>SEMN01001811.1:0-25421 GCA_005408345.1 Macquaria australasica | reverse complement strand
CTCACCTCCTCTCCTCACCCCTCCTCTCCTCCTCTCCTCCTCTCCTCCTCTCCTCTCCTCTCCTCACCTCTCCTCTCCCCTCCTCTCCTCCTCACCTCCTCTCCTCACCTTCTCACCTCTCCTCTCCTCACCTCACCTCCTCTCCTCTCCTCCTCTGTTCTCCTCCTGCAGGGTTTTGATGCGTCAGGATTTGATGCGTCAGCAGGCTCTGGAGGAGGAGCAGAAGGAGGTGCAGCAGCAGCTCCTCCGCTCAGCCGACTCCTCCTCCCCCATCTCTGTCTCTGTGTCCTCCTCCTGCGGACCTCCTGCTCAGGTCCCTGTGGAGGTACTCAAGGTACGAGGGTGGGGGAGTGACTGTTTCTTTATAATAATCCACTGTTCCCAGAGTGGAGGACGTGACAGGACGGGGTTACAAACACAAATCAAAACTTATATATAAATATTTTATATATAACAAAACTCACTCTTGTCATTCCAAAATAGTTCAAGTTGATAAAAATAAAAATAAAAATAAATAAAGTAAATAACTGTAAAAATGATGTGCATGATAGTTTCAAGCAGCAGGAGTTAGTAAAACACACTACCAGGGTTATAAAGTGCAAAAACACTGGATCCTACATTTCCCATAATGCAACTGGAAATCTGTTCTGAATACGTCTCCCTGTGTGTCCTCAGGTGCAGACTCACCTGGAGAACCCCACCAGGTATCACATCCAGCAGGCTCAGAGGCAGCAGGTGCGTCAGTACCTCTCCACCACGCAGACTGCTGTCACCACTAAGACAGCCAATCAGAAGCCAGTTGGACTGTCACCAAGCCACTCCCCCTACCTGGGCTCCGCCCCAACACTGCAGCCTGCAGACAGCAGCAGCAAAAAGCAGGTAAATACATATAAATACATAAACACACATATGAACAGGAACCTCATTAACCTTCAGGGGTTAATATGTTCAACATCAGCACATCACAGTAGGTAACATGTGACAGACAGGTACCTCAGCTGCACACCTGAACAGATGTAAGGGGTCACATGACCACATATGCCATCATGTGTCAGAGCTCCTGTTCAGAGAGGACGCTCAGTCATGAGAGGGAGAAAATGCACAAGAAACAATACCATTACACCCTGATCCCAGCTGATCTGTGATTGGTTCATTCAGATAGAAGAGACGGTCATTGATGACATCGTCAGCCTGGAATCGAGCCTGAATGACGAGTTTCTGACGCTGATCGACTCCGGACTGCAGCTCGCCAACACGGTAACAAACACACAGGAAACACACAGGAAACATGCGGGAAACGCACAGGAAACACACGAGGAACGCACAGGAAACATGCGGGAAACGCACAGGAAACACACGAGAAACGCACAGGAAACACACGAGAAACGCACAGGAAACACACGGGAAACATACGGGAAACACATAGGAAACATGCGGGAAACAAACAGGAAACACACGAGAAACGCACAGGAAACGCACAGGAAACACGCGGGAAACACACAGGAAACACACGAGAAACGCACAGGAAACACACGAGAAATGCACAGGAACATACGGGAAACACATGAGAAACGCACAGGAAACACACGGGAAACACACAGGACACGCACGAGAAATGCACAGGAAACACAAGGGAAACACACACGCGAATGCACAGGAAACATATCGGAAACACATGAGAAACGCATAGGAAACACACACACACACATTAATGGAAACACATTGTGACACGACGAGAAACTATATCAGGAAACACACACAAGGGAAACATGGAAACATACACGAAATGCACAGGAAACGACGGGAAACACACATCGGAAACATAATGGGAAACATGGAAACACACGAAACGCATAGGAAACACACGAGAAACGCGACAGAAACATACACAGAAACACACGGGAAATGGAAACACACATCGGAAACACACGGGAACACGGGAAACCATGAGAACACATCGGAAACACATGGGAAACGACGGGAAACACACGGAAACACACGAAACGACAGGAAACACACACACACACAGGAAACACACGAGAAACGACAGGAAACACACACACACACACACACGAAACGACAGGAACATCATGCGAAACGACAGGAAACACACGAAACGCATGAAACATACAGCGCGGAAACACATTGCGGAAACACACAGGAAAAATGGTTCAATAATGGAACACACGAGAAACATGAGGGAAACACACAGGAAACACGCGGGAAACACGCGGGAAACACACGGGAAACATGCGGGAAACACACAGGAAACACACAGGAAACACACGAGAAACACACAGGAAACACGCGGGAAACAATGCGAAAAATATGTGGGAAACACACGGAAAACACACAGCCGGGGATCGAACCGCCAACCCTGGGATTAATGGTCGACTGCTCTGAGCCACAGCCAGCATATAAATGCTAAAAACACTTCGTCGTTACAGTTGAGACCAAAACACGTCGCCACGGTTACTGAATTCACCCTCAAAAGAACCAGAATTTGAAAGTGAGCTGATTTAAGCTGCAGATTAGTTCAGTTGTCTAAAAGTCTTCATCTTCAGCTCCTTCCTGCCGTCAGCGTCGTGCTCTTTAAATTTTTATGTCCACAGGATTCATGTGACTTTGCTGTTCTGATGAGTCAGCAGTTTCATGTTGATCCACACTGAGAGTCAGTAACATGAAACATGATTGGGACTGTTAGCTCCTCACACTCTGCACTGTGTGAAGTTAGCATGTCCATTAGCTTGTGGCTAACAGGACCAGCTGTCTTACTTACCGTGATGAATGAAATGAACAAAATGTCAGAGGGAGTGAAAACCTACCCGAACAGTCCAGTCCAGTTTCCAGACTTCCTCGTCTCTGCTGCAGCAGCTGTGGGCGGAGACAGTGTGTCTCTGTGTGTGTGTGTCTGTGTGTGTGTGTGTGTGTCTCTGTGTGTGTCTCTGTGTGTGTGTGTGTGTGTGTGTGTGTGTGTGTGTGTGTGTCTCTGTGTGTGTGTGTGTGTGTGTGTGTCTCAGACAGATAATCAGCTCACTGGGAGGGTTTTTCGTTTCTTTCTTAAAGAGACGTTTCCTCATTTTTCAACAGTCGTCCAAACAGAAAGAGGAAGAGAAGCTGCTGTGTGTGTGTGTGTGTGTGTGTGTGTGTGTGTGTGTGTTAGTGTGTGTATCTTTATATATATGTGTGTGTGTTGGTGTGGAATCAGGAAAGATGAGGATTTTAGTTTTACTGCCGGACCATGAGAAGAGGAGGATTAAATCAGAGGTAAAGTGTTTTCTTGTTGTTTCAGGACAGTTTGAGCTGTGACCTCTGACCTTTGACTTGAGAGAGAACAGAGAACATATTTTATTTATAAAGGATTTGGATCCTTTAGTTAAGTAAAAGTACATAAGTATTATCAGCAAAATGTACTTAAAGTATCAAAGTAAAAGTCGGTGAGCAGATTATTTTTACAGCTGGATGGTTTATTCTATTTAACAGCATGTTTTATGAGCTTTATGAAAAGGAGTCAGTAACTACAGTAAATGCAGTGGAGAAGAAGAAGAAAGTGTGTGTCGGGTTGGACACGTTTAACTGATGAAAACAAACACCAGAAAGTAGAGGAAGCGTCAGGTTCTTGTTTCTGCTCCTCTGCTTCACATCGACACCAGCTCGGCGTCTCTTCGTGACTCCTCTGGTCGACATTTCCTGCTCCTGTTTCTCATTGGAAGAGAGACACAGATACGTTTACAACGATGTGGTCAAAGAGTTCATTAAAGACAAAACTTTACATGATGGAACATCGTTCTGTCTGGTAACAACAATATCGCTGCCTGGAAGGAAACATGGTTCCTTTTCTTCTGGAGTTTGTTTGGTTTGTTGGTCTGATGCAGAACATAGTTTGAGAGTTTGTTAAAAGGATCCAGGATCAGCTGCACACTGTGACCTCTGACCTGTGTGCAGCAGGTCAGCTGATCAGAAACCTGCCGAGACGACTGAAGCTGAAGGTCGTCAGTGTGTGTGTGTGTGTGTTATCCTGGTATGCAGTGTTCATCAGCAGCAGAGGTCATCCTGCAGCCAATCACAGTGCAGGATGCTCTGGAGATCCTCTGACTCTTCTCAGCCTCTGATTGGTCACTTTCTCTGTCAGCCGCTGATTCTGTGCTCTGATTGGTCCGTTCCAGCTGCCGGTGTCGGGGAACATGCTGGACGTGTACGGTGGCAGCGGAGGGATGGCCACGCCCACCATCACTGTTAGCAACAGTTGCCCGGCCGACCTGCACGCTGTCAAGACAGAGCTGAGCGGTGGGTGTCACACACACTTCTATACTAGTGAGGACCTTTTATTAATATAATTAACATTTGAAGTTTATTCATCCCAACAGGAAGTAGACATATATGTTTATTCAGATCATGTGTCCTGCTAAATGCACAAAGCTGCTTATTGATCTGATTATTGATGATTAATCTGCTGTGACAGGAGCTGTAGGTGTGACACGTAACAGACTCTGCAGAGCTGACAGCTGATTGGCTCAGACATTTCTAATGTCAGAGCTCTGAGAGTTAAGCCCCTCCCCCTGTGTTTCCCTTTTTTCTGCTGTAAATCTGTGCTTCTTCAGTTTGATGAGTCAACATCATGACTTCCTCTGAACACACACACACACACACACTCAGCAGCCAGTCGTATTTTCCCACATCATCAGTTCCCACTTCCTGTTCACTCAACAAGAACGTTTGTTCTTAAAAACACGTTCTGCTGTTTCTCTGAAGTTGTTTGGTGAAAACCGCCTGTTTTCGATCTTTTTAGTCTTTAAAGTTCGTCAGAAAATAAACTTCCAACCAAACAGCTCCAGCAACATCTGGCAGGAAGAAAACATTCAATTATGAAGCGTCAAAGTTCAGTAGTCCCAGCTCAGAGTCCTCTTACCTTTTAACTGTATTGCATGGTCTTCATCAGAGCATGGAGTTTGCTCAGTTGTCATGGAGATGGATCTGTGAACATGTGAGGAGCAGATATGGTTTCATCCACAGCACTTTCAGGACTTCTCGTCCGTTGTCGGCTTAAAGTCGAGAACGTTCTAGTTTTTAACTTGTTTGAAATTGTTGAAAGGTTCAGAAAAAGCTAGTAAGTGTGCCTTAATTAAATGGTTTTAGAACATCTGAACCTGCAGGAAGATCTTTCAGTCTGACAGAAGTTTTAATGTTACAAAATGTTCCCACAAACCTGTGTGGAGTCAGTCTGTTTGTCTTTATCTACAGCAGTGAATGATGATGATGATGATGATGTTGTTGTTGTAGATTTGGAGGCCAAAGCTCTGATCAAAGACAGACAAAAGAAAGACAACCACAACCTCAGTGAGTACTGCAGTATTACTTCACTCATAATTAATTACTGCATTAATTACTGCAGTGTTACTGTGCTCATCAAATAAAACCCAGCAGGAATGTTAGGTGTTATTTTACAGTTCTCAGTTTGTCATAAACAGTATATCTGATTAAAACGACTAATAATAATGTTGAGTAATAAGTAATAATAATGTTTGATTCTTAATACTACAAACACTTTTCAGTTTGTGTCCAACAATTAGCATCAGAAAGGTTTGATTATTCTTGATTCTGTTGTTTTTCATGTCGGGAAATAAAGTGAACAGTTAACTGAATAAATTAAACATGAAGAATCCACATAATCATAAATGAATAAATGAATAGAGATGTGGGCAGAGACTCGTCCTGGTTACAACCCTGAACTTTTAAGGCTCAGACTGATTTTGAAGACAGAAAGAAATGGAATCATAAAATGCTGAAATCGTCCCGGTGAATAGTTAATTTATGTGATCGGCTGCTGACCGTCTGATTCTCGTTTCTGTTTTTTAATCTTTGATTTCAACACGTTTCTGTTCCCGACGCTCTGCTGCGGTTTCATTGCAACACTTTCCTGCAGCTGATGTCTTCAACATGAACTGCTGCTTTACTGTGTTTCAGTTGAGAGGAGGAGGAGGTTCAACATCAACGACCGGATCAAAGAACTCGGAGACCTCATCCCCAAATCCAGCGACCCGTCAGTACACTCCTCTTCACAGCGTCACGGTTCTCACTCTCTGATCACTGATACATCTGCAGATACAAATACAAACAACACAGAAAACATTATGGAATTGGTTGCTATAGAAACCGACCTTTAAACAGAATATCGACACAGATCACATTCAAGGCTTTTAATGTGAAACATCTGTTCAGGAAGTGTTTCACTGATGAGCTCTTTGCTGACCTCCAGTGGTTCATTCTCTCACCTGAACATTTTATTTAAGTTAACGGTCTTTTTTACATTTCACATGTTAATGATATTTTCACTCTTTATGTCTTCATGATGCCAAAACAAATTGAACATTTGAACTGTAAATACACACAAATCATTGATTGATTAATAATGAATGTGGTCAGTTCACACTCGAGCTTCTAATCAAACCTTATGTTTCTCACGCGATGAGATCATTAACTCTGATCTTACAGATCAATACAATGATTCATAATCAATTATGAATTATTATTGTACTGTGTATGTACACCGATCAGCCATAACATTATGACCACTGACAGGTGAAGTGAAGAACATTGATTATCTCGTTACAGTGGCACCTGTCAGTGGGGGGGATATATTAGGCAGCAAGTGAACATTTTGTCCTCAAAGTTGATGTTGGAAGCAGGAAAAATGGGAAAACGTAAGAATGTGAGCGACTGACAAGGGCCAAACTGTGATGGCTGGACGACTGGGTCAGAGCATCTCCAAAACTGCAGCTCTTGTGGGGTGTTCCCGGTCTGCAGTTGTCAGTACCTACCAACAGTGGTCCAAGGAAGGAAAACTGGTGAACCGGCGACAGGGTCATGAGCGGCCAAGGCTCACTGATGCGTGTGGGGAGCGAAGGCTGGCCTGTGTGGTCCGATCCAACAGAAGAGCTACTGCAGCTCAATCTGCTGAAAAAGTTAATGCTGGTTCTGATAGAAAGGTGTCAGAACACACAGTGCATCACAGTTTGTTACGTATGGGGCTGCGTAGCCGCAGACCGGTCAGGGTGCTCATGCTGACCCCTGTCCACCGACGAAAGCGCCTACAATGGGCATGTGAGCATCAGAACTGGACCATGGAGTAATGGAAGAAGGTGGCCTGGTCTGATGGATCACGTTTTCTTTTACATCATGTGGATGGCCACACATGAGGAAGACATGGCACCAGGATGCACTATGGGAAGAAGACAAGCCGGCTGAGGCAGTGTGATGGTTTGGGCAATGTTCTGCTGGGAAACCTTGGGTCCTGCCATTCATGTGGATGTTACTTTGACATGTACCACCTACCTAAACACTGTTGCAGACCAAGTACACCCCTTCATGGAAACGGTATTCCCTAATGGCAGTGGCCTCTTTCAGCAGGATGATGCTCCCTGCCACACTGCAAAAATGGTTCAGGAATGGTTTGAGGAACACGACAATGAGTTCAAGGTGTTGACTTGGCCTCCAAATTCCCCAGATCTCAGTCCAATAGAGCATCTGTGGGATGTGCTGGACAAACAAGTCTGATCCATGGAGGCCCCACCTCGCAGCTTACAGGACTTAAAGGATCTGCTGCTAACGTCTTGGTGCCAGATACCACAGCACACCTTCAGAGGTCTAGTGGAGTCCATGCCTCGACGGGTCAGGGCTGTTTTGGTAGTAAAAGGGGGATCTACACAATATTAGGCAGGTGGTCATAATGTTATGGCTGATTGGTGTATATGGACTGCACCACACTGTACTGTCTATGAATGAATGATGCTCCTCGTTATGCTCGTTAGTGCTGTGTGTGTTAACGAGGTGTGGCCTGTGATTGGTTGATCAGGGAGTCGCGGTGGAACAAAGGAACCATCCTGAAGGCGTCGGTGGATTACATCCGCAAACTGCAGAAGGAACAACAGAGAGCCCGAGAGATGGAGGAGAGACAGAGGAGGCTGGAGAACACCAACCACTCGCTGCTGCTCCGCATACAGGTCTGACTGGTCCTGGTCCTTCAGTGTATATGTTGATATTTATATATACATACTGTATATATATATATGATCTTGACTTTAAACCAACTCTGTTCCCTCTGTAGTTTATTCTCACGAGCAAAAAGCAACAATTAAAATTATTTTTAAAATTACATTTAATTTATTTATTAAGTGAACAGTTCAGGACTGTGTGTAACTCTGACTTCCTATCTGTGTTTTCTTTGTTTTTAGGAGTTGGAGCTTCAGACTCGCCTCCACACCCTCTCCTCCTCCTCCTCACCTCTCCCCACCTCCTCCTCCTCCTCTATGGACCCCCAGGCCCTGCTCTCCCCCTCGCTGTCTCACCCCTTCTCCTCCTCCTCCCCCTCCTCCTCCCTGATGACCCCCTCCCTGGGTCTGGACGCCCTGAGCTTCGTGGAGCTGGACGATCCTCAGGGAGCCTCCGGCGTGTTCTCCCCGGACCTGATGTCTGACGTGGGGCTGACGGAGCTCCACGGCCTGGGAGACATCCTGATGGAGGAGGGGGGGGGCAGGGTGATGTCGGATCCCCTGCTGTCCTGTGGAGCCTCAAAGACCAGCAGCAGGAGGAGCAGCTTCAGCATGGACGAGGACCTCTGATGATGTCATTACACACACTGGGATCCTATTGGCCCAGAGCTGGAGGCAGGGCACTACCCAGCCGGGGGGTGGGGTGGGGGAGGATTTTGACAGAACTATTTTTAATCCGTGACATCATCACAACAAACAAAGATGACGTCACAGGGAACAACTGTATCCTCCAGAGTAACCATGGTGACCACTGTGAGTCCTACAGTGTTACCATGTCAACCAGTGTCCTTCAGGGTAACCATGACAACCAACAAGTCATCGCCTGCAACCGTGGCAACTGCTTCCTCCTACAGTATAATTATGGTGTTTCCTGTGGTAACCTTTATGTCCCATGTGTTACCACGGTAACCGCTGTGTGTCCTCCAGTGTTACCATGGTAACCGCTGAGTCCCAGAGTGTGAGGAATTCAGTGTCGTCTCATTTTGTAAACATGAACCCAGAAACGAGCAGAAACTGATGGCTGATGGCTGATAGTAAACAGACTGACTGCTGATTGGCTGATCGGAACTCCAGGTGTCTGCAGGTGATCAATAACTGCATCAGTTCAGCCAAATTGAAATGATTATTTTTTAAAGGGCAAAAACTAAATCTCATTTTCATCAACAAAGTCTGAAAGAATTTTAGGCTCCAGACTTAGACTCCAAACTCTGACCTCCGGTGTTTTGTTTTCACCAATCAGTGACCTTCAGCACTGGAAGCTCTGCTCTGATTGGTCCTGGTCCTTCAGACAGTCAGCAGCAGAGACACAAACAACAGATGAAAAGTAGGAATAACTAAAATCCCGAGTTTAAACAGAAATGATGAAATATTAACTGAAGGAACCACAGCGTCCCGTCTGTCCCTCCTCGTCTCCTCGGTTCCTCAGCTCCTTGTCTCCTTGGCTCCTCAGCTCCTCGTCTCCTGGTGTCTCTCTGCTCCAAATCTCTAATTTACTATTTTAAAATTGTGACTCACTAAATTGAAGATATTCTACACTTAGTCAAATGTCTGACTTACTTTAATCTTGACTTTAAAGTCTCATTTTTGATTGCAGTTGAAATTATGAGACAAATTCAGATTTGTGAATTTCTGTCCGATGATCTTGTCTGAGGGACATTTTATAATTTGGACTCGCTGTGAATATTTTTTCATTCAAACTTTGTTTCTGTTCAGGCTGCAGTGAGCTTCGTCACAAACGAAGAGAAAGTTCCTCAAAAGTTTCTGGTTGAAAAGAGCTTTGAACTGCGTCTGAGCTGTTAACGTGTTCTTATAGTTTCTATGCAGCTCTCCTTGGGTCAGACACATCTGGCCACGCCCCCAGCAGTGATGTCACAACAGGTGTGTCACCTGTAGCAGCATCAAATGATGCTCATGTGTGTCTCACCTGTTCTGACCAGGTTCACCAGCAGGTGGCGCTGTGGACACATCAGCAGAGACCCAGGAGTCTTCCTGCAGGTGTGTTCTCACCTGTTGATGTTCCTTTAGAGATTTTACTGACTCTTCAGGCAATTCACTCCTGTAAACATCTGAAATCACTGTGCTGGAAACCTGATCAGGTTCTTTATTGAGTCTATTTTGTCTTTTATTATTTTATCGTCGTGCTTCCTGTTGGATAAATGAGCTTCAGAGGAAACAGAAGGGAAACTGGAACTCAGGTTCGTCACCTGTTCTGCTCTCACGTCTCCACATCCTGCCGATCGAACTGGCCTTCGGCGTCACATGAATCTTCATCAGCTTCACATCTGCTCCCTGTTGAAGCTTCGAGAGTCGACTGTCCTCTCACTGGAAACAGCTGTTCGCTGTAACTGGACTGTATGAATTGTAGTTTGGAGCCACCTGCTAAGTTCATTTGCTGTTAGCTGCTAGCTAGCTGTTGGCTACCGTTACCACGCTGTTAACTGAAGTTAAAGGTGTCGTGTTTTATTCCCTCAGTTTTTTATTGAAGGAGAAAAAAACGACATTTTAATAGTTGAAACATCGTCAGAACAAAAAGATGTTACAGGAGATGATGCGAGACAACGCCGGTTACTATGGCAACAGCAGCTGGACTACAGATCCAACAAGGCTGCCAGCTCAGCTGTCAATCATCAGATGAAAAAAGGGATTTTTGTTTGTCTTTTATTGATGTTGGAGATCTCAGTGTGTTTCATTTGCTTCCTTTTTGTAGATTCACATTCAAACTTTTATATAGAAATAAAGCCATTTAATAAAAACAGATTGAGTCTATCATGTGTTTCGTTTCCTGCTCTGTTTCTATAGCAACAACAATACATTATATTCACACAGAAACACACTTCAACAGTTCCTACAAAATAAAAGTCCAGATGAACTCTTAAAACAAAGTATAAATGAGACAGGTTGTTAATGACATGACCTCTAAGGTGTGTCCTAACTCTCACCCAGTGCATGCTGGGATATACAGCAGCAGGTATACTGTAGAACATGGAGGGGCGGGTCTAGATGAGTGATTGGATTAGTAAAAACATAATTCAAACTAGTTAGTTAGCAGGTAGTCTGAATATCTCCCTGTGGTGATGCGACACACTGTTGTCTGTGTCGGAGGAACATGAAAAAAAGGTTTTATTTCAACAGATTGAGACTGAAGAGAAGAGCTCACCTGACTGATCACCTCTCTGTCACTGCAGGCAGGTGACATGACATCAGGCTGTCAGTGTGACCACTAGGTGGCAGTAACTGATAAAGATGTGTTTCACCATCTGATCGAGCTCGTTAAAGCGTTTCTATCAGAGTACTTTCTGAGTATCTCTCCTGTAAGAGCATGCAGTAAAAGTACTAATACACTCTGTACAAATACTCTGTTCCTTCAGTAAAGTGTAGTGTTGAGTATTAAAGCAGTAAATGTTCTGTCTGATCTCATTAGATGATTCTTCCTCATCGTTCATGGAAAAGCAGGATTTTACTGTTGGAGCTCATTTTCAACTAGTTTGTATCTAATGATTCATTCTGGATTCATCTGCTGATTCTTTTCTCCATTAAAGCTGGGGAGGCAAAATCTGTGCAACTTAGGCAAAACCTTCCTCCTCTCTCTCCGCTAAGCCCCTCCCATCAAACCCACAACTTGGACTGGTTCCCCAGTGAAACCGTATCCCTGGTAGGACTCGCTCTCCACGGCGTGAGCCTCACCGAGACCGCGGTCCCTCCCGCCGTGACTTGTTTTCTCAAAGACGCCCCTCCAGCGCTTTGCGGCCGCAGAGCAGAGCCCCCCAGGCTTCAGAGGCAGCTGCAACGCCGTCCAGCAGCGGGAAGAGAGGCTGGTACACCACACACACACCACTGTCCCCCGTCCGCCTCTTTGCCACTCGTCGTTCTGAGCGCCATGGCATCGAACATACTGAGCCTGAAGCTCCGTGTGGAGCCGGGACGTGTTGTTTTGTTCTATACACCGCTGTAGGCAAAGGAGGTGTTGGACATTTATCACAAGTTTCAGGATTTTCCTCCACTGAATCAGGTTTTCACCGTCTGAAGGGACGTGTACACACATCTGTTCTTGTAGCTTAGCCAATACGAACACACCGTCTCTCTGAAATAACCTGTGATTGGCTAAAGTCTCTCGTCACGGGATAGATTTACTGAAGCCTGAAAACAGAGGCAAGAGGGGGGGCTGAAGTAGAGGTCCGCTCTCAGACCACTTGAATTACAATATGCTGTACGGTTAATATGGCCTTTTTGCCCAATGACGCCTATAGAAAACTGCCTACCCAACCTTTAATCCATTGATTGATTGATTGATTGATTGATCACAATGAGCCAGAGCCCAAAGTGACACATTCACAACCAACAGTCCATGCAGTGCAGTAGAAGTAGAAATACTCAACATGTTCTTAATATAGTCTGTGACTTTAATGTGTGTGTGTGTATCTGTGTGTGTCTCTTTGATGTGGGCCGTCCTGGGGGTCAGAGGTCAGGTAGCGTTGTCATTTCAGTGATTTCCTGTTTCCTGTTTGGACGTCCTGGCAACACGCACTTCCTGTCCCAGCAGGAGCCACTTCCTGTCCTGCCCTGCCTCCTGAGCTGTCAGTAGATCCTTCTGGTTCCACAGAGACCAGCTGACTGCTGCAGAACTGTTCCTCGTCTCTGTCAGAGCTCACACATCATTTACTAATACAGAGTACATCTACTCAGTACTGTACTTCAGTACAATTTTGAGGTACTTTATTTGAGTATTTCCATTTCATACTGCTTTACTGCCCCATCTCTCAGAGGCAAATGTACTTCATACTGCACTACATTTATTTGATATCTAACTTTGATGTTAATACTTCTGTACTTTTAAATAACGTTTTGAATGCAGGACTTTTACCTGTAACAGAGTATTTCTACACTGTGGTATTAGTACTTTAACTGAAGTAATAGGAGTACTTCTTCCTCAGTGATGATGCATCATGTACTTATTCATCTATATACCAACAGCTGGAGTCCAGTTACTGCAACAGAACCTGTTCATGTGATCAGCAGAACAAAACCCAACTTGTTAATGAAGCTTTTATTATTTAAGTTTTCTGAATGATCTGATGCTACACGTGAAAAACTGTCTCTGTAAGTGAAGATCTCTGGACATCAGGATGGACAGACAGACAGACAGACAGGTGGATGGACTGGATGGAGAATAACTTCAGGACCAATCAGGTCTCCAGGTCAAACAAAGATACAGAGTCAGTGCTCTTCTTATTCGCTCTGACATCATCTTGTAGTCCCTCTCTGATTGGCTGCTCTATGTGGGGAAGCAGATGGAGCAGCACTCCAGACAGATCTCTAAGCAGTCGGACGAGCCGCAGCAGTCCTCCACTATCCCACAATCCAACACGGCCTGACACGCCTCCTCTGTGCAGGCCGCCTCCCCCGCCGCCTCCACGCAGCAGCAGCAGCCAACCGCAGGGTCGCAGCACCCGGCCACGCCCACTCCACACGCCAGACACTCCCCCAGAGCCGAACACATGGACAGCATCTCGCAGAACAGACAGGCCAGGAGACAGTGAACGCAACAGTCTGCAGAGACAGTCAGAACAGACAGGAGACAGTGAACGCAACAGTCTGCAGAGACAGAACAGACAGGAGACAGTGAACGCAACAGTCTGCAGAGACAGTCAGAACAGACAGGAGACAGCGAACGCAACAGTCTGCAGAGACAGTCAGAACAGACAGGAGACAGCGAACGCAACAGTCTGCAGAGACAGTCAGAACAGACAGGAGACAGTGAACGCAACAGTCTGCAGAGACAGAACAGACAGGAGACAGCGAACGCAACAGTCTGCAGAGACAGAACAGACAGGAGACAGTGAACGCAACAGTCTGCAGAGACAGTCAAAACAGACAGGAGACAGTGAACGCAACAGTCTGCAGAGACAGTCAGAACAGACAGGAGACAGCGAACGCAACAGTCTGCAGAGACAGTCAGAACAGGCAGGAGACAGCGAACGCAACAGTCTGCAGAGACAGTCAGAACAGACAGGAGACAGCGAACGCAACAGTCTGCAGAAAGAGTTTTCTCCAAATATTTTTCTCATAATTCGACAAACATTTTCTTGCCGTCTTTCCTAGTGAACACTGGTGAAAGTCAGTTTATAGCTAACGCTGAGCTGAGTGGAGGATGAAGACGTTCTGAAGGTCAGATGGACCTGATGTGTGACTCAGATATTAACTTCAGCTGAACTCTTACAGAGGAGTCAAGCTCTGAGATCTGATCTGAGGACTGCCGGCTCTCTAAGAGTCCTGCTGTCATGGAGTCAGTCTGCTGCGGGTCCTGGTGGACGTCGGTTGGTAGAAACCACACCAACTGCTGCTGGGAGGGGTTATCAGTCTGTGTGTGTGTGAGTGTTCAGCAGAGATAAGCAGAGCTCCATGTTGAAGGTGTTCAGCTGATAAACAGTGAGATGGGAGTGTGCTCAGTTTTCTGCTTCCTGTCAGACTCAAATACTGTCTGTCTGTCTGTCACGCCTCACACGTGATGTCACACATCATTTCTAACGGAAGCATTTTGTAGTTTTCTGTTAGTGTCAGATAATAAAATGAGGCTTTACGGTGACGACATACTGTTGTATCTGTGTATCTCTGTGTATCTCTGAGTACTTCTGTTGTATCTCTGAGTATCTCTGTGTATCTCTGAGTACTTCTGTTGTATCTCTGAGTATCTCTGTGTATCTCTGAGTACTTCTGTTGTATCTCTGAGTATCTCTGTGTATTTCTGTGTATCTCTGAGTATTTCTGAGTACTTCTGTTGTATCTCTGAGTATCTCTGTGTATCTCTGAGTACTTCTGTTGTATCTCTGAGTATCTCTGTGTAGTATCTGAGTACTTCTGTTGTATCTCTGAGTATCTCTGTGTATCTCTGGTACTTTGTTGTATCTCTGAGTATCTCTGTGTATCTCTGAGTACTTCTGTTGTATCTCTGAGTATCTCTGTGTATTTCTGTGTATCTCTGAGTATTTCTGAGTACTTCTGTTGTATCTCTGAGTATCTCTGTGTATCTCTGAGTACTTCTGTTGTATCTCTGAGTATCTCTGTGTATTTCTGTGTATCTCTGAGTATTTCTGTGTACTTCTGTGTATCTCTGAGTATTTCTGTTGTATCTGAGTATCTCTGTGTATCTCTGTGTACTTCTGTTGTATCTCTGAGTATCTCTGTGTATTTCTGTGTATCTCTGAGTATTTCTGTGTACTTCTGTGTATCTCTGAGTATCTCTGTGTATCTCTGTGAATCTCTGAGTATTTCTGTGTATCTCTGAGTATCTCTGTGTATCTCTGTGAATCTCTGAGTATTTCTGTGTATCTCTGTGAATCTCTGAGTATTTCTGTGTATCTCTGTGTATCTCTGAGTTTCTCATCCTGCTCTCCAGAGGATTAACCCTTCAGATTTTAATGACCTCTAGCGCCACCCTCAGGACAGACTGTGATTGGCTCACCATCTCCAGCGACCTCCTTAATGTGGGCAGCGTCTGTCTTGATGGAGGCGTGGCTTTTTGTGGAGGACAGACGCTTCTGATTGGTGCTATGTCGACGATAATGATGATGACGATGAGGAGGAAGAGGAGGAGGAGAGGTGAAGGAAGAAGATGGAGGACTACAGACGGGAGGAGGAGACACTGATGAGCTGTCCACACCTGAGAGACAGAGAGATGACATCAGAGATGACATCAGACTGATGAAGTCAGGTTATATGACACCAACAGTTACCTTTCTGTTTTCGGAGAGCTGAGGCCGGCTGGGTGGGCAGGAGGCGAGAGATGTCATTGGTGGAGGAGTTATCCATTAAAGAGTCATCACCGCTGTCACCGTCCTCCGACCTATCAGAGAGAGGGGGAGGAGCCTCCTCTGCAGGAAGAGGAATTAAAACTTCAGATAAAAGCAGCCTTCTTGGAATCAGCACATTATTACGATGATCCCTGAACGGAGGTAACAGGTGAGCTCAGGTGAGTGTCCAGGCCCACAAGGTCAGCCAGGTGAGGTCTTTTACCCACCCCCCCAGACATCGGCCTGTTGTGTTGATCACATGTGAGGATTTGTGTTGTGCGTTCGTTCTGCAGCCTGGGAGGAAGTCTGGCCTGTAAGTCTCAGCTCAGGGTAAAAACACAACAGGAAGTCGCCTCACCGCGTCCTCCGCTGGCTCCGACAGGATGTGGATCCAGATGTGGGAACTGGTCGTGACGTCAGAGACTGTTCTCGGGTCAGGATGAGTTTAACCGTTTATATAATGTCATAAAAATCAGACGAACACACAGAAGGTTAAAGGTTATTTAGGGAGCTTTCTGTCTCACCTGTGCTGTGATGTGGGAGCGCCCCATTGGCTGTCGGCTGGCTCGAAATGCATTCTGATTGTACCGGGTTCTTATTGGCTCCACTCTCGGTGATGTCAGAGCCACTGCTGTGTGATGTCACATCCATCCTGTCAATCTAAGGCAATCATTGGGCCAATCAAATACCACGACTGCTGATGTGTTTATTTTCATAAGTCAACAACAACGATGACGATGATGATGATGATGATGATGATGATGATGACCTTTATCAGCAGCATTCCTACATGAAGCTAAAAGTGCCACAAAACAAAATCAAAGATCATTTAACGAACAGTTGAAATATTAATATCTATTGTTAGTATTGATTACTTTGTGATGTCATCTTGTTCAAAATGTGTTTTTATTAACAGTTTTACAGTCAGTGCTGCAAACTAACAAGTACAAATTCAAGGTACACCATACTTCAGAGGTAATACTGTACTTTTTACTGCACTACATTTATCTGACAGCTGCAGTTACTTTACAGATTACAGTTCTTCATCCCCTCCTGTCCAGTGAAAACCACGTATCTCGTATCATCAACAGCAGGAACATTGAAACTGCTGATAGTACTGACAGACTTTACTTCAGGACGGTTTAGAATACTTGTAGTGGAGTATTTTCACAGAGTGGTATTAGTACTTTTACTTCAGTAAAGTACCTGAGTACTTCTTCTACTGCTGGTTACAAATACAGTTTGATTGATTTGATTGATGAGGAAACAAAGTGAACAGATAATAAGACTTCAACTGAAGAAAATGAAACCTGAAGTTTTCTGAATCCTCTGAATATCTCAGACATGAAAACAGGAGAAAGTTTCTCACCTGCCGCCGCAGAATCTCCGCTTCTCTTCACCAAACAGCTGCCGCTGCGCCCGGAGCGCGCGCATGCGTGTGACCGCCTCCTCCTTCCTCTGAAGAGCAGCAAATAACACACACTTACTCACACACACACACTTACTAACACACACACACACACACACACACACACACACACACTCACACACACACACTTACTCACACACTTACTAACACACACACACACACACACACTCACACTTACTCACACACTTACTAACACACACACACACACTCACACACACACACACACTTACTCACACACACTCACACACACACTCACACACACACACACTCTCACACACACACACACACACACACACACTGTTAATACTTTTGTACTAGTGAAAACTTGAAGATAACTATATAACTGACAGAGTATTTGTACAGAGCAGTAGTAGTAGTAGCAGTACTTCTTCCACCACTGCTGGTTGGAGTCTGTTTGAATGTGATTCAGTTTTTCAGTGCTGCCACCTGCTGGACTCACAGAGAACTGCAGCTGGAAACTACACAGCTCTTTACTGGGACCCGGACCCGGACCCGGACCGGGACTCTGAGACAGTCTGACCGTCATATTTATATTATATATTATATATAATATTTTATATTGTCGTCCCACTGCAGCACCTCAGTTACAGTCTCTGACCGGAGAGCATGTACAGATATTTCATTTCGTTTCTCCAGTTTCTTATTTTACTGATTTCTCTGAAGGAGGAATGTGCGTCCTGCAGGTGTCGCTGCTGCAGCAGCTCTGCTGCTGCTTTATTTCCCCGCACAGAAGAAGGAGGAGGAGGAGGAGGAGGAGCGGAAACAAAGACTTCTGCAGATTTTCTTCCAAATGAAAAAGAGTGAAATGAAAACGGAGTTCTGATGAGGATTTAACAGGACTGTTTCTTCTTCTGTGGGTGAAACACTAACAGCTCCATCATGGTGAGTCTTCATGTTCACAGACAGACGCACTGATGGAGAGAATAACGGAGCAGCTGGACTCACCGTTTAATAACCTGCAGCATCACAGACAGACACAAATAACACATGACGTAAAATATGTGGAAAAGTGAACGGAGTTTGGTTTCACGGTGGAAAAACAAAAAAAATGAAACTGGGTCATAACAGTCTGCACAGTGGTTTTTAATGTAGACCTGGTCTGATGTGGTCTGGGTCGAGACAAACTGTGAAATAGCCTTTTTTTTGTATTTGTAAGCAGAATAAAGGTTACAGTTTTAAACAAGTCCCTGAAGTCTTAATGTCGCGGTTCTGGATCTAGACCAGGGTTTTAGAGTCTTCATATTCATCAAGTCCACGTCTGGTGAGTATGGATCAAGTAGTTGTAGATCTGGACATGGTCTGATGTGGTCTGGATGGAGAAAAAAACACAGAAATGGCCGTTTTTCTGGATCCTGGTTTTCTGTAAATCTAAAAAAGATTTTTACTTTGAAGAATGTAAAGAGGTGTAACAGCAGAGAGTCTGAACGTGAGAACCAGAAGTAACCAGATGTTGGTGTTTCTCCTGTTTGTCTGTCGTGTCTCAGTCTGAGGAGGCTGCAGGAGCAGAGCGAGGCCCGGAGGAGGAAGAGGAGGAAGAGGAGGGAGGACCAGGAGGAGGAGAGGGAGGTGAAGAGGGAGGAGGAGGAGGAGGAGGAGGAGAGGTTGCCATGAAAACCCCCAAAGGTCCTGTCTACTGTATCTGCAGGAGACCAGACATCAACTGTTTCATGATGTAATGAACCTCATATATCTATAAATACTATAATATCCATGGACAAATACAACAGTCAACACTAACCTGTCTGTCTGCCTGCCTGTCTGTCTGTCAGAGGGTGTGACAGCTGCACTGAGTGGTTCCATGGAAACTGTATTGGAGTTTCAGAAAAAGCAGCTAAAGCCATCAGAGTGTGGTACTGTCTGTCCTGCAGAGGTCAGTGCTGTAACATCGTGTTTCTGATGTATAAAACCATTAAATACACACCATCAGCACACACACACCGTCCTGCTGCCCCAAATACTCACTAGAGCACCACATGTGGATTCATCCGCCGCTGAAAATAGTCCCATCAAGCACCAATAAAACGTCCTGCACTGATACTCCTGCAGTGGAACCAACCGCACTAATGATGTCTGTTGGAAGGTTAGCTGTTAGCTGTGTGTTAGCTGTTAGCTGTCTGTTAGCTGTTAGCTGTCTGTTAGCTGTGTGTTAGCTGTGTGTTAGCTGTGTGTTAGCTGTGTGTTAGCTGTCTGTTAGCTGTGTGTTAGCTGTGTGTTAGCTGTCTGTTAGCTGTCTGTTAGCTGTTAGCTGTCTGTTAGCTGTGTGATAGCTGTCTGTTAGCTGTCTGTTAGCTGTGTGTTAGCTGTCTGTTAGCTGTTAGCTGTCTGTTAGCTGTGTGTTAGCTGTCTGTTAGCTGTCTGTTAGCGGTTAGCTGTCTGTTAGCTGTGTGTTAGCTGTCTGTTAGCTGTATGTTAGCTGTTAGCTGTGTGTTAGCTGTTAGCTGTCTGTTAGCTGTTACCTGTGTGTTAGCTGTGTGTTAGCTGTTAGCTGTGTGTTAGCTGTTAGCTGTCTGTTAGCTGTGTGTTAGCTGTGTGTTAGCTGTCTGTTAGCTGTCTGTTAGCTGTTAGCTGTGTGTTAGCTCTCTGTTAGCTGTCTGTTAGCTGTCTGTTAGCTGTGTGTTAGCTGTTAGCTGTGTGTTAGCTGTTAGCTGTCTGTTAGCTGTGTGTTAGCTCTCTGTTAGCTGTCTGTTAGCTGTCTGTTAGCTGTGTGTTAGCTGTCTGTTAGCTGTCTGTTAGCGGTTAGCTGTCTGTTAGCTGTGTGTTAGCTGTCTGTTAGCTGTCTGTTAGCGGTTAGCTGTCTGTTAGCTGTGTGTTAGCTGTCTGTTAGCTGTGTGTTAGCTGTCTGTTAGCTGTCTGTTAGCGGTTAGCTGTCTGTTAGCTGTGTGTTAGCTGTCTGTTAGCTGTGTGTTAGCTGTTAGCTGTCTGTTAGCTGTTAGCTGTGTGTTAGCTGTCTGTTAGCTGTCTGTTAGCTGTGTGTTAGCTGTCTGTTAGCTGTCTGTTAGCTGTTAGCTGTGTGTTAGCTGTGTGTTAGCTGTTAGCTGTGTGTTAGCTGTGTGTTAGCTGTCTGTTAGCTGTGTGTTAGCTGTTAGCTGTGTGTTAGCTGTTAGCTGTGTGTTAGCTGTGTGTTAGCTGTTAGCTGTGTGTTAGCTGTTAGCTGTCTGTTAGCGGTTAGCTGTGTGTTAGCTGTGTGTTAGCTGTTAGCTGTGTGTTAGCTGTTAGCTGTCTGTTAGCTGTCTGTTAGCGGTTAGCTGTCTGTTAGCTGTGTGTTAGCTGTTAGCTGTGTGTTAGCTGTCTGTTAGCTGTGTGTTAGCTGTTAGCTGTGTGTTAGCTGTTAGCTGTGTGTTAGCTGTGTGTTAGCTGTTAGCTGTGTGTTAGCTGTTAGCTGTCTGTTAGCTGTCTGTTAGCGGTTAGCTGTGTGTTAGCTGTGTGTTAGCTGTTAGCTGTCTGTTAGCTGTCTGTTAGCGGTTAGCTGTGTGTTAGCTGTGTGTTATGTCCTCTGCAGACAAAGACTCGTCTCTGGAGATTAAATTCCGTCCGAAGAAGACCAAGGAGAAGGAGGAGAAAGAGTTGGAGCCAGAGAAGGAGGACAAACCTGACGGAGATGGGAGCTCCACCCCCCAGCCCAAGATTGACAGGAGGCGGGGCTCACAGGTAACCAGGTGTTTCTGCTGCAGATTTGTTCAGCCAGGAGTTCATAGGGAGGATTTTGTGTCATATTTTGTACAATATTTCAACTGCTGTCACTGTTTACAACCAACTGACACTTCAGCCGCTTCCATCTCTTACTGTGTTTACACCTGTTCCACAGCAGGGCACCTGGAGCTCTCTTCACTGTTTTATATGATGTTTGTTTAATGATTGTACCTGTGCTGCTGTTCCAGATCAAGCGTTCGGCCCGGATGTGTGGAGAGTGTGACGCCTGTCTGAGGACGGAGGACTGCGCTCAGTGTGACTTTTGTAAAGACATGAAGAAGTTCGGAGGTCCAAACAAAATCCGACAGAAGTGTCGACTGAGGCAGTGTGAGGTCCGAGCCCGGGTGAGTCACTGTCACATCTATCAACTGGAGGGAAACTGGAAGACGCTGATCAGCGAGTCAGTGGCCACTTTATTAGGAACACCTGCACAGGGCATGTACGGGCATGTATTAGACTCTAATACAACTGTTCTGACTTTAAGTTGTTATGTTTCCTGTCGACGCCGTCTCAGCATCGAGGTCGTAGTTAGTGATGTTGTGCTGGACTGCGTTAGATTGTACAGGTGTACCTAATAAAGTGGCCACTAAGTGTATAATGTTATACAGATGTTATACAGATGTTGTATAGATGTTAATAATGAGAAGTTTTATTGGTGTAGCTTTATTCTCCACAGATGGTAAATATGACCTAATGATAATAATGATATTGTTGATCGTTGAGCAGAAGATGCTTCGGGTCAAAGACGAGGAGATGAGTCAGAGTGGCGGCAGGGGGCGGGGCTTCTCGAGGAAAGGGGCGGGGCATCAGACAGAGGAGGAGGAGGAGGAGGAGGAGGAGGAGGAGGGGGTGTTCAGTGAGAGCGAGCTGGAGCTGTATGAGCAGTACAAAGCTGCTGGATACAGAGACCTGGTCAGTATGTGTGAGTTGGTGTTTCTGACCAATCAGCTGTCAGAACCACTTCCTGTGGTGTGATGTGTCTTCCTGTTGCAGGTGTGGCACAGCGAGGATGAGGACGCTCAGTCGGACTCTCTGAGGAAGAAGGCAGTGAAGGTGAAACACGTCAAGAGACGAGAGAAGAAGATGGAGAAGAAGGTGAGGACGGTTTCAACTAGACCACTGATGATGTCACTGATGATGTCACTAACACACCTGTCCACCCCTGTAGAAGTCTGTCTCTGCTCCTAAAGAGGAGGCGAAGCCTCGTCGTCACAAAGCGAAGCAGCGTCACAGGGAGCGCGTGCGGCACAGTGAGCGAGGAGGAGAGGGCGGGGCTAAGGATGTGGGCGGGGCTCTGAGGCAGTGTCTGGGTCCAGGATGTGTCCAACCGGCGAGGACCAACTCCAAATACTGCTCCGACGACTGCGGCATGAAGCTCGCCGCCAAGTGAGTCTGAGCACACAGTTTAACTACCTGTGAAGGTGAAGACACACCTGAGTCCACAAACAAGTCCACAACAGTCCACGATGTCGACACAAATCAAGTTTAAAAACAGAATCAATGAAAGTGAAGTCGTCTTCTCTTGATTGATGTCTCTGTCTCTGTCCTTCAGTCGTATCTATGAGATCCTTCCTCAGAGGATCCAGCAGTGGCAGCAGAGTCCGTGCGTTGCTGAGGAGATGGGGCGGAGACAGCTGGAGCGAATAAGGAAGGAGCAGCAGGCGGCGAGGCTCCGCCTCACGCTGATGGAGAAACGTTTCCACGAGCTTGAAGGCATCATCGCCAACGCCAAGCAGCAGCAGGTCCAACAGCATGAGGAGGTACGAGACAGAGGGACGGGTAGCTTTCAGTTTCATCTGGTAGTTTTTCTCTAATCTGTCTGTCTGTCTGTCTGTCTCTCCAGGTGACTGAAGGGGACGGTGATGACACAGACCTTCAGATCTTCTGTGTTTCCTGCAGTCATCCTGTCAACCCAAAGGTGGCGCTGAGACACATGGAGAGATGCTACGCTAAGGTCAGTGGACAGTCAGGACACAAAGCCACGTACTGTGTGTCAGGGGGGCTGATTGATTCATTGTGGATGTTATTGATTGTTAATATAGATGTTAAAGTTTTGTGGTTTGAAGCTGAGCTCCGACTGTCAGTTCCTCAGTGATAGTTTGGGACCAGAACTGAAGAGGCCCGAGAACGGAGCCTTGGAGATCTCCACCTGTCAGATGCAGCACAGACATCCCATAATACTAAGTCAGAAGTGTCCCAGCTGTCTGTCACACTGGGAATGGGCAAGGTTTCCAGCCAATAGCAGATCAACTAATCCCAACTGTCTCTCTCTCTGTCTGTGTGTTCAACAGTATGAGAGTCAGACGTCGTTTGGCTCCATGTACCCAACACGTATAGAGGGGTAAGACACCTGTCTGTCTGTCGTTTCAGGGGTTTGGTGCTGTCAGAGTGAGACCTGTCTGTCTCTCATGTGTCTGTCTGTGTTTCAGAGCGACCCGGCTGTTCTGTGACGTGTATAACCCTCAGAGTAAGACGTACTGTAAGCGGCTGCAAGTTCTGTGTCCTGAACACTCCAGAGACCCGAAGGTTCATCTGCTTTCATACAAAACAACTTCTGATATTATCTGCTGAACCTGATCCACCAGAGTCTGCAGCTCAGATCCTCCTGGGTCACCAGAGGCCTGTACTACGAAGCCAGTTCAACAGACCCAGGATCTCTTTTCGTTATCTGGCTTCACTGAGCCGAACAATCGCGATCCCGCTAAGCGGTCACACGACGCTGGTTATCAACTCGATAAATCAACCCAGGGTTTCCCAATCAAGCCATGAGCGCGTTCACATAAAAGGGGCGGGGTTTGCAGATTATGACCAATCACAAACATGACAGGTGTGCTGGCAGCAGAGCGGCATACTTTACAAACGAAGAGCAAACTGCAATATTAGAGAAATACGAAGAATTTAAACATCATCCAGGCTGAAAGCAACACAGCTGCTGAATGCAGGAAGGACAGCTGGCAAAAATATCACTGACTGTGTGAAGCGTAAATTAACAGGTTTATAATATCACTGACTGCGTGAACAGGTAAATTAACAGGTTTATAATATCACTGACTGTGTGAACAGGTAAATTAACAGGTTTATAATATCACTGACTGTGTGAACAGGTAAATTAACAGGTTTATAATATCACTGACTGTGTGAACAGGTAGATTAACAGGTTTATAATATCACTGACTGTGTGAACAGGTAAATTAACAGGTTTATAATATCACTGACTGCGTGAACAGGTAGATTAACAGGTTTATAATATCACTGCCCGTCAGCAGGACTCCATTAAGTTAATGTGTTGCTCAGATGTTCTTATGGAGTGTTTGACAGTTTTATCCTGATTCTTTCAGCTGCAACCAAAAAATAAATATAGAAACATAATTTAGCGGTAAATAAACTTACATTCATCTCTTCTAAGTACAAAGCTTTAGTGCTTCAGTCTCTGCTGTAGGACGACACAGAAACTCTCTCTCATATAAACAGAGTTCCTCTCATGATCCACGTACCGAGCTCCGCTTCTTTTCTATTGGTGATGTCATTTTCCAAGACAATTGATTGGTCAGTAGGCGGGGCTTTTGTACACGTTGATCCATTATCTCGAACATAACCTGCTCCAGAGCAGGTTTGCCGTGCAGCATAAGTTGCCATGACGATTTACCTCAGTAAGACGTGAACCACCGTCGTAGTACTGAAAACCCAGAGTTGAACCTGAAGTTACCTTGCTAACCGCAAATCCTGCTTCGTGGCCCAGGCCTCAGGAAAACATGGGTCCATCCCAGAGCGATCAATAGTATCCATAACAACAACACACAACAACAACAATTCAATTCAATTCAGTTTTATTTATATAGCATCATATCATAACAAAGTTATCTCAGGGCTCTTTTTCATACAGAGCAGGTCCAGACCGACTCTTATATTTATAGAGACCCAACAGTTCCACCATGAGCAGCACCAGGAGACAGTGGCAAGGAAAAACTCCCTTTAACAAGTAGAAACCTCGAGCAGAACCAGAACCAGAACCAGAACCAGGCTCTAGGTGGGCGGTCATCTGCCTCGACCGCTTGGGTTGAAGGGGGAGGGGGGGAGAGAGCAGGAGGAAAGAGAACATACAGCAGCTCAATACAGTTCACATAGAGATGTAAAGCAATAGTTGTGGTGATGGTATTGATGTTAACACCAACGGAAACAACACTAAGAGCAACATTATATTATTACAACAACACACAGCAACTTCTCTCCCTGCCTGTCTCTCTCCCTCTGCCTGTCTCTCCCTCTGCCTGTCTCCCTCTCTGCCTGCCTGTCTCTCTCCCTCTGCCTGTCTCCCTCTGCCTCTCTCCCTCCCTGCCTGTCTCTCTCCCTCTGCCTGTCTCTCCCTGCCTGTCTCTCTCCCTCTGCCTGTCTCTCCCTCTGCCTGTCTCCCTCTCTGCCTGCCTGTCTCTCTCCCTCTGCCTGTCT
>SEMN01001810.1:0-25511 GCA_005408345.1 Macquaria australasica | reverse complement strand
CAAGGATAACCTTGCAAGTAAATTACAATTCTATTCTCATAGTTTGTTTGTCTATCAATTAGTATCAGAGCATTTAAATGATCAATGACTGAACCAACTTCTTTGAGGATTAAAAAGATTCATAGGGAAAATATTTACTGTAGTAACACTTGATTTAATGATAACTGAAAAAAATGGACTGTTTAGAGATGCTACTACTACTAAGAGATAAGAATCATGATAAGAAAACCTTGGACCATCCCGTTAACATAATATCATGCAAGGACAGGATGACGTGTGTTTTGTAGGCGCTATTCTGCAGCTCAGCCAGGGGTCCATCATGCAGGTCAGCTGGCGGCATGGAGCTCGGCAGTCACTTGAAGCTTTCAGTAGGTGGCAAAGAGGTGAACCCTTGGCTTTCAGGCAGGTGAAGTCCTTGCTCAGAAAGAGCTGGTGGATGCAGCCTTTAATTTGGGTTTAGGGCCATCCACACAGCATGTTGTCGAGGTAATGTTGGTGATCCTGCACCAGTCAGTCAGACTCACAGCATAGACAGGAGCAGAGAGAGAGAGTCTCTAGGTCTCTGCTGCAGATGGGCTACGCCACGTGCACAACTTGATCCATTTTTGTTGACACCTCGACCCTGGAATAGCTCAGCTCCGCAATAGCAGGGCTCTTTGCTTGATGGAACTGGATGGAACAGTCAAAACAACATGGACGAAAGCCTTGAACAGTCATTGTGACCAAAATGTGAACCTTGGTTTGAGCAGCTTCATTCTCATGATTGGTGAAATGGTCCAACAATGGCGAATGTCAAGTACTAATTATACACTCAGTTGCCAGTTTGTTAGGTACACTTAGCTGAAACAAATCCCATCTAATACAACAGTCCTGCAATAAATCCTCCCTTCATGAAAGTTATAATGTTCAGTTTTAGTTAAAACTGTTTTATAGAGTGTTGATTCAACTGTATGATCATTTTGGAGGATGTAGTTTCTGGTGCTATTGAATTGTATTGCGTTAAACTGACAACTGTTCCTATTATTTTGTCCACCCCATTTATATTAACAGGAAAACCTCTGTATTATGTAATAGGGTTGAAGCTCAAGGTAAGGACAATAGAATCACTGGTGTAAGCCATCTAAAATCTTAACATTTGCAGCTAACACAACAATAACAAGAGTGTGGAGAGGTGCAGCAATTGCCTCTGCATTAGTGTGAATTATAAGCTAATCAGTATTTTGGTAAGCAGGAAAGCAGGCCATAAGATGAGCTAAAGGCCTCTCCTTCTCCCCTGGTGATGCATGCTGGTGCCCCGCTAATGGTGGCTAATTTGCTAGTGAGGCATAATTGGGTTCCGGAAGCATAAACTCCACGGGAATTGTGAACACCAGCAGAGATAGTAGTAGGGCGAGGGAGTGTGTGTGTGTGTGTGTGTGTGTGTAGGTTTGCTCACAGTATGTGTATGCATGACATTACACATAGCAGATCATTATTGTATTTAAGTGTGCATCTTTTTAGTGTGTATTCAAACTCTCCTGGAGGGTTTCACCATTAATTTTAATGATATTAATTCTTTGTCTGTATGTATGTATGTATGTATGTATGTACGTACAGTCTCTGAGAAGGTGTCTTTATGTAAATGAGAAACTGTGGGAGGCAAAGAAAGGCTTCAAAGCATGCTGCTGGTACAACAATTCTATGCTGCCTAAACACTGATGTGCATGCAACTGCCACGGAAGCATATATGAACGATGCTCACCAAACAAGCTGGTAAGTGATTGACTGTGGTGACGGAGAGAAAAAAAAAATCTTATTGATCAATAAATTCAGTGCAAGCACATGAAGGTGTTATGTAGATGGCCATCTTTTGCGTATTCCCAGGGCTGTAATGTGCAGCTGGAGAATGTTTAATTGCCTCTACCGAATGACACATCCCCAAGCAGTTTTACCTTTCAAACATGAAATACCGTTCTGTTCTGAATGTCACATGACAATGCATTGTGCAGTTGTCCATTTCTGTTTGTACATCTTTGTGGACTGTTCTTTACAAAACATTTTGATAAACATGTCCAACTGGCAACTCAGTTTGTGTGTCTGCTTGTGAGTAAGCTCCTAATATATCCATCTTCAAGTTATGTATTATGTCCCCTAACTATATCCTGCTTTATGCCTACAAACAGTTAAGCACCTTGAAAGCAGGGAGCTTCTTGTGTGCTGCTGGTGACCCCTAAGTTTCAAATCTCAGTCAAAAGAACCTTTCCACCACTTTTACTACATCCTGACTCAAAATAGAAAACTTGTCTCCAACTGTGTTGACACAAGGGTGTGCATTTCATTGTCTCATTTCTGAGCTGCAGAGATACTTGATGTCTGCCATGCTCAGTTCAGCTTGTCCTGCTCAATTACACACACCCGGAAAGGCTTGAAGTACCTAGCTCACTTTAGAGCACTCCACTGAAACCTCAATTTGTGAAAAGTGAACTTGTTTTGAAAGTATTGATGTTACTTGCTGTGACTTGACTGACATCTATGGAGTAAGTTCTATTTCATCATTGAACATTTATTTATCACCATGTTTAAGTTTGAACACTTTAAGAGGGTTCAGCCTGAGACTTTGCTCCCTTTAAATCAAATGTCTAGATGTTCAAATTTAAAAAATATGTCTCATTATTCTCATAGGCCAGAGATTCCTGGAATTGCCCGAGGCTTTGCTAAATTGTGAAAGTTAAATCTGAGAGATTTGTTTGATTTTTGTTCATTAAAAGCTTTATCATGTGGGAATGAAATTCACTTTTAAGTCTTTATTTTGACAAAACACTCCTATGGAGGAGCGTTCTGTCAAAATAAAGACTTGTGCTTTGAGCTAAATGCTAACATGTTCACAATTGCTGTGTCACTATGTACTGACTTGTGTAGTGCGTTAATTTTGACAGGGTAGTGTCTCAGATCAAATACTGCTGTTGTGCGCTTACCAGAAATTACGATCGCAACCTTTGACCACGTCTTCTTAATGACGGATTGCAACCGGGCGGAGCATTATCACCAACATTTACCGCGATTGCTGCATGCCGAATTATCTGCCAGCACGTTTGCTCACTTGACTTCAATTCAATTATATTAAAAAATGAATGAAAAATGAACGTGCTTTTACTTTTAGCCGTAACAATCGCAACCGCGGCCGCCATTTTCATACGTTGGTGGTCCTCCCCTTCCGCTACATGGTCAAGATGGCGACCGTTGAGGGTGAGAAGTGAGCAGCGTTCCACACTCAACTTTCTGACTGTTTTGAGTACACCATCCGGGTACTTATAGTACACTGCATTTTGCCATACTTGCCAGTGTGAACGCACTTATGCACTCAAAATACTAAGTTTGAATACGCAAGTACGCGATTTGGGACACAGCTAATGTCAGCGCTAACATGCTGATGTTTAGTAGGTAATGTTTACCATGTTCACCATCTTAGTTTAATGGGTTAGTATGTTGCAATATGCTATTTTGCATTACATGCAAAGTACAGTTGAGGTATTGGACAAATTGACGATGATGGTGCTAGATGAAAATGTATGGGATCATCAAAGTTATTACTTGAATTCTAAAGGGGAACTTGAATGTGTGTAGCTAACTTCATGGCAACCCATCCAGAAGTTGCTGAGATTTCACTCAAACGCAAAAATGTCAACCTCATGTTGGCTCTAGAGCCAAAGTCAGGGGATCACTGAAGTCAGTAGGCTTCATCCTCTGTGGACCATTAATGTAGGTATTTAGTTAACTTTAGTGACAACATGAACGTAGGTTAGTGTTAGGGGTTTAGGCAAGGAGAGGACCCCAGTAAGCAGAACGAGACACAGTATGTGAAACTCAGCAGGTAATTTATTCCCGGAGCGCTGGTGGTTAGCAGGGGATAGTCTGTAGACTGGGTAACAGAAGGCACTCGGGTGTGGTGGTGGCTGTTGTAGAGGAGACAGAGCAGGCTGGCTGGAAACAGGCAACTGGCAGGCTGGGCAGGCAGAGGAACACGCAGGTAATCCTGGAGCACAGAAAGAAAAGTCGGCAAGTTCACTTAGTTCAATTGAAATGCACAGCGGTGTAGCTTGGCCAAGCCGATTTACCATACTGGTACACGGAACGATCTGGCGACGACTGGAGGGTAGAGCTGGGTATATGAAGACTGCAGGGGTGATTAGTGGATGGGCCACAGCTGTGCCAGAGGATGATTGGAGCTGGATCCCTTAGCCACGCCCAGTCACGAACACACACACACACACACACACACACCAAGAGACTGACTGACAACAACAGGAACACAGGGAAAAGGGCAAACAGGAGACACTAGGAAGGGACAAGAGAGAAGAGCAGCCAAACCCCTGACAGTTAGATGGTTTTACATGGCTAATAGGAAATACAGCTGAAACTTGAGAAACTGGTTAAAAATATATTTGTCATGCAGCGTACATAATATTTTTTCATCCAGATGGTTAGAAGAGTTTTTTGGTATTTTGGAAATATCAGAGCACCAGTAAGTGTTGTGAGATAAACTTTAAAACATGGTTGGGTATTTATTTGATGCATAAATGTAGTGGTAATACAAGACGGGCACAAACTGGGGCTACCCATTGAGGTTAGTATGACAGACAAATGTCAAGCTTGAGTTTTTTCTGTGATGGTCTGTTTTGACCATAATTGATCTCTTAAGCCTCAAGAGAACTTGCCAGTTATGTCGAGCAAGAGTGTAAATGACTGCTACGTCAATTATCATTCATGGTCAGTGGCTGATGTAGGTTTGGGTTTTGACGCTGTGAACCCGGGAACCTGTATAGCAAGAGTGCAGAATATCACGCGCCATATTTCACTCGCCTCACGAAACCCCTGTTGTACATGTAAGTTAGCATGTTATGTTGTAGAACTTTAGTGTCATGCATGCTTTAAAACTGTGTGGGTTTGTATTAATGTTCATACGAACAGTTCGTGAACTTCGTCTTATGTTCGGCGCATGTATGTGCTATTTTTTAGCTCAGACGAACAGCGTGACGATCAAGCTAGCAGCACTGTGCGTGAAGACAGCCCTGTCTGTAAAGTTTCCTCAAGTTTGCACCCTTGGTAAGCGGAGCGAGGTATGTAGCTCTGTGTAAGCTATAAAGAAACTCTGTAAACTGTAACATGTTTGCATATAGTGTTGTTTAAGGTCACTGTTATATTTTATGATACTAGAAAATGTTGTATGCTAATTGAGCAGCACTGAATTATTAATATTGTCTGTACAGATGTGCTGCATTATTTTGAGTTTAAGGAGTAATTTAATATACAGTTAAGGTGTGCAAATGAAAGTGTTACACTGCAAAGTATAAGGACTTGTTCACAATCTTGTATAATAAGAAATAAGCAGTCATCTTTGTGTTTATTTTAGTTTTTTACGGTGCTCAGAAGTGATACTACTGTTCATCTCGACGTCAGAGGAATAAAGTATTGCACCCGTAGAGACTCTCTGCTGTGTTATATTGCCAAGGGCTGCTACAAAGAGCGTCCTTACAAACAGCACCTGCAGCTCAGAGAATGGCCAAGACTTAGCTCCTGCTCAGGTTTGTACTAAAAATCATCTACATCCTTCATTTCATTACATCACTTTTTCACGTTAAGATCCATACAGTAAAATGTAGTTCTTCTCTTTGCCATGAAGCCCACTGTTGAGTATAGGGCTGTGACACAATTACATGAAAATGTAACATAAAAGCTCATCGTGACAAGTATGTCCTGTGTAAAACATATATGGAAAGTAAAGGAACTCAAATTAACAAGTACCAAATCATTGGTCATGTCCCAGTTCACCTTTAGGGCTGATGGACCATAACCTCCATGCTCAATAAAGCCTGCAAAAGAATGAAAAATTCCAGGCCTAAGAAGTTTGGGAAGTGTATGAGTACGCAACATTTAATGCAGTTTGAACCACACTCGCCCAGTGTACTCTGTGATATTGATTGTGATGTAATTTGAAACAGTTTGGCCAAGTTAACAGTTTCATTTGTAGGAATCATTAACAGGGACTTTATTGGGCTTATCAGACAAGATTGTTGTGGCACTGTGCATTAGTGAACTACCACAATCTGAAAACCAATTTTTAACATTGAACGAGGCTGTGATGTAGGTGACCTGGGACACTGGTGCCGTGTTTTTGTGCACAAGCTATGTCTACCGATCTCTACCCAATCAAGATGTTCAAGCTGCCTGTACAACTGGCTGATTGTCTTCATGTATACTCCTTGTATTTCATTGTGTGTTTTTATGAAAAATAACACATTCTCAATATTCTTGTTAATATCATTACTGATTCCCCTGATAATATAGTTTTTAACTGCCCTCTATGCTACACTCTTGCATACTCTATGCACAGTTACACCTCTTGCTCATCTGAACAGACTGTTTCTTCCCTTAAGGAGAATAAAGTTCGAAAACAGTTTGATGACTTCATTGTCCGATTTATTTCATTAAAATCCAGACTGCGTGATGCTGATAAGAATGTATGACTATTTCATATTTTGTCCACTGTTCTGATCAAATCTGAGGCCTAAATTGGGTCTGATTTTTGGTGAATTTCATTAGTGACCTAGCGGAAATGACGCATAACGTGATTCGTTTGATCACTCATCAAGTCACGGACTTGATTTTGCCTTTAGCACAGAGGCAACTGTGCGAACAGCATATACCCCGCCCCAGCGGGACACTCCGGGTGACGTAGCAAGCAGACATAACGATGGAGGCGGGGTTTACTCTGGCTCATCTAATCACGGCAGCTTGTCCGAAACGCCCACCAAAACGGTTAAATTTGAAATTCAAACGGCCGGAGACGGTGGACTGGATAGATCGTCAATATTTCAGAGTCAACCCATTTTAACCTAGATAGAGTATTTACAACTCTGTGGAGAGTAAACCAGCTCTAACAGTAGAGTTAAAAGTCAGTGTAAAGTTCTGCAGACATGCAGTGAAAGATTGAACTCTGCAGAGTGATGCTTAGTGCCAGTCTGCATGCGGTCTTGGAAGTTCTGCGGCACATGGTATTTCCTCCGGTGTGGTGCCACAGTCAGGTAAATAACGTTAACATTCCCATGCTGGTAACATCGTTTAATAATTATTTTTCAACTAAACAGGGTTTTATAGTTTCACTGATGTCGATTGAGCACATGTTGGCAACATGTACCCATCGGTTTGATGATATTGTCGAGTAGCTACATGCTAACAGTTCAGAAGTTTGATATCTTCTCATTGAGTTAAGATGCACCCATATAACATGTCAACTACGTATTTCTTCTGAATGCTGCTGAGAGAATTTTATTACCACCTGTCTTATGGCATAGTTTTAACAACCAAATTATCGTTTATTAGTATGCTAATAATCGCTAATTGGCTTCCATGCTTGGCGAATGAACTTTCTGAAGAAGTGGGTTTATTACCTCTGTGTCCATAAAGTTAACTCTACTGGTTTATATTGTTTTAAGCCAAAGGAATATGCTGATTTAGAGTTTCACTCCTTATTTAGTGAGTAATGTGTATTTTGCATAAATTTTCTGATAGCATGATGGATTTGTTAATCATGACTCAAGTATATCAACTATGCCTCGTTGTTCACAGAAATCAAGCGAATTGCAATAAGAGCGGACCAATACTTGGTAAGTAGGCTAAAGTTATGAAACAACATTAGATGCTATCCACACTTGACCCATTTGCAGTAACTCATGAGTTACCAGAACTGGTTGATAAAGGATCTTTGCTAGCAGCTAACCTGTTACTTATCTGTCTTCATACTGTAGCAGCTAAGTAATATTAAGTTTGAAGTAATGTTTCTATTTTATATAAAACACCAGTTCTGAAGCACATTAATAGGCAACTTTGTTCAACTGTTTTCTTGGTTAATCACCATTGTTGGTTATATAGGTAATTGTGCCAATTTAATGTATTTATGGCATAATGTAATCTGATTGTTTGTTGGTCTGTAGGCTGGGATAGGGACATGTCTGCCATCTTGCTGCTGCTACATCTGCTACCACCAACTGCACAAGGACGAAAGAGACCAGGAAAGATGTCTGCATCTCAAGCTGTCGATAACGTCAAATTCCTAAAGGTAAAGTTGTTTAAAATATACTTGCCATCACCTCCATTTCATGCAAAGTGAGGTGATCTGATCTATTGTCAGAGGTTGGTGACTAAATACTGCTGTTGAATGTGTTGTTGTAGGCTGGAACCAGTGTACAGCAGCATCTAGACATCACCCAAAGCAGTCAGCCTTACCTTCTTGCTCGGGGACCCACAAGAAGCAGCATTCACGCCTTCTTCATTGTGATTGACAAGCATGCACTTCCATGTAAAGACGACAGGTTCAGTGGGAGCCCTTGACGAACTCTTTAAGGCCCATTATGTCTTTGGTACGTCATACAGTTCTTCCCTGACCAACTTTTTCACTTTTCTGCAAACAACCATTTACAACACTGACGTTGGGGAAACAAAGGAAATGCCAAAGGAATATGCTGATTTAGAGTTTCAAACTTGTAATGGTTAGTTATGTTAATTATGACACTGAAATGAGACAATAATAAATGCTGTTACGGTAACATTGTATGTATTTATTTCCATTTGATAGGTTAGACCACAGCTATTTAGTAATATCATATGATGAATATGTAAAAAATAACACTGCACATACATATTAAATATTCTTAGGTGTCATTTTTAAACTAAAATTGGAGTAAAAATAGCTCTATAAAGTGTAATATTACTCTGAACAGTGTTAAACCAGTGTTAAATATTTTTACACATTTCATTGTTAATTTTGACACTGAATTGAGTAGAATTAACTCTGAAAACAGAGTTAAATTCAACTCTAAGACTTAAATTGACACTTTTTACTGTTTTCATAGATTAAAGCTATATAATTATTTCGTTCATCTCAAATTTTAAAAGGGGGTTGCAATACTTTGCCCTGAAACGATACAAAAACGATCGATCGATCCTGTAATTTAATGTTTCATGGCAACCCATCCAACAGATGAGATATTACTGTCTACTATCGTAGCTAAAAGAAAATCCATGATGATGCACTGTAGCAGACATACAGCACTGAATGTAAACAACTGAAAAATACAATACTGCGTTATAACTGCCACTGATGTAGTTTTCATTAAGTTAATACTAGCTATTACTTAAACGTTAATGATAAGAGCCGCAACTGTCTAATCTTTATTTAGCTCCCTGTGGCTGCCACTCTACATTCGGCTAGATCACTCAGCCTCACATGCTACCTCTTTGTTAGTTGAATGACATACATTGTGATATTGCCGCGTCCTTTAAACCCCCAAACCCCTACTGTAAAATCTCCTGGACTGCAGTCAGAGAGTTGGAAACCCAAGCGGAAGATATGTTTGCAATAGTGTTAGATTTAAACCAGGTATAAGAAACTGCAACCCAGGAACCAACAATGGGCAGTGCGCTTGGGAAAACACCAACCTTATCTTGTTTTCTTGAGATGTCTGAAACTGGGTAGGGGTAAATCTGCTGTGCCAACACCAACCTGGTATAGGAATAGGCTATTCAATATAGATCTTGACAAGTAAATGGAGTTACTGCTGCCTGTGTCAGATACACAATAAAAACTTTTCAGATATTATCTTCATCATCTGTAAAAAAAAAAAAAAAAAAAAAAGAAGAAAATTCCCATTGCACCGTTGCGTGTGCACGGAAGAGTGGAAGATCTTAATGTATGTCTTCCAGAAGGCCAGGGAAAACTCTGTGTGTGTTGTGCAGTAATCTGTTATTTTAAAAATGAAAAACGTTAAAGTATTAAAATGTGTGTGTGTGTGTCTGCACTCATGAAAGTAAGCTCAAATGTATGGGTTGCCATGGCATAAACATACATACTGTGTTCATGCACACCGCATATACATGCATGTGCGTGATTGTGAGCATGTGTGAATCTATCCGCATTACCGAGTGTGGCTGAGAGAGGCTCAGGTGCAGGTATGTGGGTGTAATCAGGCCCCCTTTTCCTCAGCTGACAGCTCCTTTACTCTCTCTGTCTGAGGTCAGCTTCTTCACGAGTAGCCAATATATTACTGTTGCCTGGCCACAGGGTTGTCTTTGGAGAGTTTCAGGCCCTTTTCCGAGATAACCACAAACTGTCCCTGCAAAATCAGGAAGGGGCTGTGACTCACCTGCCTTCTAGGTTGTTTTCCTCTCTGGTTGAGACAGTTGACTTTTTCCAGGGCTGCATTTTTGTAATTGTCTGGGTGACATGGGGATTTCTTTCTACTTCTGTGCTAGCACCTCATGATTTAATCCTGTATCAGTTTAATCCACAATTTAAGGCATTATTCCTGCATTAAACAATTAGATTTGTATGACTATGATAATATAGTAATAATCTACTGGGGTTGCAAATCAGACATATGCCATTTATATATTGTTGTACAGTTATAATCAGAAATTAAACTCTTAACTCAAAAATGTGCATGTGCACTATTATTCAACCCCCAGCTTCAGTACTTTGTGGAGCATCCTTTTGCCTTTATAACTTCCAATAAGCGTTTTCTGTAAGTGCTGACAAGCTTCTTAAACCTCTCTACTGGAATCTTCGCCCATTCTTCACGTGCAAAAGCCTCTAGCTCAGGGGTGTCCAAACTTTTTTCAAAGAGGGCCAGATTTGATAATGTGAAGATGCCCGAGGGCCAATGGTCCCTCCCGACATTTTTTGAACCATAAAAGTTACATACAAATGCATTGTTCTATAACAATATTTTTATTTATACAACACTTATCATTTCTTCAAATGGCAATGTAATCAAATGTAAGCCACTCAGGTGTGAACAAATCTCAAAAAAACCCCAAAACAATTCTGCCTTTCTTTGACATCTGGATAATTAGATAACATAAAGAAGCTGTCTGGAGTACCTAAAACTTCCATGAAGCTGATAAATATCTTTACCCCAGGTTCATTTTAAACGTGACTTATGAGTAATGCAATGTTGTCTGTCAACATTTAAGTTTGAAACTTGCTCTGGTCATTCAGAAAGTCATCTTTTGTGTCACATCTACAGGTACATAACACTGAAAGTTATAAGCAAATCTTATTCAAAAGTTTAATGCAATAAGTGCCATAAGTCCAAGTGCATATAATTATAACTAGTTTTGGCTTTTCAGTGTTAATAGTGACAGATGTTACCATTTGAAAGAGCTTACACATCAGATCTTTCCAACACAAATTCAAAACACTCCTAATTTCAGATTGACCAAGAAACAGGTATCTTACTGACAATGAGAAGGGTGATACTGAGATCTGGATTTCAGTAGACAGGCCAGGTCTGGTTTGAGAGCAGTGGTTGAGATGCGTAAAATGTCACGTAGGTGGAAGTCACTTAGTCTTGACCTCAAGCGGTTCTTGTTTAAGTTCATGACAGAGAATGTCTGCTCACACAAATATGTGGAGCCAAATAAGCTCAGCATTTTCTTTGCAAATGTTCGCATTTCTGGAAACCTGTCTTTATCCAGCTGCCAGTAAAAGTTGACAAGAGAAAGCTGCTGGTGTCGGCCGCGCCACTCGTTGTCACACTGCAGCTCAATGAGCTCCAGCTGCAGCTGATGCGGAGCATCATCAGGGTCCATGGAGAAGGGAGATGACAGAAGCAACATGTCCTTTTCAATAGCTTCAACATCCCGGAAACGTTCGTTAAACTCCACAGTAAGAGATGAGATGGCTGTTGCATACCTCTTCGTTTGCGCACCGATGTTGTCCTGTGGAAAACCGTCCATGACCTTATGCAAAGCTGGGAAATGTGTGGTGCAGGGCTCCGTTTGTGACAAGTGTCTTTGGAAAAGTTGCCGCTTGGTTCCAAAGGCCTTGATGTGTGCATATAGCTGGCTCACTACTGTGTCTTGCCCTTGAAGGCTTAAGTTCAGCGCATTCAGATGCTTTATGTCAACCAAAAAAGCCAAATCTGCCAGCCACACAGTATCTGACAGTTGTTCCATCGGTTGTCCCTTTTGAGCCAAAAATTGTCCAATTTCCCCCCTGAGAGAGAAAAATCGCTGCAGTGCGGACCCCCGACTGAGCCACCTGACATCATTGTGATATACTACGTCTCCGTATTCAGCCAGGATGTCAAGCAGGAACTGCTGAAACTGGCGGTGGTTTAGGGCTTTTGAGCGAATGAAATGAATTGCCTTTACCACCGGTTTTATAACATGATCAAATTTAAGGTGTTTCGCGCAGAGAACCTGCTGGTGAATTATACAGTGGAGTTTAATGGCGTTACCTCCTTCTTCACTGACTGTTACAGATCAGTGCGGACAATCCACTTCGTTCACCAGCCATGGCAGGCGCACCATCTGTAATAATCTCAGTAACTTTACTCCAAGGTAGTTTCATATCATCAACACCTGAACAAACAGACACGAATAAATCCGTACCTCGTTTGGCCTTGAAGGCTTTGGAGGTCAAGCAGCTCTTCAGTTACGTTCATGTCATCGTCAATTCCTCTCAAAAAAAAAATCAGTAACTGTGCAGTGTCAGATGCATCTATGCTTTCATCGCAGGCTAACGAAAAAAAATCAAAAGTCTCTCCCCTCTCTCCCAATTGTCTCTTAATATCTGATGATATGTTTTCGATTGTCCGTGCCACAGTGTTACGAGCCAGGCAAACATTAGCAAACTCTTGCTTCTTCTTGGGGCAAATGTTCTCTACCATTTTCATGACACAGTCTTTGATAAACGTACCTTCTGTAAAAGGTTTGCTATGTTTAGCGATTAGCATGGCCACTTTGTAGCTTGCTCACAGGCCCGCGTGAAAAACCGCTGTTGCGAGGCCAAGGCCGCTTGAAGTTCCTTCACTTTTTCAGCGCGGTCACTCCCTGTTAGCTTGTCATATGCATTTGCATGTTTTGTCTGGTAGTGTCTCTTTACATTGAATTCCTTAAACAAGGCAACAGTCTCTTGACAAATTAGGCAAACACAATTGTTTCGATTTTCAGTGAGAAAATATTGCAATTCCCATCTCTCCTGAAAGCGGCGGCCCTCACTATCAACTTTCCTCTTTTTAGCTACAGTCGTCATGGCAGAAATTAGCGAGAAGGGGTCACAGCCTGGTTGACACAGCCAGACAGAGTTAGAGTGGTGCTGCCACCATGAGGTGAACAGAGAAATTGCATTTTGAACATGTATGATTTATTCATTCTGTTTGACAGTGCTGGCGGGCCATAAATAATACATTATAAAACAGAAGCTGCGGGCCGTGATTGGCCCCCGGGCCGGACTTTGGACATGCCTGCTCTAGCTCATTGATGTTTGAAGGCTTTCATGCTGCAACTGCCTTCTTTAAATCCCACCAACTTTCAATTGGATTCAAATCTGGGGACTGAGAAGGCCACTCCAGGATCTATTTCTCAACCAAGCTTTGGTTGACTTGAAAGCGTGCTTGGGATCATTGCCTTGCTGGAAAGTCCAATGATCACCAAGGTTCAATTTCCCAACAGAAGGCACCACGTTTTTTCTTAAAATGGCCTGGTATTTCTGAGAATCCATGATGCCAGTTACACGGTCAAGATTCCCAGTTCCTGAAGCAGAAAAACCATCTGGTCATAAGCCTGGCCTTTCTCACGGCAGACATGGTTTCGTCAGTCCATAGAACTGTCTCCCAAAACTCTGCTGGTCTTATCCAAATTTCTTCTGGCATATTGTAGTCTACCTCTAATGTTCTTCTTGGTCAAGAGTGGAGTGCGTCTTGGAGTCCGGCCATAAAGTCCTTGTTTATTCAGTGCGCGTCGTACAGTTGCCACTGAAGCACTTGTCCCGGCATTCATCAGGTCATCCTGTAGGCATTTTGCAGTAACACAGGGTTTTTCTGAGTTGTCCTGATTAAGTTGCTACGGGCTCTTGGTGAAATTTTGGGCTTTCTCCCACGGCCAGACAGGTTTGCAACTGTTCCATACGTTTTAAACTTCCTTATAATGCTCCCAATGGTGTCTCTTGGAATGTCACATTTTTTGGAAATCTTGTACCCATTGCCCTTCAGGTGCAATGAAATAATTGGTGAAATAATAATTTCCTCTCTAAGTTTTTCGAAGGTATAGAAACATCTCTGTAGCCATTAGGCCACAATCATTGTCTGGTTTAAACTGGTATAAACTGACTTTGGGCTTTTTCACACTGGCAGTTGTGGTTCCTCAAAGAATTTGATCAAATTAATGATTTTTCCAAACTTGGGTGCAGAACGGGAAATCATGCTCAAGTCCACTGGAACAAGCATGAACGTAGAACTTTGATATGAGTTTACCATTACATATTATTGAAGACAAAGAGATGTGAGGAAAAAAATTAAAAAAATTGGGCATAACTGTTGAAGTTTGGTGTTTGAAGTCATTGTTTGCATGACAGGAGAGAAATCATAACTACATGTTACAACAAAGATTTAGATCAGTGAACAAGCTTTAAAGTCTTCCTTTTCCTCAGTCCCACTCCCCTTATTTCTCCATCTTTGTTTGATGAGAAATTAATATTTTTGCTTGTTAGTGTGCACGTCTCTGTTAGCATAAGTTAGTTCTGCTTGCAGAAGCCATACTGTTAAATGAATGAGCAGTGTTGCCGGAGTAGTTTGATAGTTTTCACACCAATTTTCACAAAACAAAACTGGCAACATTGCATAGGGACTTTTAAGTAGTGGTTTGTTTTGTAGTTTTAGCCTATAAATATGTGTACACTGGATGAATAAGGTTGTTTTGAGTGTTTGTTGCATTACGGTTTTGCCTGCATTGTCACATAATTAACTGCCTTGCAAGCCACCAATTAAAGCTTGGTAAGCAGAGGTGTAATGCGTAACATTGCCTTAAACTGTCACGGGTTGCCAACTAGGCAGCAGGGAGAGGACCCAAATGCAGACAGTCGCGGAGGCTCCAGCAGATGAAAGGTTTATTAAATACAAAATAAACTTACAACAAGAAACTCAGGAAACGACACACAGGGAGACCAGGAACAGAGAAACTGAGAACGAGAGACTGAAAACTGAGGCACAGGGAGAGAACTAATGGCAACAACAATGAACCAACAAGAGAACAAAGACAGGGGAGCAGTATATATAGGGGAGTGGCCAATCAGGGAAACAGAAACAGGTGAGTAACAAGACACAGGTGAAACAATCAACACAGGCGGGAAAAGAACAAAGACAGGAAGTAAATACACAAGAGACAAGACCAGGGAACTTCAAAATAAAACAGGAAACACAGTCCAACACAAGAGTCCTAGGGATCGTGACATAAACCCTGGTTTGCCCCTTACATGTAATTGCTTAATTAGCTTTGAAGTTACACTATTTGGCAACATCCCATTTAAACATGTATTCTGTATCAGCTTGTTCCAACACTTCTTTGAAACTATATACCTAATGATTATACTAAAGAAGATATTCAAACTATTCAAAAGACTTACTCTTTGGGCACACTATAAAACAGCCTAAACAGCATGAATTAATCCTAACACCTCTGAGACTACCACCGAGACTCAGTCAGCAGTCTATTGAGCTTATGGCTGTGCCTCCCGCCATATAAACACATACATAAATAAATATCAGAATAAAGCATAGTGTTCCTTGTAAACGCCCCATGACCCCTCAGATCCTCTGCCAAGCCCTTCCCTTCCAAAGCTGTTCCCAAATCTCACCTTGTTGCAGAGGGGGACAGAGCTTTCCCGGATGGGGCCTTAAATTGTGGAACGCCTTGACGGACGATATTGGACACAGATTATTCACTCCAGAAAGCTAAAGACAAAGGTAGCTGGCTACAGAAACCAACTATATATACACGACTATATATATATATATATACACACACACACATATATAGTCGTATATATTCACACCATATGTGTGAAAATTTGCAATGAAACAGTTTTACTTATTCTATCTGGTTTAATTAATTATATTCATATATTGTATCAGCTGGGTTTATAAGGTCATTTACTGACCAATGACCTCGTAATTTAACTTATAATTACATTTTTGTAAGACTGTTGTAGAGGAGTTGGATTCAGTAGCAGTTAAATGGGTCAGTGTTAAGCATTTTGACACTCCATGTCTTTTCTTGGAGTGTTTAAGACCTCTGTCTATGAACTCATTTTGTTCTTGAAAAAGCACTTTAACTATATGTATTGCATAAACCAGATGTTTTCATTTTTAATTGATAAGAATTTAGAAATACTCTTGTTTTATTACAATAATGATTCATTTCAATGATCCACATTTTAAGAGCAGATTTTTATTATATACAGCACTGATATGATTATATACACACTTTGAGCTGTAAGTGATACCAAGTAGAAAATGTTAAAGAAGTTTGAAGAAAGCTGTCCATGTACAAATGGGCTGACAGAAGTTTCAGGAAGCAAGGTGAAAGTAGGAAATAATAAAGCAAAAGAGGGTAAAAGATCAGTGTGGGAAAGAGGAAGTGGGTTCTCCTATCAGGGACAGCACACTAAAGGAAGCATGGAGGAGGATGATGATCACGGTCAAAGACGAGGAGAGAATGATGGATGGGGGCTGTGGCAGGACTCCGCGATGAGAGCCATGCTCTCCAATGGAGCATGGAAAGGCAAAGGCAGAAAATAGGAAAAGTATGGTTGTCTTGTCTTTTGTGACCCTGCATCACTGGCTACAACATTGGCCCGGTCTCCTTGTGGACACTGGAAGGACAAAAGCTGTTTGAAGTCATCTACAGCCTGTGGACAGAGCTTAATGGTGTATTTGATTTGAAAAGTGAAAAATAATGACAGACTGTCTTCTTGCCTGATATTTCATTTTAAGTACTAACGCATTACATTTTAGGGACAAGACGTATGATTAACTGGTGAATTTGCAGAATCCACTTAAGTAATTGGATATCCAGACTGAATAGAGGCATGAAACACTAAACCACAGCTTTGACAGCTGCAGGGCGATGATTTTCAAATAAACACTTCAACTAAGATGGCTAAGAACAATTGTGAGCCTAAGATGGCTAAGAACAATTGTGAGTCAAACATGAGGGTATCGCTTTTGAAGAATTATGTCAAGAAAATGTTGAAATGGGATTTAGAGATGCAGAGCACACTTCTCCTTTTGCTTCTTTTTTTTTTTTAAATCTGCTACTCCCTCTTCTCCGTTTCTGAAAAAAGAACAATCTAGATTGTGAGAAAACATTAAAGATCCAGCCCCCAGGGCAAACCCCTGCTGGGCACACCTGTCAATCAAAACTCTCCCAGCGCAACTCACTGAAGGATGATTTTCTGTTTGCAGATGACATCAGCGATAGAACGATCCCCCATTTATCTCCAGGCTGTGCTAAAAATTACCAACAAGACATTTGTCAGTGTATTTGGGATATGGCTGAATTGATCCTTGTCAAGATGAGACACATGGAGAAAGGCAAGGACAAAACAGAGAGAGATAAGGAATTAAGTCTTTTAAATTTGATTTCAGACAAACCCCACTCTCAGAGCTTTTTCTTTAACCAGCAAAGTGACTGCTGTGACTGCTACTGTAGAGCTAGTTGTGTTACAAACTGTCCTTTTTAAGATCATCAGAGTAGAAAGCTTCCTCTGAAATACAGTATTTCCATCAATCTTATATTGTAAATCCTGCTACCTGAAAAATTCTCCATATATTAAATATTTTAAACTTAAAGCTGCTATAATCTTTATTTTTATATTAAAAATGGATCACACAACTTCCTGTATGTTAAAGGGAGTCATCATCTAAGTGCAGTTCCCCTCAGCTCTATGGAGCTTTGTAGCGTCTTTCAGCTCATTGTTTTGGTTTTCTGGACTGCAGCTTTGCTGTTTTGGTTCAGTCTCACCCTTCTCATAGCTTTCAGCTGCAGCAGGCAGCTGTTTTCAGCAACAACAAAAAAAACTAAAAACTGAGCGTATGGTACCGTACCTGCCCAGCACCAAACAGCAGACAGACACAGTTAGCAACTAGCTGATGAACATAGTGAAGCACTTAGCAGGTAAAGAGACAGATAATTCCCTCAGGAGTTCATAGAGACCAAAAACAGAGCAAAAAAGAGAGTAAATATTGGACTTTCATCAGGTGGCCAGAAACACGACTCAAATTAATTATAATGTTGCTCCGTATGTTGAACGTGTAAATAAGCAGCTGTTATCCAACAAGTATATATCATATCGCCATATCATCTTAAAAGGTGATAATATGTCAGTGTTGTATTCACAGCTTGTTTTCGCTGCCCCCAAGAGGTTAAAAGCCCAGATTTTCAGATGACCTAATCTGTGGAACCTTGGAAGTAGTCTTCAAATTAGTTTTCTATGCTGAAGTTAATTTATAATATATAATTAACAAACAACTTCAAAAATGACAAGCCACTTAGTGAATAAATACCTGAGGTAAAAGCTCTGACTGATGCTAAAACCTGTAAACAATCCTGCTTCCCTTTGCTCATGCTGCAGGTTGCAATATTCACTAAAGTAATACAACTTTCTCTATGGAGCCATTCTTCTTTGGCCCTAAATACTGATCGCTACATGATCGCATGATCGCTCTCCCAGACACCGGTGCATCCTTGGTAGATTCCATCTTGACCAGCCTCTCATTTCCCTGTGGTGATGTGAAAGCTTCCAGCCTTGGCAACTAGGTATATAAATTTGTACTAAATCAGTCAATTAGGTCAGGTCCTCCTCTGCACTTACGGCAGGCATGCAGCTCCTCACCTACAAGGCCTTACATGGCTGTGATCCAGCCTGTCCCATCTGTCTAAGCTCCCTAACTCATACTGCCTGACTCGCAGATTGTCTCCTCTCCTGGCCTCTTAGTGCTCAGGTTTTGCACACTGGGCGATGTAGACTTTTTCAAGTGTTGTCCATCATTGATACATGTTCAAACTCAAAATGCAATCACCATTTTTAGCATATAATGGAAATATTTTGTAGCAAGTGGTGCAGCTAATTGCAGCTCTGAGGGAGTATTATATAAAGTAATTACTGTATATTATATTTGAAATGAGATAGGGCTGGTAAATAAAACATTACCTTTTTAATGTTGAGCCCAGTGCTGTCACAGACAAATGTGTTTCTTGATACAAATGATACCTCTGAAAAGTACACACCTATTCTCTTTGTGGGGCTACAGACTATGAGATGTGTCGGTGTAGGATGTAGCAGAAGAGGAGGGCCAAGGTGGCCTTGATCCCCACACTGCTGTAGAAAACAGCTGGGTGTTAATTGAAGGGAGACCCTCGGAGGTACTGGGCCCGGCTGCTGCTGGGGTGCCACAGGGTTCAGGCCTCAGCAAAATCCCAGGGTCCCAGGCCTGCTGTTCTCTTCTGTTAGCCGCAGCACAGCAGTCAGAGAGGGTCAAGAGTTCCTTGAGCTAAACAGCAAAATCCAGTATTTCCCCTTTAGCAATCAGAGGACTGCTAAACCTGAGTCATATTGTATTGATTAAAAAAAAGAGAAATAATAATCAGAAAAAAGAAAAAAGACTTTATGGTTTTAATCCAAATTTGGGTTGCTCTGGTCTCTGGTCATGTGAAATGGAAAATACATTTTTATGTGCTGTGCAGAGGGTGCAACCCTGTGTACTAAAAATGATGTTAACATATAACTAAATGCTGTTGTTTTGCCAAATATATTTCGGAGGAAACATAATTGCTGCTGAATGATTAATTGATTCTATATCGAAATCCCAATTTGAAAGAGTGCAACTTTCAAATGGCAGGAGCTATGATTTTTTTATCAGGCTACAACTCAACCTAATGTGTGAAAAGTTTCATGTGACCCCCGATGTGGCTGCTATAATGGTGACTGCTGCCAGCAAATTTAGTTAGCTGTAGGCGATTGACGTGAATTCTGTGAATTGGCAAAACAAAATGAAACACTGTTTTTTGTTAGTGTCTCTGCATGCTAGCAGCTGCTATTAATGCTTAGCAGAGATGGTTTTGTGGACAAAAAACAAAAGACTAATTTTCATGTTTGAAAAGATAAGGGAGTGGACTGTGATGTTTTGCTGTTCAAAAAGAGTCTTTCTCCAGATACAAACATTCTAGCTGATGCATCACATTTTCAGACAGGTAGCTAGCAGCTAGCTCGTTAGTGTAAATGACTGACAGCTGGTGGTGGTGAACAGTAGTCAGAATCTCAGAGGCTGTGTCCAAAATCACTCCCTACTTACTACATAGTGCACTATGTTTACTGTCCGCCATTTATTAGTGTTAATTAATGAGTGTCTGAATTTTGAGTGGAAAATGTATGCTCTACTTAGTGCCTTAAAAACCCACTGAGTGGAACAGAAAAGTAGTGTCCATTGCATGTACTGTATGCAGGGTTCGTACAAAGTCTTGAAAATTTGGAAAATGCTTAATTTTAAACAATGTTTTCAAGGTTAGGAAAATGCTTGAATTTGAATATACTTCTTGAAAAATGCTTGATTTTCAACATAATAAAGTAAAGTTCTTTTCTAGTGTTCACTCGTCATTCATAGCTAGATCAGTCCTCTGTTGATCCCTTACTCTGAAAATTGGGAAACATTAAATAATCATGATCAAAACATACAATCAAAGTTGATATGAACAGCTGGTAAAATAAACAAAGTGACATTATACATTGCTGTGGGTGTAAAGGAATTCTGTAAACTTTATTTTTTATTTTACGTTTATAGTAACCATTTAGATGTGATGATAAAGGCTTCGAGAGTGCAAATTTTTGGTTTAGGTACCTTGAAAGTGCTTGAAAAGTACTTGAATTTTACTCTTAAAAAGCTGTGTGTATGTATTTTTTGCTAACGATCCCACAAAGCACATCGTCACGTTTAATGGGCTATGGGAAGTGAAAATTACAATCGTGTGACTCCTCACCTGTCAGTGATGATGTAAAATGATGATTCATAAGTGTCCAAAATCTCTTTTTACGGCTCACTAAAGAGTAAACTAGTGTGTCTATTATGTAGGTAGCAGTGAATGAGTAAATGAGGCAGTGATTTCGGACACAGCCCCAGTCAAACTGTAATGAGTTAGTAATGGACCTTTTTCACAGCAGACATTTTGACATGTCATTGTAGGAAAAGCACAGCTGTAGCTAATGAAATGAATAACAACTGTTTTAGTTTCATCTGTGCTTTCCTTAAATGACAAGTCAAAATATCTGAGGTAAAACGGTCTAATGTTTAATACAAACCTTGTTTGTATATAAGACCACAAATAATACAGGCCTAGAGTTTATAGACAGTACTTCTCCCAATGCCAATATTGGTTAAAAAATAAGATATGCAATTAGATATTTTCCACAGATGTTCAGCCCTAGTCTGGACAATGTTCACTGGCGATGTTTTTTCCAGTCCAGGAAGTGTTTTGTTGTTGTGCACAGAAGTGATAGGGAGGTGCTCAGAGTGAATGGATGGTGTACAGAGCACAGGACTTTGACACTGCAGGCTGGGGTTTACATCCTGTATGTGTTTAGGGTTAAGCTACTAAAACACAAGGTTAAGGTTAGAGAAACATCGTGGTTTTGTCATCCTGCCTCAGGCTTTAAGTCAGCCTAGACTTTTTTTTTTTTTTTATACTTTTTTTGTTTGTCATGACCACGATCTTTCCCCAACCTTAACCAAGTGCTAAAACATGTTATAATAATAAACTTTATTTATGTGACCCTTCTCTTAACAAGGTTACAAAGTGATTTACAGATTACAAAAAAAAAAAGAACAGTAGAAAAAAACTAAGACAAAATAAAAACAAAAGTAATCGTACATTTTTAATCGTGCTTTAGTTGCTATGGCTGGATATTGTAGGGAAAACATGTTGCAGATCTGTTTGCAACTTTGCTAATACCTTTAATAAAAAAAAAACTTATTATGTTGATTTAAAAAAAACAACTAATCCTGGTGGCATTTTATTTCTCCTAAAATGTATTTGCTGTTTGTAGTGTATAAAGTCATTTTCAGGAGATGGCTTTGAGATGGTGACAGTATTGAAGTTTCTGGATCTCCTGAGAATATCCACCAATAATGTTAAATGTACTGCACAATCCATAGGAGATTCTTTCTGGGTCCGTTCAGTTAGGTTTTTTATCTTTTATTTTAATAAAGAAAGTTGTCTCACCACATGACACAGTACACATCAAAAGGACAACTTTGAGTATCCATTTCTCTCAAAAGTATATATCTAATAAGTGGGAGATGTTTTAGGTAATTATAGACGGTGTATATAGCTGTGGATAGATCAGTAAGTTCAATACTAACCACCACATATGCTCTCTTTCTGGCACAGGAGTTTTCAGTGTGTTTTTCAGAACAGGATGATAAATGGAGAGGCCTCATATAGTTCAGCGGTTTTAATACAGGTAGAGGCATCACTCCTCATCATTTCTTCATCTGTCACATTTATGGATTTCTGTCTGGGCTAAATTACTCATTGGAGCTGCAGAAGAATCAAGCCTCGAGGTTTATTTACAGATCCTCCCATTAGACATGTCACATATGCATTCCCCCTGTCTTGTTTGCTGTCTGTGCCCTCTGCCCATCAGCTCTCCATTTGGCTTTAACTTAGCAAGAAGCAATTGGATATATGAAGGGACCGAAAAGAGAGAGAGGTTAGACTTGTACTTTGCTTTGTGATCAGTAAGTTATAACTAAAAAATACCAAGGCACACTGCTTTTCAAAAATTAAAAAGCCTTTAATAAATGGGCTTAGCGCCTATGCGTTTCAACTCAAGAGATTTGCCCTGATGAAGACATGTAATTTTTCCAAAGCAGTGTGTCTAGGTATTTTTTGGTTATGACCTCTTGATCACAAGTACAAGTCTATCCAAAATCTTCCATAGGTGTTCATTTGGGTTGAGATCTGGTGACTGTGAAGGCCCAAGCATATAGATTCACATCATTTCCATTCTCATTAAACCTTTTATAATGTTTCCCCACTCATTTATTTAGGCTTGTTCCTTTTTGTCACCTGTCATACACACTTGCCTGTTCTTACTATATTAAATCCATGCTACCAAGGATGAAAAGTGATATTTAGTAATTATACACAATTGCTTATACACAGCCTTAATTAATGTTTACAGACAATGTGATATTAATAGGGCTCAGCCAAACCACCACTCAAGGCCCTCTTTGTTATTCTGGTTCACAAGGTGACAATCAAGGATACTCACACAAAGGAATTTACACACATACTGAAGCTGGTGGAAGAAAAATCCACTCTAACTCCCACAACGAACATTTCATTTTACAATAATTGTACAATTTCCTCTGTCGTTGGCCCACATCCAAGAGGAGTCTTTGCCAAATATCTCAGCCAAGTTCATGATTTAACATAGCTGTGAGCCTCGTGAAAGAAACCTGTGTTGAGAAAGAGATAAATGATTGATAATTACTGTATGGGTCTAGTTGCATGGACCTGAGGGTGAATACCACAGGCGTGACAAGATGTGTATATCAACAAGCAGTCTCAGCAGTCTACATATAAAATACACTTATATCCTTGTATGTTTATGTTCCAAGTGACAGAGCCCTCTAGAACGCGAGCAAAGGAGGAAGTCAGGTGATGTTTCATCGAGCGACAAAGTCCATCCAGACCCATCCACTGGATGGGTCAAAACAACAAAACATCGTACTTCAACCACTGTTCATTTCCTTCATTTCCTGTTTCCCTTTCCAACATTATTATTTTTAAGGCAAGACCATGATCATTCCCTAACCGTAGCTAAGTATTTATTATTGTAACCATGACAACAAAGGTCCTCTAACCTTAATGAAGTAGTCATTTTAACCTTAACCACAGCATTGTCACATAACAAAATGAATTCATGTTTCAGAAAACGCATCTATGTGTCATTGTAGAGGGCACGGACAAACTGCGTATTTTGTTGGATTGAACATACAATTCAATTCAATTCAGTTTTATTTATATAGCGCCATATCATAACAAAGTTATCTCAGGGCACTTTTTCGAATAGAGCAAGTCTAGACCGACTCTTTATATTTACAGAGACCCAACAGTTCCCACCATGAGCAAGCACTATGCGACAGTGGCAAGGAAAAACTCCCTTTTAACAGGTAGAAACCTCGAGCAGAACCAGGCTCAAGGTGGGCGGTCATCTGCCTCGACCGGTTGGGTTGAAGGGGGAAGGGGGGAGCGGGAGAGAGAGAGCAGGAGGAAAGAGAACATACAGCAGCTCAATACAGCATAGATATGGTAATGGCATTGATGTTAACACCAACAGAAACAACACTAAGAGCAACATTATAATAGCAATACTAATAACAGCAACAACAGCAATAGCATCAGCGGGTGCAGAGCAGGAGCACGGGGCAGCAGGCGGCAGCAACCACAGACCCAGACTCCACAGCTCCAGAGGCAGAAACACCTGCAGAAAGCAACAGAAGGGGAGAGGGAGAGAGAGGAGAGAAAGCACACAACTACGGGAAGAAGTTGAATTAATAACAAGCATTGATGGATATGAGGGCGTACAGATGGAGAGGAAGAGGAGGAGAGAGGAGCTCAGTGCATCATAGGAAGTCCCCCGGCAGTCTAGGTCTATAGCAGCATAACTAAGGGGGGGCTCAGGGGTCACCTGAGTCAGCCCTACTATAAGCTTTATCAAAGAGGAAAGTCTTAAGCCTACTCTTAAATGTGAGGAGGTTGTCCGCCTCCCGTACACAAACTGGGATCTGGTTCCACAGGAGAGGAGCTTGATAGCTGAAGGCTCTGGCTCCCATTCTACTTTTAGAGACTCTAGGAACCACAAGGAACCCTGCATTCTGGGAGCGCAGTGCTCTAGTGGGGGTAATAGGGTACTATGAGCTCTTTAAGATATGATGGTGCCTGACCATTTAGGGCTTTGAAGGTGAGGAGAAGGATTTTAAATTCTATTCTGGATTTTACAGGGAGCCAGTGTAGAGAAGCTAATATTGGATAAATATGTTCTCTTTTTCTGGTTCTTGTCAGTAAACGTGCCGCAGCATTCTGAATCAGCTGGAGAGTCTTAAGGGATTTATTGGGGCAGCCTGACAATAGAGAGTTGCAATAGTCCAGCCTAGACGTAACAAATGCATGGACTAGTTTTTCTGCATCTTTTTGAGATAGGATGTGCCTGATTTTTGCAATGTTACGTAAATGAAAAAAGGCAGTTCTTGAAGTTTGTTTTATGTGGGAGTTAAAGGACATATCCTGATCAAAGATAATTCCAAGATTCCTTACGGTGTTGCTGGAGGCCAGGGGAATGCCATCTAGAGAAACTATATCTTTAGATAATGTGTTTCGAAGGTGTTCGGGGCCAAGTACAATAACTTCGGTTTTGTCTGAGTTTAACATCAGAAAATTGCAGGTCATCCAGGTTTTATGTCCTTAAGGCATGCTTGAAGTTTAGCTAATTGATTGGTTTCATCTGGCTTGATCGATAAATATAATTGGGTATCATCTGCATAACAATGAAAATTTATGGAGTGCTTCCCAATAATATTGCCTAAAGGAAGCATATACAAGGTAAATAGAATTGGTCCAAGCACAGAACCTTGTGG
>SEMN01001809.1:0-25649 GCA_005408345.1 Macquaria australasica | reverse complement strand
TCAGCTGGAGAGTCTTAAGGGATTTATTGGGGCAGCCTGATAATAGAGAGTTGCAATAGTCCAGCCTAGGCGTAACAAATGCATGGACTAGTTTTTCTGCATCTTTTTGAGATAGGATGTGTCTGATTTTTGCAATGTTACGTAAATGAAAAAAGGCAGTTCTTGAAGTTTGTTTTATTTGGGAGTTAAGGGACATATCCTGATCAAAGATAACTCCAAGATTCCTTACGGTTTCGCTGGAGGCCAGGGCAATGCCATCTAGAGAAACTATATCTTTAGATAATGTGTTTCGAAGGTGTTCGGGGCCAAGTACAATAACTTCGGTTTTGTCTGGGTTTAACATCAGAAAATTGCAGGTCATCCAGGTTTTTATGTCCTTAAGGCATGCTTGAAGTTTAGCTAATTGATTGGTTTCATCTGGCTTGATCGATAAATATAATTGGGTATCATCTGCGTAACAATGAAAATTTATGGAGTGCTTCCTAATAATATTGCCTAAAGGAAGCATATACAAGGTAAATAGAATTGGTCCAAGCACAGAACCTTGTGGAACTCCGTGACTAACTTTGGCGTGCATAGAGGATTCATCATTAGCGTGTACAAACTGATATCGATCTGATAAATAGGATTTAAACCAGCTTAGTGCAGTACCTTTAATGCCAATAAAATGTTCTAGTCTCTGTAATAGAATGTGATGGTCAATGGTATCGAATGCAGCACTAAGATCTAGTAAGACAAGTACAGAAACAAGTCCTTTGTCTGATGCAATTAGAAGGTCATTTGTAACTTTCACCAGTGCTGTCTCTGTGCTATGATGCACTCTAAATCCTGACTGAAAATCCTCAAACAGCTTGTTGTTGTGTAGAAAGTCACACAACTGATTGGCGACTTCTTTCTCAAGGACCTTAGAGAGAAAAGGAGGGTTAGATATAGGTCTATAATTTGACAAAATCCCTGGATCAAGAGTGGGCTTTTTAAGAAGAGGCTTAATTACAGCTACTTTAAAGGACTGTGACACATAGCCTTTAAATAAGGACAGATTGATCATATCTAGTACATAAGTGCTAACTAAGGGTAAAATTTCTTTAAGCAGCCTAGTTGGGACGGGGTCTAAAAGACACGTTGATGGCTTAGATGAGGAAATAATGGAAGTTAGTTGATTACGGTTGATGGGAGAAAAGCAGTCTAAATGTACAGGTTTTACAGTTGTTTCTAAGGTTCCTGTGTTTGAAGATAAGTCAGTACCAACTGAGGGCAGGAGGTGCTGAATTTTGTCTCTAATAGTTAGAATTTTATCATTAAAGAAGCTCATAAAGTCATTACTACTGAGGTCTATGGGAATACATGGCTCAACAGAGCTGTGACTCTCTGTCAGCCTGGCTACAGTGCTGAACAGAAACCTGGGGTTGTTCTTATTTTCCTCTATTAATGATGAGTAGTAGGCTGCTCTGGCATTACGGAGGGCATTCCTATAAATTTTTAGACTATCTTGCCAGGCTAGCATTGATTCTTCAGATTGGTGGAGGCATGAATTCCTTTCAAGTTTTCGCGATGTTTGTTTTAATTTGTGGGTTTGCGGGTTATACCATGGAGCTAACCTCCTCTGTTTTATTATCTTCTTTTTTAGAGGGGCGATAGAGTCGAGTGTTATTAGTAGTGAGCCTGCAGCACTATCAACAAGATGATCAATTTGGGAGGGACTAAAGTTAGCATAGGAGCCATCTGTTACATTGAGACATGGAACTGAATTTAATGCCGATGGAATCACTTCCTTAAATTTAGCTACAGCACTATCAGATAGACATCTAGTGTAGGAATGTTTGCCTAATGGCGTGTAGTCCAGTAATAGGAATTCAAAAGTTAATAGAAAATGGTCTGATAAAAAAGAATTCTGTGGAAAGACTATTAGATGTTCAATTTCAATGCCATAAACAAGAACAAGGTCGAGGGTGTGGTTAAAACAGTGAGTGGGTTTATGTACACTCTGACTGAAGCCAATCGAATCTAATAATGAGATAAACGCAGCACTAAGGCTATCATTTTCTATATATACAACAATTATATGTAAATGTGTCCAGTCTATTGTTATTATAATACTATACATGTGATGTTTGGTATTAGTTCAAGAGCAGAATGTGATATTTTAATAGTTTATCATTATTACCAGTAGTTGTTGAAAAATGTTGCTGAGACCCATAGTATTCAATATTAAATAAATAAATAAATAAGACATTATGAAATAAATAATCATATTAATAAATATGGACAAAATATCTATATAAAATAATGTATGTCTTTTTTGACAGACATAAGGTGATGAAAAGTGGCATTTTAATTAGAACAGACAATGGGAAAAAATTGTGTTTTTGTGTATAAATGACCTGCAATGAACATTTCATAATAATGATCTGAACTTTAAAAATATATATTTGATTATGTCACAATCTTATTGTTATATATTTAGTGTCTTTCTTAGTATGATTAATGCATATAGTCTTTTTTATTCACTTAAGATTTTAGGAAATGAGCACAAACTTTAAAACTTGCATTATTTTGAAAAAGAGCAGAACTTTGACAGTGGACAAGCTGGAAATACCAATTTCACATTTATTACAATAATGGTAGCTAACTGTTAATGCTAGCAAACAAATATGGTAACTTCTATGGAGGGTAAAGTATAGGGTTACTCTCAGGAAACAATTTTGGTTGGTTAGAATAGATTTTAAGGTTAGAAAACAGAAACTGAGCCGTCTGACATGAAGGCAATGTGCTGTTCTGCTGTACCAACCAGACTGAGACAATAATTCTAACTTTGCTATTTTAGTGTAATTATGTAGCCTACAACATGGTCTAACTTTCATTCCAAATATCATGTTACTTGCATTTAAAGAATTTGAGACATTTTCACATGTTACGTTCATTTATTTGATCTTTTTATTCATTTGTTAGTGTTCGGATGTTTCAAAACTGGCAAATGAATGCAGATTTTAGTCTAGAAGGACAAATATCAAATTGATCCTTGTAATAGTCTGTTTGAAGGACAGATTTTAGGACAGAAGTATATATTTAGGACTTCTTCCCTTTATTGGAGAGTAGACAGTTGAGAGAGGGAGATAGCAATGGGAGATGACATACAATAAACGCCCCAGGCTCTTTGTGTCTACATGGCCAATGTCTCAAACTCCTAGGCCAACAGGATGCTCCAAGAAAGAAACTATTTTTGTCTATTAGAGTCATAAATGGTGAAGTAATGTCAGCCTCCAGTTCTTGAAACAGTGTGATTTATGGGTAATAATAAGGTGGTTATTTTTCTCCTGATCCACATCTCCAATATTTGGACTGTTCATTGGCCTTGTCGGTCATCTTCGTCCATGCATTGTAGGTGACTGGCACCTGAGAAGAGATTATTGATGTCGCTGTCATCAGGCGGTCACCTGAGAGTGCTCGGAGCGATGAGTACTCTTCACTGAACAGGTTTTTAATCAAAATAATGTGTGTCAAACGCCATGGAAACCTGTTTGCTGTAGAGAGCTTGAGTGCATTTGAAAAACAAGAGTAAACAAACATAGGCAATTATGCTTCCCCAAGCATTCAAAAAATGTATGAATGACATGAAAACAGTGTTTATAAAAATCATCAAAGAAAACGAGGAAGTAGAGGAATTTGAATGATGGTGAAGATACCGTATGCGATTATTTTGTGGTTATTATTTATTTTTTGATATGAACAACCTTTTGTCTGTGATATGTTTTCTTTGAAGATCACCAAAGTCATTGGGATACATCCATTGGGAACCATGAATGTCTGTACAAAATGTTGTGCCAATCCATTTAATAGAGATATTTCACAAGATATGTGAACATTTTGACCTGCTGGAGGAAACATTAGGGGGACAGCAAAGTCAGTAGGGTTCATCATTCGGGCACCATGAATGTCTTTTCAAAATGTTGTGGCAGTCCATTCCATAGTAGTTGAGATATTTTACTAAAAACCAAAAATGTCATCCTCATGGTGGTGCTACAGGAAAGGTCAGGGGATCACTAAAGTCAGTAGGATTACTCCTCTGGGGACCATGAATGTCTGAACAAAGTTTCACGGCAATTCGTCCACTGGTTGTTGAAATATTTCAGTCTGGATCAGAGTGGGTGACCGATCGAACAAACTACTGATAATAATAATCCATAGAGCCATGTCGCTAGCGTGACTGAAAAATGTATTGGATGGAACAATCACCCCTGAGTAGAATTCTGCGATGATCAACTACTTGAAGCGCTGTCCCGAAATCCCTTCCCAGGCAGCTGCACACCACTTCACGGTTTAATTAACATGACTCTGACGACTCTCATGAGCGCCACGCGACCTCATGTGTGATCTCAAGGACCCCAAAGCACCCCTGCATGGGTTTAAATGTCTGGGAACACCCCATGATTATGAGTTAATAGAACTGATGAAGCCTCTTAGATGACTTTGAACACCAAAACAAGCAAATCCGGTTACCTTTCATACTGTGCTTCTGGATATCCCAAAAATATATAACAAGGCCCTTATAACTGCAGTTGTTTTAATGTCATGTTTACACAAAAAGTAAAGTGAATTCCACTACATGATACAGTAGAAATACCTTCCTCATTTTAGCCTCCAGTTTTAACAAAGTGCCAGGGTCTTTTTCATGTGACAGCCAATGGGGAGCAGCTGCAAGACAGATGGAAAGCAGCCACTTTGGAAAGGCCTGTCATTTTTTTGTTGGCAGAGTGGAGTGCTTTCTAAAGTTGTAGAACATTTTAACTTTATAGACGTGACCACATGAGGTGGACTGCTGTTTGTGTGAGCCGACTAATCACAAGGAAAAAGTGTTAGACGTTTCACCTTAAACACCTGACACAATTTGCAGAGCAGTTTGCAATACTTATGAAGTTCTATAGAGAACCAGATCAAAATGAGGCTAACCTTACTCGGTCACACAGTCACCAAATTTTTTTTCTAAATCATGAATAATCTACACACACAAAGCATCATGAATGAATAATTTCATTTTGACCTGGAGGGAGGCCACGTACACATGCAAAAGTGTTTTATTTATTTCTGAATGTCTGTGTTCTTTGATATTATTTCTGCCTTTCTAGCTAGAATTTGATCTCATCATATTAACCCTCACTTGCTTCAGATAACAAAGTTGCTCTCAAGAAATCATCGCATTTTTAAACGGACATTTAAGCTCAATAGGACTCAGGAAGTAATCAATTCAAAGCAATTCACAATGGAGGGTAGAAGAGTGAGTTGGGTTTATAGTAAGAATGTGATGCAGGCTGTCACAAGAGGCAGGCACAAAAATAGACACATGCACAAAGTGAAATTTTGCTATCTAAGGGTTGTTTATGCATTTTTGAAACATCTCTCAACAGGACCTTCTTTCCTTGGATTATTTTCACCTGTAAGAAACACAATTTGTGTATGAACAAGGATATTACGCTTAATCTGAGAGTGGCAGATCCCAAATTAGCTGAAATTTGCATATTTAGATTTAGATTTTGATATAGATATGGTTTAGTTTGTTTTTTGCTTTCACCTTGTCTACCGGACTCCATGTATAAAAGTGACATTTTTAGTCTCCATATTGCCTAACTACTGTTTAAATACCCTTCAGATTGTCATCTACTTTTAACAGTAAAATGTTTCTTTTATTACTTACCCTTTATATTTACTTTTCTTGTATATAGAAATAAAGTTGTACTTTTTAATTTTTTTAATGCTGGAAACATTGCACGGCCCACCTACACACAGTTTCTCTAATTCTTCATTTGACTCTTATTTAATTATTATTCTTGTCTCCAGAGTATGCCACCCTGCATTTCACATGAACACATCACAAATTAAATGTTTCAATCTTGAATCTTCCACAATGGCTAGACCTCGGTCCAATTCTGTCTTTGTTAGCTTTATTTTACATTAAAGTCAAATTCTGCAGAAACATGTCCTGTAAATATATTATTCTTGCACATTTAAAAGCAGATAAGTTGACCAAAGCGCTGTGCAAATATCATAGATTGATACTCAGCTTTGCATTTCAGTAGGAAATTATAACGGTGATATATAATGTGTCCAGTTGGGATACATTTATAAAACATAATCATGACCTAGGGCCACAGTCCCACAGGAATTGTACAGAAACAAAGTGTTTCAGTGAATTCAGTGGGTTGTAACACTGGATGAGCCAGAGTTGGAGCCTGGGACCAGAGGTTCAGAACAGTATGTCAAGTGATATTTATAGCCCACTGTAGCCTCTTACACTGTACTGCATGTCCTGCACTTGTCCCTAGCAGTAAAATGTGCTCTTTTTGTCATGTTTGTATGTAGTTTTGTCATTGGGTGACTTATATGCCCATGGCAATGTCACCTAAACAAATGTCTCCTGTTTTGTCGGAGCCTACTTTGCAAACATAGTTATTAAAATTCTGAGATTGAATTTTGTAAATAATTCACATTCTAGGAGTTGACCAGTGACCCCTATAAGTATAACGTTTATTGAGATGGTTTAATTTGAGTTAAAACCAGAGTAAAAGTTACTTAGTTTGAGTAAATTGTTGCTGTTTAACTTTATCAATTTTATTTAATAGCAAAATATATTTATTACGAGGCTGTTGTAAGCCCACAGTTCCTGTTAGTTTCACCAAAAAACCTGACAGATGTCACAGGTTACTTAAATTACTGTTCTGTGATCATATCTGAAAACATAATCTGATAAAATGCATTTTGTAACAATTGTTTCTAGGCGAAACCTAAATTCTACATGCATATATAATCCATCATAACTCTTGAATGCTATTCACATCATATAAATCTTCATTTTCAAATAATCCTGGTTATTCTGAAAAAGAAAATGTGCAATACACCCATATTTGAAGCTAGTGACAGACTTTGAGAGGCTGATGGAATGGAAGTAGTACAAAAATGCAGGTTTTGGCCTGAAAGGTTAAATATCTTTAACTTACTAACCTTATGTCCAGTATAATGTCTATGTTTCTGTCATTAGAATATCTGTTTGTCTGTCCGGTTTTGTGTCCTCATCTTATTTTTCTACATTTTCACCTGCAGACGAGAGGAATAACAACCGGCATGCAAAGATGATTTTTTGTATCGACACCACCTGATATGGAAATACAGTTTCCTCCTCACTATTCTACTTTTCCATTTATATTGGTCCATCAGTAGATTGTCAGTTCTAGCCTGTACTCGTGAAACGTGAAAAAAAAAAAAAACAGTCGTCACAACGATATCATCTAAGGAGCCTTTTTGTGACAAAAGAGCTTTGATTCCCTTCCCCATAATACTTTGAAAGGGATGCCTATTCCTGTCTTCCATTTATGTGCCTCTCTGTGATGAGACAGCTAATCCCACACACACACACACAACATAAAAAATAAAGTGAAAGCTTGCCCTGATTGCTAGCTTGATTACTTTCATTGATGTGGATGACAAATCGTCATGGTGGCAAGGCTGGCAAACCAGAAAAGGCAGCGGGGCACCGGATTGAAAGGCCTGGGAAGCACTCCTGCATGTCTTTAATTAACACGTGTGTGTCAAGGGCTACTCCAGATGCGGTCGTATTGTGCTAAAGTAAATTAGGAACATTTAGTCACATTTGAAATGTATTTAAAAGTTAATGTTGGGCAGTAGATAAGCAGCTTTTATTTGCTAGATAATGCATCTCTTGCTGTAAAACGAGTCGTTTTTCACTTGTGTGTCTGTGTGTGCACGTATCTGTCTTCATATGTAGTGTGTATTTTTAGAGGTGCAGTGATACTACGCTATTTGTAGCATTCAGGCTGGCACTGATACAGCTGCTTAGTACTTCTACTCAACATCAGAAATTCAATTTGTCCAATTCTGATACCACAACTGATACTTTTAATGCCTGTAGTATATCTGCTTTCTTTCACTCTAAGTATATGGCACACCCTTTTAACCTTCAATAGGTTTCGCTTGACCATCTCTAATTACATACCGGACATCTATAAATGCATTTTGACTAGTCATATTTGAGAAGATATCTGCAATTACATTCTGGCTAGTAAAAACAATTCGATATATCTTCTAATAGATTTCAACTAGACCAGAAATAATTTTAAAACATCTATAGTGACGTCTCAGAAATTATCACGCTGTTTCATCATTTATCATACTGACGGGATTCACGTTACAGATATGCGCAATGCATTTATGAGTAGCCAAAACTTTTAATTTAAGATCTCTAATTACGTTTTGATTAGTCATATTCAAATTTAAGATATTTTTAATGACATTTCGACTGGTAAGGATTTACCATTGAGCTGTATGGGGAATCTAATGAGAGATAGTATGACAAGTCAAAAGTAGATATAGCATATCTAGATATCACTAATTATATTCTCAATACAACTCAATGGTTAATTCTTACTACTCAGAATGTGATAAGAGATATCTTGAATTAAACTCATAAATGCATTGCTTTGCATTGGTTTGTCATAGTAAGTAGAATTGTCTGTGTGAAGACTCACCGCCAATAATCATTAATTAATACACTATCAGTTATTTCTTATACACAATACACAGGCTGCTCCATTGTTTCCTGTCAGATCTGATTGTTTCAGTTTGTCGAAGCAGAGACTCCTTCCTTTCCCCCCTTGCTTATTTCCTTTTTAAATCTGAATGTGTATATATACACAATGTTTTTGCTTCTGAGGTCTTGACTGAAATTGGGCCCGTTTCTATGAAAATCCAAATTCATTTTCCCCACATGGAAACAGACCCATTATCTCTCTGGTGTTATGAGTTAGCCAGCAGGTGCAGATATGAGCTGCCACGGTCTGATGGAGACAAAGTGTATAAATGGCAGTCAGAATTCAGAAAATCATTTCTGACTTTGATTGAAAGCCGATTCTCTTATGTGAACAGTCGCCACGTCAGAGAGAGAGCAGTGAATGCCTCATCTCTGCTGAAAACTGCCTCTCTGCATTTTCATATTTATCCTCTAAAAAAAAAGAAGCCGTCTGCACTTTTTTTGTATAGATTTAACAGTCTATTAAACTGCCTTTTTGACTCATTTTGAATAAGCTTATTTGGGACACAAAATATTCTCTCTCCTTATTTAGTTTTGTTCATTACATTTACAAAAATGAATGAACAGTCAATGAATTTTTACTCTTTAAAGTGACACTTAAACTACTTCAAGTTATATTTCAACAGCTGTCAATGCCAACATAACTGTTTGTTCTAACGCTTTACCTTCAGCTGACAGTTCAACTGCTTTCATTTCTTACACTTCAACAGGCAATTTAACAGGACTTAAACTCAAAACTGAAAATGCTCTTAGCGATTAAACTTCAGCTGATTTCAACTGCTTTTATCTCCTACAGATCAACTCCTTTCAGTGCTTGAACATCAGCTGACACTTCACATGCTTTCAGTGTTTCAACTTCCACTAAAACTTCAACTCCTTTAAGTTCTTCAATTTAAACTGCAGCTGCCGTCCTGATGTACATGCAAAGAATTCACATTTTATGGCATTTTAAGTTGTTTACAAATGTAAACAAGACAACACAAGCCATTGTTCATTTACTCTCCAGTGTAATAGTGTAGTAACACATGGAGGTTAGCAAAATGTCTATCATAACAACAGACCCTCATTCATTTTGCATTAGCTTATTCTGGACAGTAAGTAGAATTTCTTCTTATTTAATTTTGTGCAATAAATAACAAAAAGTTTGTTGCTCTTTTGATAAGAATTTAATTAGTTTTTACTTTCTAAAGTGACACTTCAACTGCTTCAACTGAACTTATGTTTCAACTCTTGTCACCACCTATACTTCATGTAAAATGTTCAAAGAATTCACATTTTAACTTGTTTACAGTGTTTATATCTGCAATGTCTGCACAGGCGGGCAACTTTTTTTTTATCCAGACAATTTAGTCTTTTATTTTGTTACATTTTTTAAATCTTTAAATGGTGAATCATTTGGAGCTCAGGAACATGTTACTGCAGAAATAAACACCCTATTATCAACTTTTGAACTGTTCATTGTTGTAAAATATCTGCTTATTTTCTCTGTAGGTAAATGTAATTCTCAGCCTCCGCCATCAGTGAATGGCAGTGTGCTTGAGAATGTTTCCATCTGGCAAAGAAAATATCTTAGTTATTCTGGAAAAATAGACTCATTAACTGCAAATTAGTCAGAAAACGATACAGCTGCTCAAAAAAATACATGGGGCTTTGTTGGGGAGATAGGGAACTTTGGTGGAAATATCTGTGTTACAATAAATATATTAAATTGTCTCACAAAGTGCGAATAGGTTTATGCTTTTATAAACAGTATGTCTTTAATATTGTCTATAATCTGCCTCATCTCAATGACTCATTTACATGGCATGTAATAATAGTATGTTTGTGTCAGAGTGCTTTACAACCCAATAAAACCCATGCAGAGCTGTCAAAAGCATTACAATTTATATTAAAAACAAACAAATACAAATATAGAAGATGAAGCATAAAGACATCATTTATTTATTAAACTTAAGGACAATAAGGATAAGCCTATGTGTACAGATCCCATGCATCTGTACACCACTGCGCGATAGCTAACAGTTTCTCCATGGTGACGGCAAATTCCCCACCTCCCAATTTGAAATGAAAGAGGAGCGCCTGAGCCACTGAGCCTCTTTCAGAGCACGGCACCATGGCTACTCACCAGAACATGGCCGAGTGAATAGATGAAAAGCCAAGCATGTCGGGAGCTCATGTCAGTGACAGCTGCACTGAAGCCCCCGTCTGCATTTTTAGCTCTTTTTTTGTAGCTGAATGACCCTTCTTGCCCCCCGTCTGCTGTCCTTCTTTATTTGAGCTTCATGTATGTTTTATTTAATGAGTCTGATCTCCCTGCTGGCTTTACAGATGGCACATATTAAGTGTCCAGTAATAACCTTTATTCACTGGCAAATCCATTATTTGTGGAGTTGGATATAATAAAGTTATAACAGTATATGATGTGCACTGTGGGACGGATTACTATGTGCAGTTTTCTCGTGCAACATCAATTTCTCAACAGGAAACAATGTCAGAGTGCACCGTTGTCAGTGCTTCATATTTTATTTTTGGGTTGTTTGTGAAACGTACTGCACTACCTTGCTCGTAGAGACCCTGTTAAGCCCTGCTGTTCGAGCTGCTCTGTAAAATATCTTGAGGGCGATTGTTGATTAAGGGCTCTTGAGCAGCGGGAGAGGCTGTCTTGGTGTGCTGGATCCAGTATTGCTCACAGGTTGCCTGTAGGTATGGACTTTTGTAGCCATTTTGGATTGTGCACAGTCCATTGAATAGGAGAAATTGTACTCTACTCAACAGGGACGCAAATACAAAGCTTGAAACATGCATCTTAGGGGTTTGAGTATTTCTATTTTTATTTCATTTTTTGATTTATTTGAGGCCTTTATATTTTTCTACTTGCAGTGTTGTACAGAGCCAAGCCAAATGGGCGTAAAGAGGGACAAAACAGAATTACACACTCTCCAACATGACTTTTTATGTAGCATAGAATGGCAAAAAATTTAATTCAAATGCTAGAACAATTTGAACACATTGTGCAGTAGTTCTGTTGATAGGACAAGCATGTAACAGTGGGTTCTTTTATGCTCCCCTGCTACTAGGTAAACAAGCAAACACAAAGCTAACAGGCTGGTCCCTGGAGAACTGCCTGCATATAAAGTGATGATAAGTGTCAGCGCTGATTTCAGAAGGGTTCGTGTTCAGATCCCACCCCTCCTTCACAATCCCTGGGAGTGCCTTTGAGCTACACCGCTGTACAGTGCCGTGCCGCATGCTGTGTTACACTCACCTCAAGGGAAGCAAAGAAGAGAATTGCAGCGGAGTCTTTACATTTTTGCAAGTGAAGCAACTGTGGTCCTCAGTAAAAGTAATAGGAGTTGAAACTTCAAATACCACCTGAAAATGAGCAGTGACGGTTTTAAAATGGGTTAGATTAATGAGAGAGAAAAGTATTTGACCAGGGTATACTTTTAATAAGCCCCGCCAAGCTATACATATTTTATGCAGTCCTCACTGTTGATGAGATTTAGAGATGGAATATGTGGAGCCAGTTGCTGCACTGCCAGGCAGAGAGTGGGAAATGGAGCAAGCCAAACAGTTCACTGAAAAGACCACATAGTGCGCTTGACCCCTGACCCGGCTTGCATGCTTTGTGGCCTGTCAGCTTTGTCCTCCTTGTCCATGGCATTTACCGGAAACAAACTGCCACGGATGGCTTCCTCAAGATTAAATGTTGACTCTCCACGACTGACAATTTACCTCAAGTTTGCTCTTGACAACAGGAGATGGTGAATAAACATGGTAAAAGGCAGCATATGCTGAGGCTTGAGGACACAACCAATGCAATCATCATGCCTCTAATGCAGCATCCATCAGCGCACTGATGGATTCCATTAATAAAAGACCTTTGGTGTTGTATCCTCTGTTCAGCATGTACTCATTCAGTGCCACCGATATAATATTGACCTAATCATTCTCTACCCCTGCAGCGCTGGCTCGGAACCTGAAATACCATTGTTATTTATCCCATAATGAGATGTTGACATTTACAGATAAATTGAAGGAAGAGTTTCAACAATAATCCTGTGAGTACATTGTAATATAAAAAGAAATGCTGTATAACAGGCTTCTGTCATTTCTCTACACAATAAACAACAAGATTATGATTTAAAAAAATTAAATTGCTCGAATACAATCTTCTCAGTAAGCTATTTCTGCACAGAGTAGTACAGTAGCTGTACTTTTTTGGGGCTCTTGAGCACTGGGTCAGGTGTGGTAAGAATATTAAAAATCATGTAGCGTCTGGTTCTGAGAAACCATCAGACAACTCTAGAAGGGAGAGGGCAGGCCTTTGCCTCGACTGTTTTCATCAGCGATAGTTAGCTGCTGACCTCAGCTGGGGATCATGCAGTGTTAAGAACACAGCGAAGATCTCCTGAACCCAAATGTCACACCGTCTAAGGGAAGGACGTGTCTGCAGCCTTAGCTATCTCCCTGGCAGAGGATACCGAGGTAGTTAAAGAGCACCGCAGTTGTGTAGGTGCTAGGGGGGGAGGAAACTCACCTTGAGATGCAAAAGGCTCTGGCTGTCATTGGTAACAAGCCTCTTCAGTGTCACTTGGAGTTTAGGAACAGTGCCTCAGGCTCCTTGAGGAAACAAACCAGTTTGACAAGGAGATCCCAACTGATCGACGAAGCTCAGATTCAGGAGGAGAAATGTGGTTTCCGTCTGGTTCCTGGAAGAGTTGATCAGCTCTTCACCATTGCACAGAAACTGAATGGGTCATTGGAGTTTTCCCATCTAGTTTACATGTGTTTTGTAACTTTAATAAGGTTTATATTAGTGTCTTGGAGGATTCCTGGAGGAGTATGGTGCACTGGAGCCATCTGAACCAAGGCGAGAGCTGTGTTTGCATTTCCTTTTCAGTGTCACTTGGAGTTCAGCCTCAGGCTCCTTGAGCAAACAGACAAGGATGCTGACAAGGAGATTTCAGCTGATTGACGAACCTCAGATTCAGGAGGATCAATGTGGTTTCCGTCCTGCTCCTGAAAGAGTTCACCAGCTCTTCACTGTTGCATGGAAACTGTAGTTCCAGTTTGTGTTTGGTAAGTTGAAGAAGGTTTAAATTAGTGTCCCCTTAGTGTCCCCTGAAGTGTCTTGGAGGGTTCCTGGAGGAGTATGGTGCGCTGGAGTCATCTGAACCAAACTGAGAGCTGTGTTTGCATTTCCAGCAGTGATTTAAGAGCGTTCATGGTGAAGATTATGCATTGTCACCAATTCTGTTAGCTATTTTCAGGGACATAATCTTGAGGCATTTTAGTGAAAGAAATACAAGTAATTTGGTGAATCATCATTGTTTTATTGATACAAACACATTAAGTTTTTTTTAACATTAGCTGAGGTTGGGTTTCACGTGAGGAGTAGTTATTGCCAGATGTTTAATTGGAAAATTGCTGGTTTGATCATTTGTAGCAAGCAACAGTGGCAGTTGCACCATTTTATTTAATTTCCTTCTTTGTAGAAAAATGCCAAGGAGTGGAGGATTTCTCCAGTTTGGTAACAATAGGGTGGGGTTATGCTCATTTGGAACTAATTCGTGTTTATAGTTATTCTGAACGACCACACTCAAAAGCGTAGTGAAAAGCCTGCTGTCATAAAGAAGGGGGAAACTTAATATTGTTTAAATTTTCATTTAAAGGAGGGCATTTATAGTGTTGTCTTGGTTGTTCACATGAAAAGTGAAAGAAATTGTTGTGTCAAGAAGGCAAAAAAGAGCTAGAGAGAGAAGTTCAAACAGGAATGGTCGCACAGCTCCCCGTCTAATCTGACGTTGGAGAGGTGTGAGGGACGGGGGTTTCTGAAGCTACTCAACCATCCGACAAGCAGTTCTGATGGAGTATACTGCCCCCTTTAGGATTGACCCATATTAGGGACTAAAAGTCAGTATCAGTTTTGACGGTTCTTCTTTTAATCTGTTTCTTGTGAGTCCTTTAACCTCTTAGTGGAAGTGCAATGCTAAATCGCTGGAGAACCCTTCTAAGTTTGCTGTGTTTACACTGTGATCATTGGCAGTGTACTTGATACTTTACAGAAGCTATTTGTCTCAGTGCAATAGGCTGGAGAGAGCTTGGCTTGTGAGTAAGTAAGGGAAGCGACTACCCGTAAAGAGCAATTTTAACAGAAGATGAATATACTTCACCCGGTTCTTCCTGATGTTATATGTTTGGAGGCAACAAGATTCAAAACACCTGAAAGATTGAGAACACTATTGAAGCGTAGAAATTACAGATTCAACTGAAGCTTTATTCTGTACACTTTTAACACCAAATATTGAGAATAAGGAAATAAATTCCCTGAAAAAAATCCACTAAAAGCTTTGCTGTTAATTGAGGTGTTTTGTCATGTTGGAGGTGATGGAGTAAAGACAGAAATATGCACTCTGCTAAATGCTGACAGTTGAAAATGGTCCATCTGTCCATCTTTGAATACCAACAACAGCCTTCCCCTAAAATATATGGCAGTTTCTGTGATCGCTCTGATGTTCAGCACATTGAAGGGGGTTGATGGCCATCAGACAGCTCTGACTTCAAACAGGATTATTCAAGGTTGGTTACTAGCTTCAAGTGTTCTTTTTTTAGAGTTGTTCAAGAAGTCATACTTTGAAGAGGGGTCTTGAAGTCATCTTTACACTCATGACTTGTTCTCCTGAGATTAAAACTCCAATATAAGCAGAGGGTTGTTGTAGTGACTACACAGGTTCAGTGATAAAAATGTAGCTTGTCTTATCTGTCTATGGAACATTATAACAGCACCTATTAATATTCTTGCTACTCCAAGAAACAAAACTTGAGTTTCATAGTGGAAGCCCGCATGCTTTGAGCTGAAAAGATTTGATTTGAAGATATGAACTCAACCCTTATTTGATGTGCCAGTAGTTTGAGGGAAGGAAGGTTTACATGGCCATTAAAAAGGACTGATCTGACAGCGTGGCCCTTGGTATATGACCCCAGCTCCTGCTATTGATTCTCAAAAGGCAAAAACCTGTGGAATCCATTTTGCTATCCGTAGTGGGTGCACGTAAAGCTACACTTTGCATTTTAGCTGCTCTTAATGCCAACAAAAGAGAGATGTTAAAGATATTTGAGCTTTAATATCCAGATGTCATATAATACAGATGTCATTGAGAAAATTGCACAGAGAATATTCACGTGTACCAAACCACCTGTGCTCCTTTTATTGCAAAGGGCAGAAAATGGATGACAAGAAGAACAAGGAACATTGAGTCCAGCTTTCCCTCAACAAAGCATGGCGTGTGGCTTTCTACCTGTGGGCAAAGTATCTACACCTGACGTCATTATAATTTGAGCAAAAACGCTGAACATACAGTTGAGGGTCTACACTCGGGCAGGAGTGTTTTTTTTGCATAAAACGTTTCCCAGTGCAGCTTCATGAAGCACATTTTGAAAGCTTTGCATTAAATGTTTGGCAAAATGTAGATGACAAATGTTTGAAGAAATGGACACAAAAATCCATTTGGTGGATCATCATTGTTTTTATTGATTCAAACACATTTTGTGATAGCTGTTTTATGTTTTTAATGTGAGATGAGCAAGTTATTGCTGGAGGTTTTAATGGAAAATTGCTGGTTTGATCATTTGTAATGACCATTACATTAGTTAGCAAGTCACAGCGGCACTGCAGTAAGTGGCACCATTTCATTTCATTCCATTATTTGTAGCAAAATGCAAATCATGATGATTTTGTAACATAATTAATTCATGCATAAATGGCGCATGTTTTGATCTTTTGATCTGATTCGGATGTTTGTCCAATAAACATGACTTGTATTTGCTTGTGTCGTGTATGTGTGTGTGCTGTTCATATCAGCAAAGACATGACAAGACATGAAAATATTGAATATTTTATACAACATTTACATATTTTAGTAGTATGCAATAGGAGATATTTATACAATATATTATATGAGTGACATGAAATGTACTAAAAAACTGTTTAAAGTTTAAATTCTAGTTTAATCGATTTAGCTTGTTATCTCTGAATAGGTAATGTGAAGTATCAACCTCACTTGTATAATAGTTATTTAATAATTGCTGGTGAAACAATCCGTTAAGACAGAAGCCGTCAAGTCATTCTTTATTAAGTCTAGCATCAAGTCTAAAATATTTAAGTTTTTTTTTTCTCCAATAGATTATTTACTTTCTTATATGGCCACCTTTACTGTGATGTTCCTTTTTCTTCCAACAGCTACACTCAGATGTGGACAAAGGCGATGGCAAGGTGAAGTATGTGTTATCCGGCGAGGGCGCCACCTCCATCTTCACCATTGATGAGAACACGGGAGACATCCACGCCACGAAGCGCCTTGATCGGGAGGCACAACCGTACTATACCCTCCAAGCTCAAGCTGTAGACCGACTCACCAATTTACCCGTAGAGCCCAGGTCTGAATTTGTGGTCAAGGTCCAGGACATCAATGATAATGAGCCAAAGTTTCTCGATGGACCGTACTTGGCAGGGGTACCAGAGATGTCACCCTTAGGTAAGCCTTTCCATTTATCTTAAATATAATCCCATAACAGCTCCCTCTCTTTCCTATATTTTCTCCTTATTTCCATCTTTTCTCTCTCATACTCTCACTTTCTCTTTGGCTTGCCCTCGCTCCAACATCTGCATTTGATCATTTTCCACCTCACTGAATTTGTCTTCATCTCTCAGTCTTTAGGTCATGGTGGGGGGAGGGGAACGGAAAGTTTGCAATATTAATTTGAATCCAGCGTGTTTGCTTTGTAATACTCAATACGTGCTAATCACATTGGGCCCAATTTAAACTGCATGAAGTTCTAGTAGTTGGTCCAGGTTAAACCAGAGCCAGATCATGCAGGTTTATTGGCTTCTTTGTTCTTTGAACTAATACTGTATGCTAATAAATAAAACACATAGACTTTTCTTCTCTTGAGGTCTGTTCGATTCTGTTTTTGAAAGCATGATGATATAGAAAGATTGAACTACCAAGACGCCCTTGGAACTTTGGACAAGGCAAGGCAATGTATTCATGTGGCACATTTAGAAATTCAAAGTACTTCACAAAAGACAATGAGAGTAAAATAACAGAATAAAAAGGAGTAAAAGGAAAAACAAATTAGGAGTCAGAAAAGTATAAAAGATTAAATGACAAAAAAATCAGTGAGTATTCGCAGCAGCCTAAATGTAATTACAAGCAATGATGAACAGATACGTTTTTAGCCTTGATCTAAAAATCTTCTGAAAGTTTAGGTTTCAGATTTGTACAGCGCAGTAGCTGAAAGCTGTTTCACCAAGTGTCAGGTGGCCTGACAGGTCTGTAGGTCATGAAACAAGGGGTTCGTAAACAATAAGGAGTTATGTATCAGTTCTAGAGTTATTAATTTGATATAGTCAAAATGTATAATTTACAACACTTGAAATTACTTACGTTTAGCTATGAGACATTTATTATCTAAGTGCCATTCCAATTGCTCATCGAATAGTAAGAGGGTACTGCCATGCTAGCAGCTCTGAGGCTGAACTCTGTGAGGCTAAATGCTAACGTCATGCTAACGTATAATGTTTACCATATTCCCCCATCTTATTTTAGCATATTAGCATGCTACCATTTGCTAATTAGCACACAAAGTACAGCTGAGGCTGATGGAATGTCATTAGTTTTGCAGGTATTTTGTCACAAACCAAAGTACTGGACAAAGTGAAATCTAGATAAAGTCAGATGATGTCTGCTCAAAATCTCATTGCAATCCATCCATCCAATAGTTGTTGAGACACTTCAGTCCGGATGAAGACTAGTTGTCAGAAGTACTCAGCAGTTCGTATTCGGTTGGTCACATTAGCATTTATTACTGCAGATATTTCTTTTATCTGTCTGTTTTTAAATAAAGTCCTAGAGGAAGCCATCCTATCAGACCCCGTCGTTTAATGGCTGCTTCTTGCTGCGTGGTCAAGATTTCCTCCAAGGTTTTGAACGGGTCACGCTCAAGCTCAAAATGCGAGTAAATGCAAATGAGCCACAACAACATCCTGAGGCTTTTCAACTAAGCAGGTGTATGAGAAACACAGCTGGAGCGAGAGAGAGAGAGAGTGACATCCATATTGATAAGCCATGGTCTACAGTATGAGCCCTTCATATGGAACTTATCATGGCACTTAAAATATTTCATCAGTTTACCTAGCTGGTTTAGTTTGTTTTTTGAGGGGTTTTTTTCTTTCTTGGTATGAATTTTCCAGTTTCATAATCATGCTGCTAAAATTCTACATTTCGGTCAACAAGAAATGGGTGGTGCTGAGCATAAAATGCAGTCAGTATGCTATTTCATGGTGTGAGACTCAGTGTATTGTAATGTGAAGTCTGATGTGCCTTCATTTACATATTTATCACATCATATGCCAGCACAGACCTCTAGGCTTGGAAATGTTGATGAGTGACGCAAAACTGAGTCAAGCAAACTTAAGGTCTGAGTCAGACTTGAAGGCCATAGGCATGTTTTCCACAAATTGGGCTCAGAGTTCATACCAGCTAGTACTTACAGGTACTTCTCTGCTGAAAATTTCTCTGAGAAATGTCTGATCCAGACAAATACATTTCTGTCCATCCATTAAACAGAGCAGCACAGGCATCCTTAACTTCCTCCAGCTCCTCCTACGGGTCCTCAAGGCGCTCCCAGGCATGCTGGGAGCTGTGGTCTAATCACAAGTGAAGCATGACTGATGGGATGGAGACAGAAATGAACTTGGGTGTCATTCTGACAGAAAAAGGTGATTTGGCCTTTTCATTTGATTTAAAAACAATACAAACACAAAGTCTGAGACCATTTTAAACCTAGAGATTACTGTATGTGAATGATAAATTCCATTTATTTTCTGTGTTCCCGTTGATTATTAACAAGTAATCAATAAGTTAAGAACTGTTATAGTCAAATGCAATGACACAATGCATTCTCTGAGAGGAAAGTAAATAAAACTATTCTAGATATTTGATACCAAACCTGTACATAAACAATCTTCAATCTGCAGTGTGAATAATTCATTATCAGAATGGGACCTTGCAATCAGTCCTCTCACAATGTGGAAAAGATTACGAATAGACGTAGATTAGTTACTCAGTTTATATAAAATTAGTTACACAATCATCATAACTTTTTTTCAAATATGCAAGATTAGGCACAACAGGCATCATTACTAATTTAAGACTATATCCACTTTATTATGCTATCAACATATTCTGGTACCAGTCTATAGGGTAAACTGCAATGGCAGTTCTTGATCTTTCTCGAGAGAATTTAAGTAATTCTGTACTCAAGCAAAGCCAAAAATCTGATGTTGCCACACAGTCTTTGGTATATAAAACTGTATTTACATACAGTAAGTAACTCTTGTAATTTGAAAGGGGAGCTTGAGAGTGTGCGGCAGACAGAAGTTGGGTCGGATGACTGAAACGCTCTTAGGGCTGTAAGTGGAGGTGTTAGTGGTCATGTGGAAACCGTGGGAAGGTGGAGAAGTGAGCTCTGGATTTGAATGCATTTTTTTTGAATATTTAAAGAGGGCGAACGTGAGCCCAATATTCTCTTTCCTTTTAGCTCTGTTTTGATCTCCACCATATCCTGAGGGAAATATCTGGCTCTTTAGCTGCTAAATGCTCCAGATAGTCTCTAACTGTGTCTGTCTGTTTGGTGCTGAGCAGGTAGTGTACAGTGGGTTTTTAGATCAGTTGGAAACAACCCTATAAGACTGGTGAGAGTGAAGCAAAACAGTAAAGTTATGGGCCAGAAAACCAAAACAATTAACTGAAAGATGCTATAAAGCTCAGTAGCACTGGGGGGAACTGCAGAGTTGATTATAGCCACTTTAAGTTTCAGGGTTTTACCAGCATGGTAAATGAAAGCGCACTGCACTTCCTCACACCAATAAACACTAAGAACTGAAAACTCATTGTGTGTAGCAGCATCACCTCAATACCTCAAACATGCATGGCTCATGCAGATGGAAATGAGTGAAAACAAAGGTGATAATTGGCTTTTTTAGTACCTTCAAAGTCAAAATGAAAATTTCAGCAGGCATACAGTGGCAGTGGGAGTCGTTCCAAGGGATGCAGTGCTTTGCTTACTACACAGGCACGGAGATCTCTGAAGGATTACACAGCCGACTGTCAACGGGGGGTACAGAGCTCAGGCTTAAGGAACCAGAGGATTAGAGTACAAGGGCTTGGAGTCTCGTGTCCAACCCGAGATAAGAAAGCAACTCGGTACATCAACCGCAGAGGAGGATGCGTTCACACCACGAGCGCCGAAACGCAGGGTCACCCTCGCCACTTTATTTACTCTGCCAGTTCCTGTGAAGGCCTTCGTCGCAAGTTGGGAGAACAACGGGAGAATAATGCATTGCCCCTCTTTGTAAATATCTGCTCAAAGCAATTATCAGTGCAGTAAAGAACAGGGAAGGGCCAAGCACCTCTTGTCCTCAATAATTCCTTTATAGATGTCTTTAAATCATTAATGGTCACAGCTCTGCACCGCTGATGAATGGGTTCAATTTAGAGGAAATCATGAATTTAATTAATTAAAGTAATTAGAGGCAGTGCTCGTCCATACACATGGAGACCTTATGGCCCGAGGATCTCTGAAGGCTTTTGTCTTAATCACGACAGGGATGTCAAATAAAAGACAGGGGAGCTTGAGGACAGTCGGAGGTGTGTTTGAGGGCTCATTACAAGCATAAAGAATGTAATGTCAACCCAAGGCCACAGCTCTTGAATTTACTACTCACCAGTCCTATATCCAGCCGTCATTGTTCCTGTCTAATTCATGAGAGCCGAGATCAAGGATGGGATAGTCATTTAATTTTGGAAATGAAAAAGGTGTTCCGGTTTAGGGAAAGTCGATCCAAATAATTCTCTCATCACAGGTGGAGGTTTGGTGGTTTGATTCCTCTTTGCATTTTACAACAGCCTTGCCATAACATCTATCTTTAAGCTCATAATGACATTGTCGGACATGTGTAAATTAAATTATATGTTTATTATTGAGGTCATAGTTAAAGGTGGTGTTGTACTGGACTGCATTAGTCCAGTATAACACCACCAGGACTAACTATGACCTCAGTGCTAAAACATATAATTGAATTAACACCTCTATTACACAACATTATAGGCAGCATAAAAGTTGACTTTATGGATTGCCTTAGATTGTACAGACGTACCTAATAAAGTGGACACTGACTGTACCTTTAATGGTAAAACTGTTAAAACACACATAGAAAACAGCCAGCAGTTACAACTTTCTTTTAAAAGTGCTGTAATTCATTTTCACTTGGCAATTGCACATAAATGTGAATTCAACTCAAAGCAATAATCCTTTATCCCTGCTTATCTGAAACAGTGGGGAGCAGGTGTGAATGTGCATGAATATAATCAACTTAATCAACGGTGGCAGCTTTGAATACTCATAAAGGAATTGCAAAATTACCTGGCTTAAACAGAATGTTTTAATATTGTTTTTTTTTTTTTTTTGTCGCAATTCAATTTCCAAGTCACACATTTCAAATTTGTTCTCCTCTAGTCATATGAAAATGTTTTTCTTTTTTTTTTGTATTTCTACATTCAGAAGATGGCCCTTCATTTGAAAACACATACAATTTATATTAATATATATATTTAAAAAAAGTTATGTCACATTCTGGGTCACATTCCTCAAAACAAACAGCTAACGAATTTGCATTGTAAGTGTGCACTCAGAAATGCATATTGTTCTTGACAGTTGGATGCAGCCTGTATATGCAAGTGGCTGAAGAATACCTGTCTGCTATTCAGATTAAGCATGCCACATTTATTTTCATTACTGGCAGATGACAGTTGCTCACCCAAGATGCGGAATTGATTAGGAAACCTGTTTTGTACACAGCTGCGGGGGGAATACATAAAAAAAAAAAAAAACAGTGAAGACCGGATCCATCACGTCAATGAAGATGGACAAATATTGAAGGGACACGGACAGGGAAAATTGAGTAGCAGATGACAGCCTCGTGGAGCAGAAAGAATCTATTCAGGGTGTTTGTCAGTTTTTTTGACACCCAGCTCACCCCGGCCTGGATTACCTTTCATTCTGACAATATTGTTAGACTAGGATGTTTGTTGGACTTACAGGGCAAACAACCTGTAGAAGAAGCTAAAAAAAAAGGGGAAAAAAAGAAACCATTAAAAGCTGCGCTCTATCCGAGTCCATATTGAATGTTAATTTACAGCATCGTCTGCCGAGCGCTGTGCGAAGTGATTTTAACTATCAACCTGTAATAGAGATTTAGACGTCGCCTGAGTTCTCTTTCATACAGTCATCCTTTGACCTTGGAGTTTTAAACTACCTGTAATATAACCTGTCATGACTAAGAGGTGATGATATAATCCAGGTGTCCTTCTACAACCGGGCCTGGTGATAACTTCTCCAGCTTCACCAAGCTTTTTTTTCCCCTTCTTCTATTATATTGTTCACATCCAGGGCTAGAGCCTGTTAATTCTGCTTTATGGCCAGAATGGAGGACTCTAATCTTCAATTTCCATGATCACTTCATTCTGTAAAAGCCTGTAAAATACATCTCATGTTAGAAAGTGAGATTTTTATTAGGATGTTTTCCTCAAAGTAAAATATCACCAACTTGTAAGACAGCACTTTCTGTCAGCTGCTACAATATAGGCTCAAGCTTGGCCAGATATGTGCAGCTAGCAATTAAAGTGAAATATTCAAGCATGAACCAGCTTTTCATCTGACCAGCTGGAAGAGGCACACTCGTGGAGAATGGTGCTTTTTAATTTTCAAGGTTATTTCAACAATGTCTATTGTTGATGATTTCACCGCTGCCAAGTGTGTGGTAGGCGTCAGCTGTAAGACCAACACTGACGTACAGTCTAACAGCAAAAAATAGCCTGAACCATAATGTTTGTGATAATTTAATAATTAAATGGCTTTTCCTCCTTATTATCAGATGGATATCAATTCTTTGATGTAAAATTACTTTGCCTGAAAAAACTCCAATAAATGAGCCCAGTTGGAGCAACAAGGCTCGTTTATACCATAATGAATGACCTATTGAAATTGATTGGCACTGATTGCTGCTGATTATGTTTTCTCTGTGAAATCTTCAAACGCTTTCCTGCCTTACCTTCCAAGCCACGGCTGTCAGCTCAAGTCACATCAACCACGTTCTGTGGGTACATTTAAAAAGAAATGCACAAGGAGTCATGTCTGATGTCTTCTTTTTCTGCCTTGGAGGATGAGTGGGAGAGGACAATACAGTGCTGCACGCAGAAACAACAGTTGTCAGTTGTCAGCAGAGTTCACAGTCGAGTTTGAAAACAAATTTCCTTCTTGTAAGCTCGGAGGAAGTTTGGGGATTTGGGGCGCAATACTGGGCACTAAAACAAAATAAGGCTTTATATCTTGGGTTTTATAACTTTATCTGCAGTACTCCCCTGCATAATGTCAGCTTTTTTTCCAGAGACTAAGGTGATATAACTGGCAATCATTTATTTACAGAATTACAGTCTAACAGAAGACATTTATTGTACACTGTAGTCACAATCCTTCCCTTTACATCAAACCTTAGCTCACGTCGCTAACAGTAGATAAAAGCCTGTGGATGATGTTGTGTTACCATTGACGTTAGCTCACAAAGTCACAACAGTTTGAAGGGCGGGAGTTGCTATGGAGATATGAAGTTGCGAAGTGGGAGGGGCCTTCGGTCCGGAAGTGTTTTTATCCATTCTGTATTCCCAATTAAACACGATATCCTCACTGTTACTGAGCATAGAAACACGGATCTCCCTGATCATGTAACGATCCTATAGGTTTATGTTATGTCAAATAATTCAAATTAATGTGTAAAGTAAAGGAAAAGCCATATATCCTTTAAATTATACTTAGTTTGTCAAGTAAGCTCTTTTCAGTTTTCACTTTATTAAGTTAATGCAGAAATTAAGGGATCTCTGGCTACCATACCAAATAACTTTATCCACAATTATGGTGTACATTATATTTTCAGAGGTAAATTAAGGATTCATTTTTGGTAATTTAAGGGATTCTCTTTTATATGTTTTACTGTATGAATTCCAGGCTCAGTATATCCTTGCACTGTTCTGGTTAAACTCAATTTTTCAAAAACCTCTTCACTATACTAAGAGCAGTACAATGCATACTTCATTAAACCAGGAGATCTGCCTTGTACTGGTGTACTACCACCAGGATTTGACAGAGCATGCTAATCAAACAACACTTGAGACGTTTGTGCATCAAAACTGCTCTCCTGCCTCTCGCCTTCAGATATCATTTTGTTTTCATAGTTTTATTTCCCCCTGTGCAGATCAACAGAAGCAGTTTGTGGATCCTAAATCAGTAACTGGATGGGTTACCATCTGTGCATGTTAACAACGATTTTAACTGGAAAATAAAATAGTAAGAGTAAAAAGAAAAGGGGGCGAAAGGAAGGAAAAATGTTTTTCCCGAATTTGTCTTTTTCTAAAACTTTGTGTCATAAAATTCTTTAATCTACAGTTTTATTGAGCCCTAATTAGTGCACGCACAAAGATACCGTGTCCTCATATGACATCGCTGGAGGACAAATTCAAACCCTTTGACTCTTCCAAAACTAAAATGAAGTTAGCAGTTTTGGGTTCAGTATGATATGAGATACAGAATAATCCAGCTTTGTGTTTTTTGGTGGGGTTGAGGCGCCTCTTTAGCAGAGCGCAGACTGGTTGCAGAACCCATTTTGGCCGCTGAATTAGAATCAATAGATTGAAGTTACCGGAAAAGATGCTGCTAACTGATCTGCAGGAGGCAAATGGAAACAATGGCAATGAAGGCTACACTTTAATCCTGCTGCAGCATCCCCGCAAATGATGGCAACAACTCAAAGTGTTATTTGTTTAGCAGCGTTTAAGGCTGTGAGCCAGTACTCAGCACATGTCAGATCTTTTGGTGCTGCTGAAGGTCTCTGTGAAAAAAGTGCTTTAAACTCAGGCGTTTTGTATAAAAATTAAAC
>SEMN01000181.1:925079-946756 GCA_005408345.1 Macquaria australasica | reverse complement strand
CACACACACACACACACACACACACACACACACACACACACACACACACACACACACACACACACACACACAAAGAGGTCACTCGCTCTCAAAGGTGACAGATGGATTGAGTTTCTCCTGCTCTCTTTCTGATCTTTTCCTCTCTTTTGTATCCCTTTGTTTTCTATTGTGTGTGTGTGTGTGTGTGTGTGTGTGTGTGTGTGTGTGTGTGTGTGTGTGTGTGTGTGTGTGTGTGTGAATATGCACAGACTGCGATTCTGTAGAAGTACATGGTGAATCAGATCAATACAGTTGATGGAGTGTAAATGAAAAGAGTGCAGCAGCTACTAAAACTAAGTATCACCATGTTTCTGTGCTTTGTTAATGAGGCTGCAGGCAACAGGGAATACTACTGTTTTTATTAGAGGAGGGAGTCTCAGGTGTACATATTAAATAGGAGTAGCTGATTGGTCAATCAGTCCATCAACAGGAAATTGAACTGAACCAATTACACTGTTATTAAGCAAAAATACTACTACATTTCTGCTTAAGTGGTGAAAAGATGCTAAGATTCAAGCTGCGTTATTATTACTGCATGTTAAAATCCAGAATAGAATTTAAAATCCTTCTCCTCACATTCAAAGCCCTAAATGGTCAGGCACCATCATATCTCAAAGAGCTCATAGTACCCTATTACCCCACTAGATCACTGCGCTCCCAGAATGCAGGGTTCCTTGTGGTTCCTAGAGTCTCTAAAAGTAGAATGGGAGCCAGAGCCTTCAGCTATCAAGCTCCTCTCCTGTGGAACCAGATCCCAGTTTGTGTACGGGAGGCGGACAACCTCCTCACATTTAAGAGTAGGCTTAAGACTTTCCTCTTTGATAAAGCTTATAGTAGGGCTGACTCAGGTGACCCCTGAGCCACCCCTTAGTTATGCTTGCTATAGGCCTAGACTGCCAGGGGACTTCCTATGATGCACTGAGCTCCTCTCTCCTCCTCTTCCTCTCCATCTGTACGCCCTCATATCCCATCAATGCTTGTTATTAATTCAACTTCTTCCCGTAGTTGTGTGCTTTCTCTCCTCTCTCTCTCTCTCTCTCTCCCCTTCTGTTGCTTTCTGCAGGTATTTCTGCCTCTGGAGCTGTAGAGTCTGGTTCTGTGGTTGCTGCCGCCTGCTGCCCCCGTGCTCCTGCTCTGCACCCGCTGCTGCTATTGCTGTTGTTGCTCTTGTTATTGGTGTTGCTGTTATGGTGTTGCTCTTAGTGTTGTTTCTGTTGGTGTTAACATCAATGCCATTACCATATCTATGCTGTATTGAGCTGCTGTATGTTCTCTTTCCTCCTGCTCTCTCTCTCCCGCTCCCCCCTTCCCCCTTCAACCCAACCGGTCGAGGCAGATGACCGCCCACCTTGAGCCTGGTTCTGCTCGAGGTTTCTACCTGTTAAAAGGGAGTTTTTCCTTGCCACTGTCGCATAGTGCTTGCTCATGGTGGGAACTGTTGGGTCTCTGTAAATATAAAGAGTCGGTCTAGACTTGCTCTATTCGAAAAAGTGCCCTGAGATAACTTTGTTATGATATGGCGCTATATAAATAAAACTGAATTGAATTGAATAGTGCATGCTGGGCAGGCAGAGCAGAGTTTGCTAAGCTAAACAATGCTAAGCTAAAAGAGGCTAAACATCTCAGTTGGGATGAGGAAAGCTGTAGTCAGGTGCACATTTTCTCTGTATTGAACTCCTTGACCAAAACCTTTCACAGTACACATAGTCATTTGATTGATTATTAACGTGAAATATATTGATTAGTGCAGCTTTAATATCTTTTTTCTATTGTAACATGATGATGGGGGTGTGTAACAGGCTAAGAGATTAAGGATGAAAGTTGGGCTGTTTTTAAATTTTAAAGCAATAACTCAACATTTCAGGAAATATGCTTATTCGGTTTCTTGCTGAAAGTTAGAAGAGAAGATACCACTCTCATGTCTGTACGTTAAATATAATGCTACCACAAGCAGCTGGTTATCTTAGGTTAGCACAAAGACTGGAAACAGGAGGAAACAGCTAGCCTGTCCCTGTCGACAGGTAACAAAATGTGCCTACTAGCACCTCTGAAGCTCACTGATTACCACGGTTTGGCAGGGGATTATGTACTGGACTATTTCTTGGCCAAGATCAGTGACTTCATACTCTACTCACGCTGGTTGATTGTACCAGTTAAGATCACTAGTTTAATGTCTGAAAATCCACTGACCTAAAGGTGATTTCTATGAAGCTGTCTCATTTGATGGTAATTCACCTTATTCAAAAGGAATTTAATGAGGTTTGAAAGTATAGACAGTAATCCAACAAACATCCAAAATGAGGCTGTATGAAAACACTGAAAAGCCTGTTCATTTGTGACATAATGTGTCCTCTCGTAATCTCTTCAGTCTTTTGATCTTTGTGTTGGACTCTATACATGCTTATCTAGAAAAACCTTTGGACTTAACCTTGACTTTCACACCAGGAGATCCAGGAGTCTTTATCAGTGACTTGTGTGATAGACTGTATGTTGCCCTCATTCTGTTGTTCTCTTACTTTCGGTTTCTTCCATCTTTCTGTCTGTCTTTTCTCTGCCCCCCCTCCTATGTGTCTGTGAAAACATGGTTGTGGTACTGTATATTTACAGTAATGACTGAAAATGAAGCCTTCACTCACTTCTCTCTCTCTCTGTGTTTCAGTGCAGGACAGTGTCATCTCTCAGCACTGAGTAGCTGCTTGGAGTTGCTGTCAGTCAGACAGACAGTCAGTCAGACAGACAGACAGACAGGCAGTTGCAGTAAATGATAGTGACATGTTGCTGTCAGTAACAAGGATTCATCCTGTTGTGATGCTGCCGGCTGACAGGAAATCACTGTTACTGTGTGCGAGTGTCACACACACACACACACACACACACACACACACACACACACACACACACACACACACACACACACACACACACACACACACAGTGTTACTATAGTCAATGTTTAACTGCTGAGCTGCATTCACTGTTTGTGTTTAAAGCTCACTGGTGTTTTGTGATGCAATTTTGAATAAACGTCAAGTTTTGATGTCTTTAGCTGATAAAGGATCAGCTTGTGCAGATGATGAAGATGAGGAATAAAGTATGATCTCAGCACAGGTGGTGATGTCTGCATGTGTCATCAATGTAGTTTTTAGGTTCTTTTAATATGAAAAAAAAATTAAGTTGTTTAATTATATCTAAAATGTTTGGGGAAACGCTAAATACTTGGAATTTTTAGCCCAAAAGATATATCTGCAAAAAAAAAAACCAAACAAACTATCAACAGCTTTAAGGTAAAAAGATAAAACTAAGCATATCACACATATCACTTCACTTTGGTAAAAGCACCAATAACACCATAAACTTCACACATAGATTAATTTGCAATAAATTGTACTAAAGTCATGTTCATGTTTCCAGCACTTTTGAGTAGGAGACACCTGCATCCAATGAGATCACAGTGTTAAACTGTGAGCTGGTCTCAACTCGGACAGTTTGATCACATGTTTTATGTGCATGTGGTGCAATCTCCTCCAAAGTAACCACCACATGTATGTGGATGAAACAGCTCAATATCTTCCTCTGATATCTAGTTAACATTGGCTAAACCGGCAATAAAGAACAAATACACACACAAAAACTACAGTGAGCAGCTGTTTTAAGAAATTACTGAGCCTTTAATGAAACTATATATTTGTGAGCTGTTACATCTTCAGTAGGAACCAATGGGCTTGGAGCTGAGAGCCACAGACAGGAAGTCAGACAGTATTGAGAGACGGTCTAACATGTTGAAGGTTTGGGTCTGCACATGAGATCTGATGACAATATGCCAGCCTTTGTGAAACTGAGCCCAGCACTTTGCATGGTACTGATCACATTGGTGAAAAATGTTCACACTGCTACAGACGTTTTTAGTTAAAGAAACTGTAGACATGTCCATGTGCCAACTGGCTAAACTTTTGTTTTTGGAAGGTTGGCATGTGATGTGCGTACTTGTGTTACTATATCACTATTTGAAAGACTGGACTCTAATTACCTTCAATTATACTGTACAGGCTCCTATCAGAGTCTGAGTGTATGTTCTGTTGGTGGGAGCTCACATCACAACTGGCCATCTGGTTAAAACTAAATCTACCAACACACACACACACACACACCCTCCCTCTTCCTCCTCTTAGCCCACACTGGTTTGGTTTCACCTGGCTAGTTTGTAGACAGAGTCTGGTGTGTGTGTGTGTGTGTGTGTATTTATTTACCTGCCACACAGTACTTTTACTGCACTAAGCCCTTCACTGTGACTCTGGGGAACCTGTGTTCCAATACACACACAAACTCACTCACATGGACACATACGTCCACACAAAATTTAATACTGACAAAACTTGTGCCTACACACACACACACACACACACACACACACACCCTCCTTCTAGTTTTCTAGGCACGCATACACACACATTCTTAAAAGACACAATAACACCTCTCACACACACACAGACACACATGTGCACTCACAGAGCCCACGAGGCCTCCCGTTAGCTCTTGGTTAGACATTTGGTCATGACACGCTGGAGGAAAGGCGGCCCAGCGGAACCGACTACGGGCAAACACAAACAAATAACAGCAGCCAGATGCCAAAACAGCAACAGTAGAGCTGAGCGGCAGCAAGAGGAGAGGAAACTCACACTCGCAGAACTACTGGTTTGTCAGGGCAACAAAAAGATCAACTGAAGTGATCACCTCAGTGTGTGTCTGTCTGATTGTGTGAGTGGAGTCAGAGCAGGGCCACACCAGCTGTACCTCATCTCAATATCAAGACCTCTACAAATACTGTTGTTTGTTCTTTGAGACTCATCAATTCAATGCAATTTTATTTATATAGCGCCAAATCATAACAGAGGAAGGAAAAACTCCCTTTTATCAGGCAGAAACCTTGAGCAGAACCAGAACCAGAACCAGGCTCAACCCAAAGACCCCTTTGAGAGACAAAGAGAGAGGGAGCGAGAGAGAGAGATACACATATGTGTATATATGTTTTCTGCTATTTTCTTGATTTTATGAATTATATATTTGTATCGTTTATTTTTTAATCTCATTATAACCTGACACTTACATTCATGCCAATAAAGCATATTGAATTGAACTGAATTGAGGGAGCAGGAGGAAAGACAACATACAGTAGTTCCACATAGAGATGTAAAGTAATAGTAATGGTAATGGTAGTGGTAATGATGTTAGTATTAATAAAAATAATAGCAACATAATAATAGTAATACTAATAATAAGAGCAATAACAATAATAGCAGCAGTGGCTGTTGAGCAGGAACATGGTGGCCTTCAACCATAGATCCAGACTCTACAGCTCTGGAGGCAGAAATACCTGCAGAAAGCAACAGGAGAGAGAGAGAGAGGAGAGAAAGCACACAAGTATGGGAAAGGGAAGAAGTCGAGTTAGTAACAAGCATTAATGGGATAAGAGTGTGGAGGTGCTGAATTTTATCATTAGAAGCTCACAAAGTCGTTAGTACTGAGATCTATGGGAATACACAGCTCAACAGAGCTGTGTCTCTCTGTCAGCCTGGCTACAGTGCTGAACAGAAGCCTGGGGTTGTTCTTATTTTCCTCTATTAATGATGAGTAGTAGGCTGCTCTAGCCTTACAGAGGAATTTTAAGACTATCTTGCCAGACTAAACGTGATTCGTCCAGATTGGTGGAAAGCCATTTCTTTTCAAGTTTTTGCGATGTTTGCTTTAATTTGCGGGTTTTGGGGTTATACCATGGAGCTAACCTCTTCTGTTTTATTACCCTCTTTTTTAGAGGGACAATAGAGTCCAGTGTCATTCGCAGTGAGTCTGCAGCATTATCAATAAGATGATCTATTTGGGAGGGATTAAAGTTAGCATAGGAGTCCTCTGTTATTCTGAGATATGGCATTGAATTAAATGCTGATGGCATGTAGTCCAGTAATAGGAATTCAAAGGTTATTAAAAAATGGTCCGATAAGAAAGGATTCTGTTGAAAGACTATTAGATGTTCAATTTCAATGCCACAGACAAGAACAAGGTCGATGGTGTGGTTAAAAGAGTGAGTGGGTTTATGTACACTCTGACAGAAGCCAATCTAATCTAATAATGAGATAAATGCAGCACTAAGGCTATCGTTTTCTACATCCACATTAATATTAAAATCACTTACAATAATTACTGTTTTAAGGACTAAATCTGATAAGAACTCTGAAAGTTCAGATAAAAATTCAGAATATGGACCAGGAGCTCAGTACACTATAACAAATAGAATTGGCTGTTGTAAGAACATTCCTTTCCTGTTCGATTTTGCTGGTGGTTCCAAGGTAAAGGATACATGTATGTGTTTGTGTTTGATGTGCCCAAGCAACCAATGACTCACAACTTTTTTAATCACGGTTGTTTATTCTTCAAAGATTTTCCACACACACACACACAAAACGGGTCAGTCTTACCGGAGCAGAGGGAGAGGTCATGTTTTACAGTGCAATCAAAAAAGGAAATAACATAATGATTGGCGCTTAGCAGCGGTCAAAAAACTGTATGGCTGTAAGTTATTAAAGCAAATTTTTGGCTCCAACAGCTGTAGTGTTTTCCAGGTTGGGTGTGAAAGACTAAGAACAAGGCTTTTGAATGAGTTATAATTTAGTTTACATTTGATTATTATTATTATTATATTTTTTTTTTTTTTTCGTTCCGGCGCCGCTGTGAGTGGCAGTCTGTTGCAGCAGCTCCCGTTCGCGGTTTGAGTTTTTTTTGAGTTTACTAGTTTGCTAGTGAAGTATAGTCGTTCTTTTTTGCTATATATCTGTATGTATTTGCTATGTATTTTTAGTACTTGTTATTTTGCTATTTTTTGGCATCTTTGGAGTTTTTTGGACGTTTTGTTTGTCGTTTGTGGAGACGGGACTGCTGATGCCCTTAGAGACGGCGTCCATAGTTACCGCCGGCAGCCATGGTGACTCCATTGTTTACACCAGGGATCAGCTGTTAGCTCTCCGCCACACAGCAGTGCTACCACCCGGGGAGAGACCTGATGTGCCCCGCGAGCTGAGGAGGAGGAGATGGGGAAGCCGAGCGGGGGCTCAGCGCCGCGCCAGGAGAAGACGTTATACACCCGTCCTCCCATCGATCATCATGGGGAATGTAAGATCTATCACCAACAAGATGGATGAGCTGGCGGCGCTGACCCGGCATCAGAGGGAATACTGGGAGTGTAGCATCATGCTATTCACGGAGACTTGGCTAACTGCGCTAACTCCGGATACGGACGTTTCAGTTAATGGCTTCCAACTACTTCGGGCGGACAGGACGATGGAGAGCGGTAAGAGGAAGGGAGGAGGGCTGGCAATGTTTGTTAATGACAGATGGTGTAACCCTGGGCACATCACTGTTAAAGAGCAAACCTGCGACAAGAACATTGAACTGCTAGCTGTTAGCATGAGGCCAAACTATCTACCGAGGGAATTCTCGCATGCCATCGTGATGGTAGCTTACATCCCCCCCTCTGCTAACGCTGAGGCAGCCTGTGATGTCCTGCTCTCAGCAGTAAGCAGGCTGCAGACACAACACCCAGATGCCCTCCTCGTCATCTCTGGTGATTTTAATCATGCCCCTCCGTCCTCCTGTCTACCCACATTCACTCAGTATGTTACTTGCCATACCAGAGACAACAGAATACTGGACTTATGTTATGCCAACACCAAGGATGCATACATCTCATTGAGTCTCCCCCCCCTGGGCAGATCTGATCACAACCTTGTGCATCTCAGGCCTGTCTACAGACCTCTTGTGCGCAGGCTGCCTGCTGTCCCACGCACAGTGAAGAAGTGGTCTAACGGAGCAGAGGATGCTTTAAAGGACTGTTTTGACACTACTGTATGGGACATTTTTAGTGACGCTCATGGGGAGGATATTGACAACCTCACAGACTGTCTGACAGATTACATAAACTTCTGTGTGGAAAACACCATCCCCACTAGGACTGTACGTTGTTTCGCCAACAATAAACCCTGGATTACTCCTGATATTAAGGCTCTCCTCAAGGAAAAAAAGAGAGCTTTTGTATCGGGTAACAAGGAGGAGTTGAAGAGTGTCCAGCGAGAGCTGAGGAGGAGGATCAGGGAGGGGAAAAACAGCTACAGGATGAAGTTGGAGAGTCAGCTGCAGCAAAATAACACCAGAGGAGTTTGGAGGGGCCTTAAAACTATCTCGGGCCATATGGACTCCAAGCCCCGGCCTGCGGGGGATCAGAAGTGGGCAGATGACCTGAACGTATTCTTCAACAGATTCGATCAGGCATCTACCCCTCCCCCTGCCCCGTCTCCTCTGCAACCATCATTACCATCTACCCTCCCTGCCTACAGCCCTCCCCCTCCCTCATCTCACCACTCATCACTCCCCACAGCCCTCAGCTTACAGCCACTTAATACACCCACACCACAGCCTGGGCTGGGCCCATCTCCCCATTTCACACCCGCAAACACCCCCCATTCAGCCCTCATGCCCCCTACAAGCTCAACCGGGCTGTTCCTCACAACATCCCAGGTGAGAAACGAACTGAGGAAGATAAGGGTGGGGAAGGCGGCGGGCCCAGACGGCATCAGCTCCAGACTTCTGAAGTCCTGTGCGGACCAGCTGTGTGGGATTGTTGAGCACCTGTTCAACCTGAGTCTGAAGCTGGGGAGGGTGCCAAAACTGTGGAAAACATCGTGTCTGGTTCCTGTGCCGAAGACCCCACACCCCAAGGACCTCAATGGCTATAGGCCAGTGGCATTGACCTCTCACCTGATGAAGACCCTGGAGAAACTGGTCCTTGTTCACCTGCGTCCGCTGGTGAGCCCATGTATGGACCCTCTGCAGTTTGCCTACCAACCCCGCATTGGGGTGGATGACGCTGTCATTTACCTACTTCATACATCCCTCTCTCACCTAGAAAAGGCTGGAAACACTGTGAGGATCATGTTTTTTGATTTCTCCAGTGCTTTTAACACCATCCAGCCCAGGATTCTGGGGGACAAGTTGGAGCACGCTGGGGTGGACCATCACCTGGCAGCATGGATCCTGGACTACCTCACAAACCGACCACAGTATGTGAGGTTACAGGACTGTGTGTCTGACACACTTCTCTGCAGCACAGGGGCTCCACAGGGAACCGTTCTGGCGCCTTTCCTGTTCACCTTCTACACAGCGGACTTCACCCATAACACTTCGAACTGTCACCTGCAGAAGTTCTCTGACGACTCTGCCATCGTCGGCCTCATCACCAACGGGGATGATGGGGAGTACAGAGAACTGACCCAGGGCTTTGTGGGTTGGTGTCAGCAGAACCGCCTCCAGATCAACGCGAGTAAAACCAAAGAGCTGGTGGTGGACTTCGGCAGGCGCAAACTCCCTCCACCTACACCAGTGAACATCCAGGGAACGGACATTGAGATTGTGAGATCGTACAAGTATCTGGGTGTTCACTTGAACAGCAAACTGGACTGGTCAGACAATACGGACGCTCTGTTTAAAAAGGGCCAGAGCCGTCTCTTTTTGCTCAGGAGACTAAGATCTTTTGGAGTGCAGGGTGCGCTCCTGAGGACTTTCTATGACTCTGTGGTGGCATCAGCTGTCTTGTATGGGGTGACCTGTTGGGCCAGTGGCATCTCTTCCAGGGATAGGAAGAGACTGGACAGACTGATTAAGAAGGCCAGCTCTGTCCTTGGATGCCCTCTGGACTCAGTGGAGGTGGTGGGAGGCAGGAGAATGGTGGCCAAGCTATCATCACTACTGGAGAACACTTCCCACCCCCTACATGTCACTCTTTCAGCACTGGGCAGCTCCTTCAGCGACCGGCTGCTCCACCCGCGGTGTCTGAAGGAGAGGTACCGTAGGTCCTTTCTGCCTGCTGCTGTCAGACTCTATAATCAGTACAACTCCCGGTAATCTACACTTGACTGTCAGTGTGCAGACTGTTCACTACTATACTTCATCTACTGCTGTGCATTATCTTCATACATATATTTTATTCATGATGTTATTTACTTCATATGTTGCTGTGAAATATTTTTCATATACATGTATATTATATATGTGCAATATTTTATCTTATCTATTTGTTCATACTTACAACTGCACTCAGTCACTCTATTATTTATTTCTGTCTATACTGTGTATAGGACTATTTTTCTATTTATTTTATTGTATTTCTATATATGACACTTTTGCTGGCTGCTGCAACGCTAAAAATTTCCCCGCTGTGGGACAATAAAGGCTTATCTTATCTTATCTCTTATCTTATTAATAGGCTTGAGTTGAAGATGGCTGCAACTCCACCTTCTCTGCCGGTACCTTGAAGAATGTGAGTATTGATGTAACTGGGGGGAGCAGATTCATTTAGGCTAATTATTCTTCATGACACAGCCAGGGTTTAAGTAAGACAAAATAAATCGATATGGTGATCTCATATTAGATCGTTTACTAGTACAGTTTTAGTTGACAGAGATCTGATGTTTAAGGGTGTTTTCAGCCCTATAGTTGGTTTGCTCTGATCTGAATCAGTTGATGAGTTAGTAAACTTGGAGTGTTTTCCCCTTGGTTCAGTTTCTTTTCACACAGAGAAAAATCTGAGTGAACTAAAATCCATTACTACAAACCACGTGTGAGTGTTGACTCCACTTATTGGTCAGATGTGTCTAGAGCGGGAGCAAGGAAGTAAATACAGGAAGGTCCTGTGTTCTGAACTAGTGCATATTTCTGTGAGAGAAACATTGCTGGTTCATTCTCCGGCTAGCTGCTGCTACTAGAAACAGTTTGCGGGCTCTGCCGCATCCCAGAATGCAAAGCACACCTGGCTACAGGAGCCATTTATCTCAAACTTGTGGAGTATACCGCGTAGTTGGGTCAGCTCGAGGTCGGATCACGTTCCCACCACAAACCAACTGCTCCGGAGTTTGTTTGGAACTGGACCGAGACCACCTCCTCTAAAGGGTCTCAGTACGGTTGTTTTGGTCCGCACCTGAGTGCGCTTACTGTGTTCACACCTGCCCAAACGAATCGCACTAACTGGGCAAACGCACCAGGGTTCATTTTAACCGAACCAAAAAGGTTAGGTGTGAAAACACCCAAAGAGTCCACATTTAATTATCCTATTTTGTTGTACTGTTGCTGTGGTGGTTTTCATTTTTATTAGGTTTTTATGTATAACTCTTCTGTTTACTTTTGATTTAATTAATTTAAGTGGTCGGGGTGCAGACACCCTGTCTATGGAGTTTTGGGTGGGTAACTGCTCTAATGGAAGCGCACAGTCTCCTTGTTTCAACTCTGGGTTGTCATGGCTTTGGTCCACTAATACACTTGGCCAGTTTTCTAGATATGAGAGTGGCTCCATCCAAAGTGGGATGAATGCCAGCTCTCCTAATCAGACCAGGTCTTCTCCAGAAAGTCTTCAGGTTTGCCAACCTCCTGCCTGTCCATCAGAGCAGCTCCTGCCTCCAGGCTGTCCACCTGAGGTCTCCTACTTCGCACCTGCCCTGCCTCCAGGCCATCTGCCTAAGGTCCCCGGCTCTTCAACTCCAAGGCCACTTGCCCACCCATCTTCACACCTGTTCCGACTTCCCTCATCAGTCACTCTCTATATATACCGGCCCAGATCCTTTGTTCCTCTGTCAGTTCATCCTAGTTGCTATGCTGCTATCTTGCCTTGTGTTTTTGCTTTTGAGCTTCTGTAACCTTAACCTGGATCTGGACCTGCCTACCTGAACCTGCCTACCTGACTTCTCTGTGTCTTATCAGTCCATGTGAAGTATTGAGAAGCTGGACCTGAGAGCACAGGGAGTGATCAGAGCAAATCCCCCCTCAGGGAGTGAGAAGACTGAGGCTGCAAGTGGATGCTAGGGGTAACAAAAATGTGTTCAAATCAGAGCAGTAAAGCAGCAACAGAATGAGCAGGGAAGAACAGGTGTGTGTCAGCCACACACACACACACACACACACACACACAATTAATTAAAGACTTGTGTCTTTCCTAAATATCAGTATTGGCGTTCAGAAGTCCAAGTTGCGGTTATTAGTACACACTCACACACACACGCACACGTTGGAACACACTTAGATTATAACACTCACCAGGCATTGGCTGCATAAACGCACTGTGCGGAGCGCTGAGCAGAGCGCTGAGCGGAGTGTATCACGGCCATCCAGGAATGGTTGAGAAGCGGCCCTGGAGATCTATGTGGACCCTCTCTGTCTCTTAAAGATTTCTGCTCATATTTCCCTCCAGCAGAAACTGATATTATCATACAGCAGTCAGTTCTTCTGTTCCCCATGGAGCCCTTTCCCTTAAATAACCTCCAATAACAGTAAAGTTACAGGCCAACATTAATAATACCTCCCCACATTTTTATTTATTTATTTATTTTTCTGTGTTACATAGTACAAAAAGGTGACAAATTAGACGGACATGTTAGTGGGAGTATTGCACGTGTTTGTGTGCATGTATGAAAGTGTGTTGTGTAAGTGTATTTAAGCATATATTCATATATCATGTGACCAGAGGAATATGCAGCTATGTGCGAGGAGGAGGAGGAAAAGGAGGAAAAACAAATGAATTAAAAAATAAATAAATAAGAAGAAAAAAAAAAGGAAAGAGTAGTGAAAATGAAACTACAAACATATGTGCACATACACACATATGTGTAAATACTAAAATAATACTAATAATAATAATGGCAACATGGGTTTGGCAGGGGTTCAGTGCAGCCCGGGAGGGAGGCGTCCGGGGACGGCTATATATCCCTGTGAAGCCTGACACCTCAAATAATAGCCAGAAAATTCTAATTTTTTGAAATTGAAGTGTTTATTGCACCTTTTGACAAAATACAAAAAAAAAAAGTGTTAATCATTTACATACCTGATTTTGTTTTTGTATCATATTTGATACGTCAGGCATTTATGGCAATTTATTGACCAAAACAATGTTTCTTTTAGAAACAAAAAACTATTGTTTATTACATTTGCAACATTTGGAACATTTCAATTGATTTGGTTCTCTTTTTTTCAAACAGGAACCTTTTTACAACCTCTTTATTTCGCCTTGTGGTAGGCAAAAAAACAGTTTCTGTCCTTGTTGAGGCACAGATGGACTTTACATTTCCCACAGTATATATGTGAGAAGTGATTGCCTGAGCAGTGCTTGCATCTCTGTCGGATTTCCCATGTTGGGAAATGATCACTGCCATCCTTTCTGACATCAGGAGGCACACTAGAGTTTTGCCTTTTACGGGGGAGCTTCCAGCTGGTTCGATGCCAACAAAAGAGGAAAGTAGGTTCACAGCTTTGTTGTCAAACCATCTTACAATGATGATGTTTTCCTGGTTTACTCTAAAGTCCATTGACCCTCTTCCCTTTTTCTTCAGATCTTTTTCTTCCATCATGTTGCAGTCTTTGACCCTGTTCATTCGGACTGTGCCTATGTAGTGGATTCCTCTTTCTTTCAGGTGTTCCACCAGTGGAACTGATGTAAAATAGTTGTCTGCAAAGACCTTGTGATTTCTTCCTGCTGGAAGGGTTGATGTCATTTTCAGGACAACATCTCCAGTAACACCAACATCAGATTTCTCTTTGTCTGGATTTTCTGCACCTTCACAAACATCAAAGTCATAAAGAAAGCCACTTTGTCCAGCACGTCCCCACATCTTGAACCCCCATTTGTGAGGCTTTGCTGGCATATAGACACGTAGATGAGATTTTCCCTTGAATGGCACCATCATTTCATCAACTGCATGACATTCTTCAGGAGGTATGCAAAGAAATTGTTCTTGTAGTTTTTGTAACCATGGCCTGAGTTTCCACAGTTTATCTTTCTTCGTATCATCAGACACATTGAGGTTGTCCTGAAAGTGAATCATTGTCAGCAATTTCAGAAATCGATCTCGAGACATCACATCACAAACTGTATGGTGCTTTGTCTCCATCTCCCAATAGGCTCGTACATTGGGCATCTGTACTAACCCCATGTGCATGTACATACCCAGAACCTGCTCAATTTCTTTGGCAGTTGTGTTTACTGACTTTCCCTGCTTCTGCACACTGTACAAGTTTGTTTGTTCTGCAATTTCCTGTAGCATTCCATCTGTAACAAACTGTTTGAAATACATGTATGGTGTCCAGTCACACCTGTCTTCTGAGGCTTCCTCAACACATTCATCAAATTCAACAGCTGGAGGTTCATATTGTAGTGCCCTGAGATAACTTTGTTATGATATGGCGCTATATAAATAAAACTGAATATTGTACTTTTCTCCACCTGTATTCTTTCCTTTTCACTTTGCCTCGTGCTGACTGCTTTGTTGTTGTTGTTGGGCCCTCTACTTCTGTCCTCATCTCTGTGCTCATCTGGTCTACACTTTCATCTTGCAGTGCTGGGCCCTCCGCTGCACTAGTCTGGTAGACACTTTCATCTCGCAAGTCTTCCTCATCACTACTATCTGAGCTTCCCTCAGTAAGCATTGCATTAGGAGTCCATTCCTCATCATCATCATCATCCTGATCTTCCCCTAACTGCTCCATGTCACTTGAATTGCCATCCATAATCATGCTGATGACATCAGCAACAGTGTACTTCTTTGCCATCTAAAAATACCTGCAAAAAACATACGAGTCGCTACGTGACGGTAGCCATTTTGGATTTGGCATTCAAAGGCTCGCTACTGCCTGCAGTGCACGGATAATCCACCAGAGGGCAGAAGACGTGTCAGATTGCATACATCAGGTTTTTCAGGAAAGTACTGATCATTTTCATGACGTAGAGGTCTCAGAAACTCATGTATCAAATATGATACAATTGGCGTTATAGTTATTATATATATAGTTATTATATTGTTATTGTTATTTTTCTTTTCTTTCTAGTTTTTCTGTTTGAGGGGACCCAGCCCTCCCCCATGTTGCCATGCCAGTCTGGTTCAATAAAGCTCCCCAAAGTACAAAATATAATAGAGAAGTAAATAAAAAGATACAAAGAAGGGAAAAGCGAACATTGTAAATAAAGAAACAGAAAAAGAAGTAAGTGAAAAATAAATAAATGATTGGTATGATTTGTGTAATGATATGGTATTGTAATAAACAGCAGTTGATCTAATGAATATAAGTAAATAGCTGAATAGTTGATGACAACAAACCGTAATAAATAAATAAATAAAAATAAAAGAAATATTTAAAAAATAAATTAAAAGAATAAAAACTAAAATAAAAGGTTATTGACAGATATTATAATATTACATAGTATTTGTTACAGAAGGATGTAATGAGCGAAGGTGGAAGGTGTCAAATGGCTGGTATAATGACAAGTCGGAAAATGTATGTTTATGTGGTTATAATAATAACAATAATAAAAATAATAATAAGGGCTGAAACAAATAAATCGATAATAAAAGACTTTGTTCGTTGCATCCCAAATAATCTGCAACAGTAATCACTGATGAAAACATAATAACAATAATGACAACAAGAATAATAATAATCATAATCATAGCAACAACAACATTATGTTCAATTCAGTTTTATTTATATAGCGCCATATCATAACAAAGTTATCTCAGGGCACTTTTTCGAATAGAGCAGGTCTAGACTGACTCTTTATATTTACAGAGACCCAACAATTCCCACCATGAGCAAGCACTAGGCGACAGTGGCAAGGAAAAACTCCCTTTTAACAGGGGGGGCAGTGGGATGGGGCATCCCAGTAGAGTAGATAGTGAGATAGTGATTTCTGTCCAAAAACTGTTTACAGGTGTGCAATGCCAGGTGGCATGGAAGTAGGTGTCAGGAGTGTTTTGTGTACAGTGGGAACACATTTCAGATTGTGCCAAACCCATCTGAAATATGCTATGCGCCAATGAACTCTGTGCTAGTGAACTCTGTGGATTAGTTTGTGTTGTATGAGCTCCATATTGGTATTGTTACTCATAAAAAAAAAAATTTTAAGTTTTAAAAGTTTTAAATTTGGTTCCAGAAATCAGCATTGGGAGTGATGGATAAGTCTTGTTTCCATTTTAATGAATATTCAAGGAAATTACTTCTCCCAATGCTTCACCTCTGGAAGAAAATGAGAGCATGGTGTTATTATTGAAGATGTGTTAGAGATGTGTGATGCCCCTTTTGATCCATGACTAAAGGTTAAGTGGCTTTTTGTTAAGAAGAAAGTCAACCCTGTTCCAAATGGGAGTGTAGTGTGATGGTGCAAGAATGGTGTTGGTGATTTTATGGAATTTCCACCAGGCTGTTAGAGTGGTTGCTATTGTGTATTGGATCAAGAGTGGTGTTTGACGGACTGACTAAGAAATGGGAAGTCTGTGCTCTGGCCTACAATAGCTGGTGAGAGCTGAGAGAGTCAACCACCTTTGACAGTTGAGTAAAAGTTGCACAGAGCTGCAGAGTGGGCTGTTAATTCTCAGTGGCTACAAACAACACTTTAGATTCAGTATTACTATCAAAAATATTATTTAACAGAGCTTTAAGTGCAGCTGTAAATTAATTTAAAAAATAAGTAAAGGGCTCAGCTCTACCACATGTCTGAGCATGTGAGTAGAAAAGAGTTAATAAGCTGAAGTGAGGGATGAGTGACAGGTAGTAATCTGAGCTACATGATAGAAGTTTAGATGGAATAATAAACAGAGAGGGGAAACATCCATCAGTAATTGAAAAATGAAAAGTATAGAAATAAGATTTCCAGTATGTTTCTTTGATAAAGGTTTACTGTAAGTTCTAATTGTATAAAATATGTTTGGAGACTAGAGGACTCTGTCACTCTTGCCCTCTCTGTCCTTCTCTTTCTTTTTCTTCATTCTAGTGTGTGTGTGTGTGTGTGTGTTTATGCACGCACAGTCTTGATCTCTTTACAGTGACATTAAAGCAGAGCAGCGTCTCCTCTCTCTCCTTGGACTGACTGGGACTTTAAGTGTATTGTTGTCTAACAGAAAGAGTGAGGGGCAGGGAGTGTATTGTTTTCTGGAAATGGACTCACACACACACACAATCCATCAGTAATCACAGACTGAAGACTGTGATAACACTTAAAGTGGTCTTAATGCATTATACGCCTCTACAAGCACATTATGAGTGAATTATAATTATGAACACAATGTGGACAAAAGCAGGAGGTTGAATGCTTTATATTTGATGGTCGTGTTGTTCATGATGTGATATTAAAATGCATGTATGATCTACTTCATCAGCCTGCAGTATATCTACCCCGGTTTCTCAGTCACTCATCGCCAGATTGTTGTACCAACCTCCATGGTAGTCTGCGTTCTTGGCTCTCTAAGTTACCCTTTCTAGTGCTTGCCTTTTGGTGTTTTTTGACATTAACCGTTCTCTCTCGTCTCTAGTGTGCCCTGGCCTGCCTGCCTGTCTATCTTCTGCCTGTCTAGTTGCCTGCCGATCTAAGCGTCTGCTGAATCATTCCTCACCCGTACTCAACTCGGACCTTCAGCCAGCCACGTGCCTCTGCTCCTCTATGTCCAGTCTCCGTCCTCCCTCTCCCGCTCCAACCACTTCCTTCTCTGCATCCTATTGAATAAACCCCTTTTACTTGCATACCTTGGTCTCCGTCTGCACTTGGATCCACCCGACAGAAACCATAACACATATTTCAACAAGACTAAGAGTCAACAGCCATGCTAGCAGCTCTGTGAAGTTGCAGTTAGACACAGCAGAGCTTTGAGCTAAATGCTAACATGAGTATGCTAACATGCTCAAAATGACAATAGCATTCTGATGTTCAAGAGGTATAATGTTTACAATGTTCAGCATCTTAGTTTAGTGTGTTAGCATGCTAACATTAGCTAATTTGCAAAGTATTGGACCTGATGGCGGAAGATGAAATTATTACAATTCATCCTGAGGAGAACATGAATGTCTGAACCGAATTTCTGGCAATCTAATAATTGATGGGAAATTTCAATAAAAAACAAATGTCAACGTCCTGACTGCGCTTGAGGAAAAGTCAGTAGCATACATTGCCTGGGAGCACTGGCAATGTATGCTACAAAATTTTATGGCAATCCATCAATTCCAGTTGTTGAGATATTTCACTCTGGACCAAAGTGGTGGACAGACTGACATTGCCATCGTCAGAGTTAGCATGGCAAAGAAATTGCAGTAAAAAATTGCAGTTAAGCTCAAGGTTTCATTCTTGACTTTGGAAATAGCAGTTTGACAATAAAATCTTATAAGGTGCACTTTAAGCCGCATCTTGTGCCCTTGTGCATGGTTGGTAATTCAGGAGGATACTGAGTCACTGAGCGCCCAATTCTCAGTCTTGTTCGTGCATTTTGTATGTACCCAGTCAGCATTAAGTACCCATCAAGCACAGTGTGCACACCAGACTATAGATGGCAGCTTTATGATACTTTGCCTGGAGCCACCAAACAGTATTCCTATTCTTGAATACAACCTGGCCCCATTTCTGTTGTGTATCAAATTTATTTGTTCATTTAATTCAACACACATTTATTTAGGAATATGTATCATAAGTGCACTACTGGTCTTTATTTTGACACATGACTCCTCCACATGACACAGTCTCAAGAATTGATAATCATCACCCTTATAAATTCAGTTGATACGATATTATATTATATTATATTATATTATAAAGAGCACGGTCTAGACCTGCTCTATATGAAAAATGTCCTGAGATAACTTCTGTGTTGATTTGGTGCTATATAAATAATATTGTGATGAAGTGGTACATATTCCCAAACAAACCTGCACTTACTGTAGCCAAATTACCATGAAGCAACTGACACACAGTGAAAGTGGAGCTTTTTGGGCCTGGAGGTCTGGGGCCCTGTGAGCTCCTGGAAAATAAAATCATAAATAAGCCACTGTAAAACTATTAGTTTCCAGAAAATTACAAGTAAAACTGTACCTTAATCACCAACTAAAACTAAAGTGTAACTGATCTAAGATACAAAACTAAACAAAAAATAAAGAAATATGATTACTCTGCCAGGAGCATATGAGTAAACTGAGTACAGTATATACAGTATAACATTTCAAATGGAATCCTCTGCCCTTTATTAGAGCAGTGCTGAGTGTAATGTAATTAGAACCTGTTCATCAATCTGCCTTCCTCAGGTGAAACCAGGCCATGTGATCAGCCAAGTCTAGGGTAGGGGGAGACGATACTTCCTGACTATCATATCGCTGTGGCGACCCACTATAATTAGACCTATCAGAGGAAGCCTTTGCCAGACCAGATCTATAATCCCAACTCTGCAGATTAGTCTTTTTAAAGACAGATGATTCCATTGGATGTCCCATGTCGCTGACTCTGAGACTGAAGAGAGCTTCACTTCTCCCGTCTTAAAGGGATGTCACATTGAGTGGTGGGGAACAGAGACTGAATGTATTTTCAATATCCAAGAATACTTCCTTACTGTCTGAAAATACATCTTGTCCATTTGAAACAACTTCATCTTTCAATGTTCTCTTTAAATTCCCTCATTATTAGATCGTCAACTGTGACTCCGGAAGGCAGTACTACAAGGAAAAATGATCTCTTTCTCTGTCCACAAAAAAAGAGAGAGAAGGAACAAAAAGCCAATTTGGAAGAGAAAATGAAAGAATAGTAACCCATCAGAAAATGACGCAAGAAAATACTAATTCCAACTAAATTATATAATAAATAAGAAGACCCAATTCCTGATAACATGCTCAGACATGAAAAATTTCAGCACAGTAACACATCTAGTATATATCTGGCAAATCCAATTAAACAAAATCAAGAATTCAGCAGAAAATGACACAAATCAAGAAGACATCACTTCATTTCTTAATAGTATTGACCTTCTGCACCTTACCAAGGAACAAATAGAAATACTTGATTCTCCAATAACACCAGAGGAAACTATCGAGTTCTCTTAATCAAATGCCAAACAACAAAACACCAGGGCCTGATGGTTTCCTTTCTTTACGCAGATGACATGACACACTAAGCTATATGTTTCAGTAAAACCAGATGATCTCAGCAACCTAGACACTCTCCACAACTGTTTAGCCATTATAAAAGACTGGCTGTCACTTAACTTTCTTCAACTAAATTCTGACAAAGTCGAGCTTCTCATTATTGGCCCTGAAAAGGCTACAAATGGCATTTTCTGGTGTACAGGGCCACTTGCCCCCTATGTCAAACCAAACTCTAGGAATCTTGGCGATATATTTGATCCACATTTGAAATTTGAACACCATGTCAACAAATTGATTCAATCCTGTTTTTTTAAACTCAGAAACATTGCAAAAATCAGACCACTTATCAGCTGTTTATTTAGAACATTCACCTTTTCCCGTCTCGACTTAAAGGTTGGGTAGGCAGTTTTCTTTTGGCGTCAGTGGCAAAAATGCCATATTAACCGTGCAGCATATTGTAATTAAAGTGGACTGAGAGCAGACCTCTACTTCAGCCACTTAGGTCATCCAACCAAAATCTGTTGGCCAAACCGCAGCCAATCTCCCCCCTCCTTTGATCAGCTGTTGACTGTTTCAAACAACAATTAAAAACCAACTTCTTTAGATTGGCTTTTCTTTAATTTCAAGGGTATGCACTGGGTGGTGTTTTTTTTAATATTCTCTTATTTTTATATGCGCTTTATGTTTGTGTTTTCTTTTTTCTGTGTAGATGTTGATGTAAAGCGCTTTGTAACCTGTGTTAAAAAAGGTACTATATAAATTAAGTTTTACTTATCCATCCATCCATCCATCTATCCATTTTCTTCCGCTTATCCGGGGCCGGGTCGCGGTGGCAGCAGGCTAAGCAGTTTTACTTACTTACTTACTTTGATCCAGACTATATCTCAACAACTATTGGATGGATGTCATAGAGAACTGCTAGCATTGCCATGGACTTAAATTTTCCATTTTTTTTCTGTTTGTGCTATCTTTTTCACCATCACCATTTCATTTTGTGGTATACTCAGCGGCACACATATTACATATGACACGGTAATCACTGCAACCCACATGACAACACTGATGGTCATTGTGGCCACACTTTATTTGTAAAATATTGTCACATATAGATCTGATCTGGATGTGAGAGGCACAAAGCTTCACACTCTATAGTTCCAGTAAACTCAGCTGTTATCTTTGGTGACAGATTAGAGGTGTGAAGTGTCTCCCAGTTAAACTTGACTTTCTTTTAAATGGCTTTAAATATTATTTCAATTATAGGTAGAGAAATACATTTCAATTGTAAAAGAGAATTAAAGGGTAATCAAGACAATTAAAAATCATGAAATGTAAGGCAATCTATAAATAGGGTAGGAAAAAGAAAGAAGAAAGGGAAAAATCTTATCAAGAAACAACATAAAGGCAGAAAAAGAGAAGGGGGAGGAAAAACAAGAGGAGGAAGAGAAGAAAAAAGAAAAGGAGGGACAGAAAAAGGAATAAATAAAAAGATTTAGAGGGGAAGGGAGGAGAGAAGGAGGTGAACTCTCTCTCTTGTCTTGTCACCAGATACCAGAGTGGACTGCAGTAAACTGGACTTTAATTACAGCAGAGAAATGACACTCGATCCACTGAGATCAGGTCACATCAGAGAAGGGAGAGGAGGAGGAAAAAAGAATGACAGCAGAGGGGAG
>SEMN01000181.1:660000-924682 GCA_005408345.1 Macquaria australasica | reverse complement strand
TGACAATAAGGAGTTACTGGGGGATAGGAGGAGAGGAGAAATGAGGCATTAAGAAATAAGAAGCGTGGAAGGAAAACCGGAGAGAATATGGGAGGTAAAGAAAGAGGAGATGAGGAGACGATGAGAGAAGATGCAAAAGGAGCGAGGAGAAACAGAAGCAGAAGAGCAAGAAAGTGGAACAAGATAGGGAGGAGAAGATGTGATAACCAGCAAGTGGAAGAGAGAAAGGCTGGGGCAGCAGAGGAAGGGAGTAGACTGAGAAAGAAGAATAAGAGGAGCAGAGGAAGAATATAAGTGGAGGAACGAGATACTGAGAATGAGGACAAGAGGAGTGGCGGGTGGGATGGATGGGGAGGAATGAGGCAGAAGAAACCGAGTAAAAAGGTGGAAGGGAAAGAGGCACAATGAGGAAGGAGGAAGAGAAGAGAATAAAGGCAAGGTCACACCACCATGTTTTCAGGCTGAAGAGAATGTCCCAACATCCCAACACTGGTCGAGGCAGATGACCACCCACCTAGAGCCAGGTTCTGCTCAAGGTTTCTACCTGTTAAAAGGGAGTTTTTCCTTGCCACTGTCGCCTAGTGCTTGCTCATGGTGGGAATTGTTGGGTCTCTGTAAATATAAAGAGTCGGTCTAGACCTGCTCTACTCAAAAAAGTGCCCTGAGATAACTTTGTTATGATATGGCGCTATATAAATAAAACTGAATTGAATTGAATTGAACATTTGAAGGTATTTGATGATTGTGTAGATGACAAGTCAGGTGATAACAATAACTTTATTTATATAGCACTTTTAAAAACAGAGTTTACAAAGTGCTTTGACAGACAAAGCAAAAGCAGGAAAAAACGAATGATAAATAAAGACAAATAAAAAGAATAAAAGCAATAAAGAAAACGTCGAAAAGATGACATAACATAAAAGCAAGTCTATAAAAATGAGTTTTAAGAAGTGATTCTGCGAGACTTAGCTCCTGGTGATTACTAAAGTCAGAAGACTTCATCATCTGAGGACCATGAATGTCTGTAAATTTCACGATAATCTATCCAACAGTTGTTTAGATATTTCAGTCTAAAGTGGTGGTCCGACCAATCGACTGACATTACCAGCCACGAGGCTTGTGTGACTGAAAAGGACTAAGGTGTAATTATGAAGAGAACACAACACAAGTTGGTAGAAGGAGGAAATTAAATGGAGGGACAAGAAGAGAAGAGGAGGAACCAAACATAATAGGATAGGGGAGTAGGGAGTGGAAGGAGGAGAGAAAGGGAAGAATTAAGTAAGAAATGAATCGGTTTAAGCAAATACTGTATGAGCTTTGTGTGCTAAGCAAATGTTGATTCATTACTGACTTATTGTGTGATTGTGTGTGTGTGTGAGATTGATGCTCCAGCAGAGTGCAGTGGTTAGCATTAAAGTGTGGCCTCTCTGGTTCCGTTGGCGTCAATATCAGCTACATCACAGGGACGATCACTGAGCTGTCCCGCTGCATCACTCTCACCACACAACAACCCTGCTCTTCTTCTACGCCTTCCTCTTTTTTCTTTTATGTTCCTTTCAATTTCTCTTCCAATGTATACTCTAATTTCTTTTCCCCTGCACCTCATGTCTTGTCTCTGTCTCTCATCATTCTGTCCCATTTTTAGATTATTGTGAGGCCAGAATATACTGAATATGCAGTGTTTCTTTTTTAAGTGGCATTTTTGGTGTTATTTGGTGCAATTTTGGTTGTTTGAGGAAGCAGTGAACAGATTGATTAAGCTCTGCCTGAGAAGACACATTTGGGGGAAGCCAATCCCCAGAGACAGTAACATATTAGCTTCTAACCTGTGCTTGTTATTTGATTCTGATTGGTTTATTTCACACAGCAAACAGCACTGATTGGACAGATTTAAAAATGGTCTTTCAATTTGGACATTTTTTGAAGAAATGTTACAAGAATTGGGCAAAACTGCAAACTTGTGCGCATATTGTAGCCACAGACTACAGTGGTGACAGTCCACCAATTTTATACAAGAAGTACAATTTACTACTCAAAGGGAGTACTTATCAGCCTGTGAAAACAAATGTGCAATGTCTTCTTCTGCTCTTGAGGAGCATTGTCAAGTCTGAGAAAATAACCCTGATGATATCATAGTGATATCAGGGTGGAAAGGTCATAGAAATATTATTTTGACTATCATGGGACACTGACACTCTTGGGATGACATGAAATTTTCTAAGGTCCCGAGAGTATGAATCACAATGATCCTGTTGACCCCTTGACCTCTTCCTCTGGCATCTCCTCCAGGCCAAGGTTTCCACTTGTACACAATAAATATCCAAATCTAACCAACTGGTGCCCATGACAGGTACTTTTACTGACCCAATGGCAAAACATGTCAGCACATTAAAAAATGAAGCTGTAAAAAAATGCTGTCTTTTTAGGTGTAATGAATATTGCAGCCTTGCTAGCAGACTTTCAGCCTCATTAAAGGACAATATTGGCCTCAGACGAACCCCCACCCATACTGCCAGAGTGGTTTTCCATACATTACAATATGTACATCACAATCATAATGAAGCAATACAGAGAAATGATCAGTCTCCTGAAGTCTTTTTCACCTCGTCTCTCTCTCCCTCTCTATCATCCATCTCTATCTCTCTCGCCCTCCTCCTCTCTCCCTCTGTTTGTGTCCTTTGCCCACTGCGGTGGTCTCTGGTTTCCTTAATGGTTCCCAAGATGCATTGTGGCTTTGTGGGAGCGGTAAGGCGCAAGGGAATGTGTGCGCGCAGGTGTGTGCGTGAGAGAGAGAGAGTGTGTGTGTGTGTGTGTGTGTGTGTGTGTGTGGGCAGCAAGAGATGACGCGGTCATTTCGACACATGATAGGTTTTCCATCAGCAGCTAGAGGCTGAGCGAGCCACTTCAAAGGCACTTACACACACACACACACACACACACACACACATTTTCGTCACCCAAGAAAAACCATAGACACACTCAAACTGAGGAAATTTACACATTATGTGCATTAGAGTTGTAAAGTGCTCCATGCTCCTACATTGTATTCAGAATGCATCATGCTGGAAGCCATTTGCTTTTTTGTTTTCTCTACTAATGTGATGTATTACTGTTAGTCAGGACTTTACTGTTAAAACTACACATTGCTTTAACATTGTTTCCTTAACAAAAGGGTTCATGGTAGCAGTTTTACATAAAAGGCTTATGATCCAGCCTAGTATGCCTGGGAATTGTATTAATTTAGATCTAGATTTACATTTGTTTATTTTATTTAAGAAGGGACTAAAACCACTACTTTATGACAGCATGTTTGATTGTCCAGTAACCACTGTTTTATAGATTTGGAAAAAGAGTTGAGAGATGTGATTTTCCTTAGTTCTGTGGGTATAGTGTTCCAGGCAGAGGTTAACCCTCTGGGCCTTCAAGGTATTCAGTAAAGGCCTAACAAAAAATATTGAAATGCTAATAAATTATTTGTATTATGTATTTATTTATGTATTTGTTTGTTTTTATTCACTAACTAATAGTAATTTATACATGATTGTTATAAACTTGGTCTTGGCAAACAGTGGGTTAATATAACATAACGGGAAATGGACCAATCACAATTTTTCTTCTGACAGTATCTGGGTGAATTAGTGACTCCCCCTGGCTGGCAGGGCCTTCAGTAGCTGTAACAAGCTGTACTGCTGGGATTGTTAGCTTTCCACTCCCAATAAGGGGTCCTGGTCCAGTACGAACCACGTACATTTTTAAAAGGTACACAAGAAACAGCACTGGACAGGGTCGTCTCTCTGGCTTTACTCTCAGTTGAGAAAGAACTTCTCATAGAGCTGAAGTCAAAGGACAAACTGTACGACCCAACAATTGCACACTTTAAAAAGGATCGCAGGATGGACTTCGTTTTCAAGTGATCTTCAGTACTTCATTATTTTCAATAATCAGTTGGTTTTCTCTGTTTTTATTCTATCCTGAAATTATACAGCTTTTACTGATGTCTGCTGTTCTAATGATGTGTGAATTACAGTACAGTCCGTACTGTTATACATCTTGGTTGTGGAAGGTTGGGACAAAACAGTATGGATAATTCCCCAAAAAACACCTCTAATGCATCAGCCTTTAATCAGACAATCCTATTGCCAGAGAGAACGTTGATAGTGGAGGACTCTGCAAAACCCTAGATTTTATTCAGTGATGTTTTAATTGTTATTTCTTGTATGGTTTAACCTTAGGAAAAGATTGTGGCTTTTAAAAAAGCCAGCATTCATTGTTGGTCTGTGACTGGACACAGCTCCGGCCCCGGCATTAAAGTCAGACATGCTACACGCCCGTCCACCACCCGACCTCCACACCTTTAAGGGCTCAGTATGCTTCAGGCAAAGTGCTTGTCAGATCAGCTAACAGCATTGGAAACCCTCTTTCTGGGGGCGGGTGTGGGACTGCTTCAGACTATTTTTTGAACTTTAAAACAGAAATCTAACAATAATGCCCACTCTACACAGTGACTGGTCAGGTGTGTGGAGGAGAGAAAGTAGCAAGGTTTGAACTTTTCTCTCAAGCTCTTCAGACAACTACTTGCCACTTTTTGAGTGTACAGTACAACCAAGTGCAACACCATGAATGCCTTTGAGGAGAGACATTGCTAGATAAACTGGCATTTGATGTAAATCTACAAATCTAGCAGGCTTTGAAAACATTGGATAAAAAGTCAAATTCATGTCATCATTGTAAATTTAATTTCTAAAACTGGGAAAACATGATAAGTTTGCAGATATTTTACTTGTATATAAAACCTTTCAACCCCTCCACTCAAACAAAATCAAAACTCATCTACCAGAGCAACTACCGGAGGGGATTGTAAAATACCATATAGAAGAGGTACCTTTGGGCAGTCAGCCTATCCAGTAGCACATACCTGGAACCAGTGGCGAACCGTGGCCCTGGACCCTGGGCCTTCAATAGGACCATGGGACCACACGTGGCAATAAACAATCAAACAAAGCAATACAAGTAATAGCAAGAGCCCTATGTCACATGGAAGTTCAGCATATTAAAGGTTTATTTGGACTAAATGCTTCACAACACACAATGACCATTACGGAAAACCAGGCACACAAAGCTGGCTATATGACATAACTAAATTTAATTATGACATGAAAAACGACAGATTATTTTGTGAAAACAAATGATACAAGCAAATCAGACTTATTTCACATATATTTAGCTGGAAAGTAAAATGTCTAGAATTGTTCTGTGTTTCTTTGATCTTAGATATACTTAAATTTCAATGTAGTTAATATCTGCCTGCTAGAAGTAAAGGCAGCATTGTCATACAAACAAGTTACATGTAGATATCTCATACTGACCAGCGAAGACCTCTTGAGATGAAATTGGAAAAAGCACTGGCAATACAATTATAGTATATTTCCTACAACTAGAAAACTGTGATTATCAAATGATAAAAATTATAAAATAAATTGGTTTATTTCTCAGTGAAATGAGTCTTGACTACATGCTGAAAATGAATGACAAATGTATACATATAGAAATACGAGCAATAAAAAAACTAGGAAAAAAACTAGCTAGAAAGAACTGCAGACCATGTATGCGCCCAAGTAAAAACGTATTTACTACACTGGAGCAGGAACCGTATATTGGAAACATGAAGTTAATGTTACAATCCAGCTTCTGGTATGCCCCTCTAGTCAATCATTTGCAAACATACTGTAGGTCGAAAAGGATTTGCAAATCATTGCATTCTGTTTTAATTAAATTTTAGTGTCCCAACTTTTTTGGAATCGGGGTTGTACATAGACACCTATAGTATGAACAGAACTGGATACGCATCCAGTGTCTGTATTCCAATTTGCTGTCCATGTTAGGTACAGGAGAGGTTGTTCTTTGCACGACCAGAAGAGGTAATTTAAAGCATTTCAACTTATGGCCAATGCCGTCATTTTTCTGGTATGGACAGTCTCAATCTCTTACTTTCAGATGTTTACCGCAGATGTTTAGTGTGTACCAAACTAACAAAGCTGAATGAAAAAATAAAACAACTCAGAGCTCATATCAAGCTGCTAACAGTGACATAAATAAATAAATAAATAAATAAATAAAATTTCTTTTGACTTAAAAATACTAGCATTTAAGAGACCTCCAGATCTCTCTTAAATTGGTTAGGAGTAGCCTTCTTGCTTACCAAGAAAGGAAGAAAGTTTGGATACCATTTGAAGGCATATTATGTTACTGACCTTATTCGAGATGTATTTTTGGAGACTTCATCAAACATATGTTTGTCCACCTGTCCATCTCACACTCCATTTTACCCTCACACATGAACAAGTCCCCAAGATACTTGAACTCTTTCGTTTGGGGAAGTAACTCACTCCCAACCCAAAGGGGGCAATCTATATGTTCTAACATGTTAATTAGTGTGCTTTAGTGATGCGGGTAGCAGATTGTGTTATCTTTGGACAGAGTCAGGCTATCTGTTTCCCCCGTTTCCGCTCTTTGTGTTAAGATAATCTAACAAGCTGCTAGCTATTGCCCTGTAATCGCTGGACAGACATGCCAATATGCTTAACTATGCCTTTAAGTGTAGTTCTTAAAAGTTTGATAAATAAAGGCCCAGGTCTGATTTCATTGGCTGATAAACTGAGCTGAAACACACAGACAGTTGTTAGGGTCTGGGTAAAGACTTTGGAGTAATCAGCAGTGGACAGCAAAGAGGCATCATTTGAGTTTAGCATTAGTTTTAAATATTATTTTATTTATTATTCCAAACTGTATGTTTTTAACAGCAAGAAGCTTGAATTTCATCCGAGATTAACTGCTGACCTTAGCTGACTCTTGCCATGGACACATTTCCCCAGCCGACCCCGATTCTCCCAGAATGCAACACACATCAGCTCACTGTCAGGTTTTGTCTGACAAAGCACAGCAGTTTTGCACCTTATATGTTTTGTTAAAATTATACCGATTTAGCATTATTGCAATGCAGACATCTTCACAGTTGAACGTGTTAGTATGTGTGTTTGTGTGTGTGTGTGAGACGCAGCTCGATATGTTTGCTCAAACTAATTAAAGGCGAGTTGGCAGCGGTGGCGTCGATGGATGTGTTTTTAATGATGTGAGCGGAGGTGAATATGCAAAACGCCACCAGAGCGCCGATTTCATAGCGACAACTTGATTACCTCATTGATTTTTATCTAGTGGCATTAATTATGAATAAATATTCACATATTAGTATGTGAGAGAGAAATGTAAGATGTATAGTGGAAGTCAGAGAGATGCAAAGGTGTGTGCATTGATCCATGTATTTATGGGAAGGTGCCATTTGTGAATTTTCTTATCTTTCTATCTATGTGAGGACCAAGACGAGTTTTAGACTTTCAGACATTATGCTCAGGACAAGTTTTCTCAGGAGTCATATTTACCACTTTTTTGGCTGATTCATGTTCCATTTAATCCAAATTCTGATGTAGCTGATGCAAACATTATACCACAATCTGCATTAAAGAGTGTTAGGATGGCCGTGTAGCGGCTGGACTTAAACAGTAGGAGACTTGAGGCCGAGGTTAGGTGCATACCAACCAGGTGTTTATTTCACCCACAATAAATACATCACAAGAACATCTTCACATAAAAAATACTGTGGACCACGGGACGCATGTGGTCCTGACAGCAGCAGCGCTTGATGGAAAGTGGCAGCCTTATATAGCCTGCCGCTGGCTACGACCTCGACCACTACCACAGTATAGGGACCCCCCATCCCTCCCCAGACCTCAAAAATACAAAAACACAACCAATACATTAAAACACATGTACACCACACTACTGTCAGATAGTGTATATCATCTTCCTGCATCTTACTCATCACAATACCACCACAGAAACTGAAACAGCAGATTAAAGTACCTCCACACCCCTACACTAATTACCACATGGTATCTCCCAGAACCTTCAAATTGGCGCTCGGATACCACGGGGACTCTTTTACCCGAACACCCTGAAGAGGAGACACAACAGAGGTGAGTGACCCGAAAACAACAATGCACATTATACCACTGCACACTTAAACAATGAACAGTAAATTTAATCCCTAGATTTGGCCAAGGTACTACCCCATAAGCAGATTATGCTAAGGTACCCAACTAGCCACACTAAATGTATGCTTGTCTTCCCAGGGCTGGCCTTCAATCATGTCCAGCTGCGACGCAACTACACTATGTGCAACACACATCATGCAACAATTTCAATAAAAGCCTTCAATCATTCAGGTGTGTGTTGTGTATTTATTTCTTTTACCCAGAACTATTGAAGCATTGTGCTACCAATACTAGTAATGAAGAGGACCTTCATAACAAAGATGTTGGAATCATACAGCGGAATTACACGTGCAGTTTGGTTTTGTTGAGGAGTTGTAAGTTCAGTATACTCATATAAAAGTCACATGATGTGATATGAATATTTTGATTGGTTGTTGCATGAATTTGGCCAAAATTAGGTCCACAGCAAAAAGTAAGTTTACAGTTTTTTACATTTGCCAAGTCACATTTCTCTATAGGAGTTCACCCAGTTCTCTTTAGCAACATGCAGCTCAGCACAACAGTTCATCTCGCATCCAAAATGCAGTAATGCACCCAAAACACTTGATACACGTCTCATACACAGTGTTACTGTTGGCAAACCAATGTTGTCACTTATATATAATGACCATAAAAATCACTAACAACAGGCAGTATCAGAATTGGTGTCTCTATTGTCTCTGTAAAAATCTTTTATTTTTGTATTTATCATAAACCAACAAAAGAAGGTCGCTTCTTTATTGCATGGATTGTGCTGCCTCTCAGTAAATGTCAGAGATGAAGCAGAAATGCTGCATTATACAGTCATTCCAAGTGCACAAACTGAAACTAAAGTAATTTCAATAGTGCAACACAAAACTGTACATATTCACTACACATACATTCAATTCAATTCAGTTTTATTTATATAGCGCCATATCATAACAAAGTTATCTCAGGGAACTTTTTCGAATAGAGCAAGTCTAGACCGACTCTTTATATTTACAGAGACCCAACAGTTCCCACCATGAGCAAGCACTATGCGACAGTGGCAAGGAAAAACTCCCTTTTAACAGGTAGAAACCTCGAGCAGAACCAGGCTCAAGGTGGGCGGTCATCTGCCTCGACCGGTTGGGTTGAAGGGGGAGGGGGGAGAGAGGAGGAAAAGAACATACAGCAGCACAATACAGTTCCACATAGGGATGTAAAATAATAGATATGGTAATGGCATTGATGTTAACACCATAACAGCAACACCAATAACAAGAGCAGCAGCGGGTGCAGAGCAGGAGCACGGGGGCAGCAGGCGGCAGCAACCACAGACCCAGACTCCACAGCTCCGGAGGCAGAAACACCTGCAGAAAGCAACAGAAGGGGAGAGAGAGAGAGAGAGAAGTTGAATTAATAACAAGCATTGATGGGGTATGAGGGCGTACAGATGGAGAGGAAGAGGAGGAGAAAGGAGCTCAGTGCATCATAGGAAGTCCCCCGGCAGTCTAGGCCTATAGCAGCATAACTAAGGGGGGCTCAGGGGTCACCTGAGTCAGCCCTACTATAAGCTTTATCAAAGAGGAAAGTCTTAAGCCTACTCTTAAATGTGAGGAGGTTGTCCGCCTCCCGTACACAAACTGGGATCTGGTTCCACAGGAGAGGAGCTTGATAGCTGAAGGCTCTGGCTCCCATTCTACTTTTAGAGACTCTAGGAACCACAAGGAACCCTGCATTCTGGGAGCGCAGTGCTCTAGTGGGGTAATAGGGTACTATGAGCTCTTCAAGATATGATGGTGCCTGACCATTTAGGGCTTTGAAGGTGAGGAGAAGGATTTTAAATTCTGTTCTGGATTTTACAGGGAGCCAGTGTAGAGAAGCTAATATTGGAGAAATATGATCTCTTTTTCTGGTTCTTGTCAGTAAACGTGCCGCAGCATTCTGAATCAGCTGGAGAGTCTTAAGGGATTTATTGGGGCAGCCTGATACATGTATAGGAGAGCTGCAGATATAGAAATACAACAGTGCTGGTTAACCCTGTCTCCTGCATTTGGACACAAGTTCTGATCCACATCACACCTTCTGTCCTCTCTAAACCATTGTGTCACTGAGGGACATCTGATCATAAACTTTCCACCTCCATGAGGAGGTTGAGGAATGGAGAGTGGAAAGAAAAGTGACCCCATCCTGGGACGTCCTGTAAACCACTCTGTGACTGGAAAAGATGGTGAAATGCCCCATCGTCCCAAACAATTACAAAACCTTCTGGATTCTGCCTCACCTGCCCCTCTCCTCACTTGGCACAAGTCTTTCATAGAGGTCATCAAGGAACGATCGAGTTGTGTATTGCATATAAAACTGTGCGTGGCGCTGTCCCTCAATATCTAAAAACTGATTTCATACAAGTGAGGGATATACTCACAGCCATTCCAGTAGTGGAAGTTCCACTGATTTTCTTCCTCCCAGGTTTAAGAGTAACCTGGGGAAGGAAAAATCTTAAAATGATAAGCAGCTTGGGAGGTTTCAAGGGTTATTCACAGTAGTATATTATGTCTGATAACAGGGTGTCTATTTTATTGGTTTTGTATTGATGTAGCTTATTTATTTCAATTATTAGGTACAGACCCAGACTTAGAATCTGCTGAGAGGGCTGTGAAGCAGAAACTCTACACATCTACCGCCGCAGACTGTTCGGACTGAAAACTCACCCGTTCTGTGTTTCTATAGCACTTGAAGCAGTTCAGCATATCTGATGAAGTTGATGTACTGATGATTCTTGAAATTTTTGGATTGTATCCACACGGTTGAATGTACTTAATGTAATGTAATGTAAAAATTGAGTGTAAATACACAGAGGTTTGGTGGTGGTTGAGTTTGAGTGAGAAAACAGTTCATGAAATTTGAAAGATTTGGTCATTGAATGCATTTAGTGTGAAAGCAATGAAAAGTGATCCACTCTGACTTCTGCTGTGCTGACTGTGTGAAGAGTTTTGAAAAAGTGACCTCGGTATAGAGAAATGAGTTAGCAATTGTAAAAAACTGTAAACAGTTACTTTACCAATTATACACATCAAGATCAGTTTTACTCATCATGGTTATCACTGCTCACACTGTGAAAACGGCTGTATGTCTTCTGTGGCTTTGTCTGACAGAATGACCTTTATGATGTCATTGGTTACCTAAGCTTGGGCTTGAAGACTGCACAGTTTGAACCAAGGGTCTGAGTTTCAAACTGGGGATGTGGGGTTTAAAAGATGTGGACAGTTTACCAGACAGGGATGGTCTAAAGAAAAGATATGATCTAGTTGCATTATGGGAGGTGTAGGATCCAGTGCTTCTGGAGTTGTATAACCGAGACACAGTCCACTTTTCAGCGAGCGTCACATTCTTTTTGCTGTCTGTCTGTTATTGTGACCATGGCCTTCTGACCAAGCAGCCGGCCAATAATAGAAGTCCGTCCTGTCATCCGTCAGTGATGACAGGACGTCAGTGACCTAGCTACCATGATCAGTTTCAGTCAGAAGCAGTGTTTTGTATGGGCTAGATTACTGTAAGTAAAACCTCTGGTTACTGGTTCTTTAAGCAACAACCTATTTGTTTGTAATGTGTGTAATCAGATAACTGTAATCTCAACGTTAAGGCCTTACTTAATAGATGAAAAGTGAAGAATCTGTGGAAATGAAGTTTTGCTTTGTTTTTATCGGTGCAAAAACAAACACAGAACAAATTTCAAATGCAGTTTGTTCTATATCAGACCCCAACGTAGCTGTTGTCCCTCATGAGGAAGTGTGTGTGTGTGTGTGTGTGTGTGTGTTAGAATTAGTTTTACCGTTGTAGTGAGCAGCAGCCGTTCTGTGTGAAACTTCAACTTCTGCAAATTGTGTGATGGAGTGCGTCATACTGGTGATGACGTGTGTGTGTGTGTTGTAGAGGTTGTAGAGGATGTATGCTTCAAAAGCCACAAGATTCTGGCTGCATTGTTGAGGTGCAAATGACGAATATTATGTTAAACCTTTTTTTCAGTAATCATGTTGAAACTGAAGTGTATTTCTGTTCATGAACAATTCTGCCAACAATCAAGAAAAACAGCAGAAAGGCAGTTACTCATTTATTGTAACTTTGGAAACCAAACTGCAACACAATAATCTTATTATTCTTAATAATAATTCCTTTCTCCATGTTTAATCTCAGCACTAGCAGTAGCCTTCACCTATGTTCACACAATTCAGTGCAACTCAGCTTGGGCCACAAACATCAGCGTCCATGGCAACGCATCACATACACATAATGAAGGGGACGGGTGCCAAAGCTGTTCTGTGAATATAGCTTTAGAGGCCTGTGTCTTCCATTGAAGAGGCAGAAAATGGCCATGATCAAAATTGTGGAAAGTTGGCACACACATTCGTGTTCCCCCGGGATGAACTATAATAACTTTGGTGATCCTCTGACTTTTCATCTGGCGCCATCATCAGGTCAACATTCCCATCAGCCTCAGCTGTGCTTTGTGTTTTGTGCTAATTAGCAAATGTTAGCATGCTGACACACTAAACTAAGATGGTGAACATGGTAAATATTATACCTGATAAACATCAGCATGTTAGCACTATGTTTGCATGCTGCTGTTAGACACAGAACTGCTTTGAGGTAAATGCTAAGTGAAGCCTGTGGTATGATTTGTACCAATTTAAAATCTTTCAAATCTCTCGTTTTTAATTTGACGAACAGGATAATGAGCATTAACTTTGACTTTTTATAAAATGCATCATATCCATCTACAAACCTAATAATCTACATTGCAGATAAAGTCATGTTTATTTTATTTTATTTTACAATATTTAATTGTATTATGTGTAAATTTACTATTTTATTACTATATTTATTCTTTTATTAAAGTTATTTCTATTGTATCATGTTATTGCTCCTTTGTTAAATGATCAGTGTGTAATAAATGTACATTTTCTGTTGCTGTTTTTAATATAAGACAACAATTTTCATTTAAATCTCACTACTGTTGCAGTTAAATGTCAACTAGTTGTGTCTCACTACTGTTCTCCTATCTGTCCCCTCCCTCTCTCTCTCTCTCTCTCTCCCCCCTCCTCTACCCTGCCTGGTAATTCGATGCTGAAATATGTATCTAAGGATATTTAATAAATTATGTATCTGTTATTTACTAATGGCCCTATCGACTGCAGAGCCTACCCTGCCTGATAGGGTGACGGGGGGTGGGGGGTGGGGGGTAGCAAACAGGGAAAACTGGAGAAAGAGATGATGGAGGGACAGATAGAGAGAGAGACAAGCCTTAAAAGGGTTTCAGTCGTCCCTCAGGGAGGACAGAGTGATGCCATCAGTCTCCCTTCTCTCTCTCGTCTCTCCGTCCTCCTTGTGGAGACTGCTTTTTGTCACATTTGAAGACAGATAGTGATGCATTCAAAAACACTGCTGCCAGCTACTTCAACTTGTTAGGTTGTCAGCTCAGGGAGGAATTAGTACAGCAGTGCTAAGACAGACAATTAACATATTTAAATCAAGTAGGAGAGTGGGTCCAAGCAGCCAAAGAACTGGTGCACACCTGTATAGTGTCATAGTAACAACATGGCATATAACTAAACACATGGCACACACACTGAGACTGAATCAAAATAAAGTTCAGCATACAGCCCCCGCTGTAACCAGGCAGGGGGCGGGCAAACGTTAAAATAGCAAATTTGAAATGTTTAGACTAAAGTTGTCCAAACTACGGATCGCAGGCCAAGTGCAGCCTGACACCTTCATTTAAAAGGCCTGTGAGTTCTTTTAAAATTCAATTTATATTTGGCACGCTGACTATATGAAATGCAGTTCCTTTTGTGAGCACTAGGTGTCACTATCAATGTATGTGTAGATTGCTTGGGCACTCTTTGTATACAAGGAGGCTTTGCAGTCACAGACACTGGACCTGGCAGCAGTACCAAGAAAGAGAAACTTGGATAGTAATTGCAGGAGACACAATGCCAAAAAGACTACCTGGCATCCCTGATGTGCAGTAAAGCCATGACGGAAATTGATGAGCTTTTTTGGTTGATCTCACTGGCCTTCTGAACACATCAAACAAAAGCTTGCAGGGCTAGGTTGGGCTTGTATGCACACATGAAATCATTTGTTGTGAAGCTTGTCATGTGAGAAAAACGAAACTCATGCATTATTATTGTTGCACATGCGCAGGCGCGGCCAAAATGACTCTCTGAGATGACTCGATACTACTAGTTCATATCAAATGAACGATACGCTCATGATTGACACATCACTAATGTTTTGAATGCGGCTTCATTTGCTTGGAACAAGTAAGTAAATTAAACCATTCAAAACACAAACTACATGTGTTCATTCGCTGATTAGAACCTACTACATGGTATCGCCTAATACTACTAAGCTAAATGCTTGGCTGACTGCTGCGTAATATTCTCAACATGATGAAATTATTTATAGACAGTCTAACATTTGATCGTGTGGTCAGTTATTGTTGACTGATGTATGTAAAATTGCCACCGTAGGAACACTGGTTACATAACCTTTGAAACGAGCCACAACACGCATGCGCACACATCATAGGTGTGCTCCGGTACTAGCACTACACCTCTGTCTACATATGTGAGCAAACATTTTTTGTGATGACACTGAACAAGAGCAGACTGAGACAAGATGACTGACAGTCACCTCCTAGATGTACTTTGAATCTTGATTACTACTCCCACCTGACCTGCAGACAGCAGGTTTTGTAGTAGTGATATTTACTGCTGTTTGAAATGTAATAGTGATAAAGTCATCTTGCAGCAGATCAAGAGTGCATCACAAAGTGCTTAAAACTCACTCACTGAGATAGTCTCTTAAATTAAATGGCTCATGTGGCTGTTGGCACATAAAGTTTGGACCCCCCCTGGTTTAGACCAATCTGGGTTGTAGGAGGAAGTAAACATGCTTTGGCTTCAAAAGTCAGTGCTGTCAAGACAGCCAGCTATTGGTCAACAGAGAGAAGAGCTGAACAGAAGTCAATGTCAATGTCTTCCATCATTCTTGAGTAAACTGTGACCAAACCCTGTGAACAATGTGTCAACTAAAAAGCTGTTGGATTACCATCATCTACACTATAAAAAAGCTTAGCAATAAGTTAGTCCAAACTAGCTCTTCTAATGGCACACAGTAGCTGTGCTCTGCATGCTTCTTTGTACAGTCCACAGTATGTAAAAATAACTACAGTATGTATATCCTAAGTGGAGAGTGGTTTACATAGTGTTATGATAGCACCAAGGTTACAGGAGCCACATTACGTTACAAAGACTAATACCCATACTGTTGGTTCTCTCTTGAAAACAATCTTAGGCGAGGTAGGAAATCCTGACAAGATAGCAGAATAGACTTTTGAAAGTTGATGCTCTTGAAAAATATTGCCCTGATCAATCCCTGGCGTGGATAGCTGGATCGCTAGAATTACACCATAATGATGGCATCAAAGCAGCTAATTAACTCCTCAAAGTAGCTAGTGTTACAACTTTACAATAATCCTATGGTAACATAATACTAACAGTACAAAACAAATAGTAAAACTGGTTCAGTTCTTTCTGTAAATTGGAACAGCTCTTGCTCTCCTCTTGCTAAAGAATAAATCTTATTTGGGAAACTCCTGTTTCACATTTCAACATTTTCTTCTATTTCACTATTATCCAGAGTATGTACATTCCACTGTACCAGATATTCACAGTGACAGAAAGCACTAAATTTTCACATTTTTCACAGTTTTGCATTGCATCTCCTGCCAGCATCAGAACCTGAGATTATAAACGATTAAAAAATGCAACTACAGCTGTGGCTGGAGTCTATGTGTCTGTCCTGTGTGTGTGTGTGTGTGTGTGTGTGTGTGTGTGTGTATGAGCATTTGTATATGTGTGTGTATTTCTTATCAGCATTGGATTCAAAGCTCTGTGGCACCGAACCTGGGATCAATGGGCCTAGACCAGCAGACGCAGAGTTTGTGCGAGTGTGTACTGTATGTCAGTGTGTGTGTGTGTGTGTATGAATCTATATGTGTATATCCAAGTGTGTGTCTGTACATCACTGTTTCTCTTTAAATGTGAGTGTGTGTGTGTGTGTGTCCATAGTGGAGACAGTATGTGACCAGATAATGTTGCATATTGGACCAGTTGTAGGGAACTCAACCAATACGCATCTCAAGTGCATGACAAGACTTATCTGTGTGCGTGTGTGTGTGTGTATGTGTGTGTGTGTTGGTCAATATATTTGATTGTTCCAGTAGTTGTATTAGTGGAAAAACAGCAGCACAGAATTTATTTGAGGGGCAGCAGACACGGAGACGTGCTGTCTGTGGCTGCACACACACAAAAACATACGCACACACACACACACACACACACACACACACACACACACACACACACACACACACACACACACACTCATGCATTTCTTTCTGTTGCTGTTGTTTCTTTTTGTTTGCCTTTCAGCCTGCATCATATAACTGTCAGTGCCCACAATAGGCACAGAGCAACAAACAGCGAGGGTGTGTTATTTTCTTCTTCCTGTGTGAACTGAGAATCTGTGTGCACACAGCACTCTCCATCCGGTTGGTCGACTGCAGAATTAGCTGAGTGCAAATATCTATATGTGACTCATAAAAACATTTTTTCAAAGCATCCTTGCGCACAGTTTTGAGAAAAAAGTATTTTAAATTCATGCAAGAGTTCAGTCGGAGAGCTTCAGGACATAGGCAGGTAACAAGTAAACGGCAAAATTACCACAGACAGACTACATCACTTGATTTAAAGGCATCAATTCAGCAAAAGCCCAGGTCACCAAACAGTATCTACATACTGTATATGGCCAGAAAACAAATAGATAGCCAGACATAGCAAAGGCTTTAACAGTGTCACATTGCAAAAGTAGCCAGAAGGATTCTAGAATAAAAATACTTCAAGCAGCCTGTTGCACCAGCTGAATGTAAGTTTGATTATAATTTATAGTGTAAGGTCCTGAGGAAAAGTCAATCCATCCCATAGCTATTGAGATATTTCAGTCCGGCCCAGGTGGTGGACCGACCAATAAACCGACAGACTGACATTGCCATCACTACAGCAAGTTTCTGTAACAAGCAACCAGTAACAGTAACTGTAAAGCATACAACCCAGCATACATATCGGTGAATATAGCCTTACACCCATCTTAACTCTACGCTGTGCTTATCTTGTATGGTGCAACCTATTTTCTCCAAGTTATGGTGTAACTCCCACCATACACTCAAACTTAGCTACGTTTTGAACTTATCCATAGTCGCAACAGGCTGCAGTACTCTTTGATAAGCACCTTTTAAATTCAGTTTCAATTCAGTTTTATTTATATAGCGCCATATCATAACAAAGTTATCTCAGGGCACTTTTTCGAATAGAGCAAGTCTAGACCGACTCTTTATATTTACAGAGACCCAACAGTTCCCACCATGAGCAAGCACTATGTGACAGTGGCAAGGAAAAACTCCCTTCAACAGTTTCATTGTGTTTCCATATAATGCCAAACATGACCAAGACAACAGCAGGAATATTATCAAAACCTTCTAATGCCTCAAAAAATGAGCAGGTTACTGTGTAAGTACATAAGATGACACATTAAATTATTAAAAGTACCCACTCAAGTTAAGATGAACTTGAATGCATTTAATCCAACCCATAGGCAATTTGGCCTCATCATTCAGGGGTTGCAAGGGATGTCGCTGAAATTTAGGGATAAGCTTCGAAGCTTTGAAACAGCTTCAACAAGTAAAGTGTGGCAGTTTGACTTTGTTGCCCATACACAGAGGACCTGTATCTCCTAACCAAATGACTCAAGGTCTCCTGGGAATTGTAGTCATTGTAAAATATATGAAACTAAAGTTGAATGGACCTTTCTCGTAGACACAGGCATAACGGTGTAATTACTGGAAGAAAGCTATAGTTAATGTTATTATTAATGGCACTTTTCCTTTTATGACAAGTCAAAATGTCTGCTGTAACAAAGGCCTATGATTCCTTTGGAAATGATACGCCATTTTGACTCATCAAAGCGAAATATAAATATCTTGTGAGTGACGTTGCTATACCAACCGCTGGCCCGGCTTACGTCACTTCAGCGTTCCTATTGGCTGTGTGAATGCAAACAGAGAAAAAGCCCTTGAAGGTATGTAGTTCTCGGGGGAGTAACAGTTACTGTAAAATGCTGAATATCTGTAGAAGCAGTCACCAAATAAATAAGGGTGAGAATGTACTCCCAAGATCAACTTTAAATCAGCAGGGAGGAGAAGTCCTGGAGATGCTCGGAGTCATGGGAGTCTACAGTTCCATGGTTACTGAGCAAACTCAGTTTGCTGATGTAGACTATGTGATGCAGCCAAAACCTCCAGAACAAGCTAGTAAGTGGAACTTGAGTTAAGACAGTTTTGTCAATCATAAATTATACTTTCAGGATAGGCCCAATGGTCTTGATGGACCCTGGAACATTATTAGGTCTTGTCTTGAGAACCCTTAAACAGACCCTGTATTTTTGAATCTTTGTTGTTATATTCTGTATGTACTTAGTTATTAATTCATATTTCATAAGAATGAGAAAACTGTTTTTGATGAATTCTGCACATTTCCTATTCTGCCTATGACTGAGGCATTGAGACTTGTTTTTTCCCTAAAAAGGAATAATTATGCTAAAAATAAGAGAAATAAAAAATAAGACACAAAAATTCTTGACTCCTGTCAGATTTGTTTGTCTATTTCTCAGTCTGGTTTTTACCACAAGCTTCCATAATGTTGAGAATATTATTTATAAAGGCCTTTATCATGTTTTCCATGTTGACACTTGTTGCTATGCCATCTCTGACCTGTAGGGGTCACTGGAAACCCAATCCATGCTGCTGAACTAAGTCCCACACATGGGATGAATAGGATGAATCACATACTTCAATAGCCGTTACCCCACATTATGATGCTTGCAACATGAGTCAACATGATGAACACATGAACACTCACACACACACGCTGTGGTGAATAACATTCATCCCAATCAGTGTGTTTAGTGAAGTCAGTGATGAGTAAGAATTCACCAGAAGGGGAACGGGTTAAAGGAAACAGAGAGAGCGAGAGAGAGAGCGAGACAGAGAGAGAGAGAGATGGGAAAACGAGGTACAATAATACAGATGAGCCATGGGGTCATAAACACTGCTTGTTCATTAAAGTCATGATGTTTGTGTGTGTGTGTGTATGACTGAGTGCGTTTAACAGTGTAATTTCTGTAATTTAAAGAAGCACCAGTTGGTAGTTTCCATCAAAATCAAATGTGCGTCTGTGTGTGGCTTGTTTGTTGCTCAACAATTAGCTAGTAGCAGCTGACATAATATTGAAAGCAGATGTTTAAATTGCTAACAATTGGATATTCCAGTAATACGTAAAGTCCCTGCCAGGACTCTGCAGTCGCCTCAGGAAATGCAAAACAGCTTCAGGATCTTACCACCTTCTCAAAATCCTGGAACCTTGTCCCAGATCCTTAAAGCCCACGTTGACCCCCACTAACGGAGATATAACAGATTTCTTATTCCTGAACTTGCACTGGAATATAGTACCAGCTGGAAATGTATTGATCAGGGGGTTCCTCCCTTTAAAAACTGCCTTTGAGCAAGACATTGTAGAATCACATACCAGCTGCAAACACTGCACTTAGAATGTGTTTAAGTAAGACTTAACATTAAATCATTTTGACTAGTTAAATGGAATGTGTTGTGTGGTTACATTATTATGCTGTGTTACACTGGTTTCTACTGCACTGTAAGCAAATATACAACAAACACACCCACAGTGGATGAAACAAACTGAGCTGGTCTTCTTTCAGCCAGAACTGCTTCTGGAAAACAACTGACTAACTCCAAGTATTAGTGTTCGATTAGAATTGTACAATTGTAAAAGTACAGCACCAAACTCATTTTAGTGGCTTTTCTTCGGGAGACAGAAAGCTAGATGTGAGGGGAATGACAGGCTCCCCCGAACCACACTGGGACCGACATCCCACCCTCTGTGGGGTCTTCTCTTCCTTTCTTTACACTCCATTCCACCTTCTCTCTGGTTATGCATATTTCTGTTTAGTTCTGTTCTGTTAAAATGCTAATGTTAAAGCTGGGGTAGGCAAAATCTGTGCAACCTAAGCAAAACCTTCTGCCTCTCTCTCTGCTGCCTCGTATCACTCCGCTAAGCCCCTCCCACCAAACCCACAACTTGAGGTGTGGATGGACGTGTTGCTGCGGGCAAAGAAGGTATTGGAAATTCATCACAAGTTGCAGGATTTTCAGCAGGACTTTCCACCACTGAATCAGGCTTTCACCATCTGAAGGGACATGTACGCACATCTGCATTTGTCGAACAGCCAATACAAACGCACCGTCTCTCTGAAATAACCTGTGATTGGCTAAAGTCCACCGTCACGGGCTAGATTTTCCAAAGCCTGTAAACAGAGCCAAGAGGAGGGGCTGAAGTAGAGGTTTGCTCTCAGACCACTTGAATTACTATATGCTGCATGGTTATTATGGATTTGTTGGCCAATGACACCAAACAAATACTGCCTACCCAACCTTTAATAATGATTTGCTCATTGTTTGAGTTTTGAAATTGCTTGCTAATAAAATGATTTATTACATTTCTTAATGGTCAATCCCAATGAGTGAAATCAAATTGATTCCCAGTTTGTACACAATAGCATTCCACATCTCCAGTGAAATGGATTCTGGGAAATGTAGGAAAATATTGAAATAGAAGAGGACATGTTAGGTGAAATACACACAAAAAAGATCAGTTACAACACTTTACAAAGACAAACAAACTAAAAAAGAAACCCCGCTGGGTGAGAGGCAGCAGTGTGAACAGCTAGTGCTAATGTGGAAAGATACAGGTGTGGCAGAGTACTGGCTCTGTGGTGAATGCTGTCCAGTATGTTTTGCATTTAAAAACTGTTACTACCAAAGTGCATACACAAACACACACATTTTTCATTTTGGATTTTTTTAATACCACATTGTTTGTGTGTGTTAGGGTTGGTCCAACATTGCGGCAAGCCACTCACCACAGACCTCTTGGCAGTCACACCGTGGCCTCAATACCCCTTTCACCGCTGTGGTCTGTGTGTGTGTGTGTGTGCAGCAGTGTATGTTCCATCTTTACAGCGTCACATTGGTACTGCTGTGGCTAAATGACATATTAAGAGCTCCAACAGACACAGAGTGTCCCGCTACAAAGATACAGAATAACTAATGTAGTACTGTCTTCATGTATTATTAAATCAATGACAGTGTCACCTTCATAGAAAAAACTAAAAGTATTCTACATACAGCAGAGCTGAGAGGAAAGGCCACATGAAAGGAAGCTGTAGTGCTGAGAACAGTAATGCAAATCAACAGACAGTAATATGAAAGCATCTTTTTGTTTCAGTGTCGGAATTCAAATGAGGATGTTAATAGAACATAAAATATAACAGAACACAATACAGTAGAATGGAATTGATACTGAACATTGTATTAGACTTACTATTCTGTATTTATAATCATTTTTTTGGATTATAATGTCATTGTTATATTATGAATTTCCACCAACTGTTATCCTGCACTCATCACATGATCTAAACTAAAATGTATATAATCGTAATCAGTGATCTCTTCTCCTCCTCTTCCTCTCCATCTGCATATCCCATCAATGCTTGTTACTAATTCAACTTCTTCCAGTAGTTGTGTGCTTTCTCTCCTCTTTCTCTCTCTCTCTCCTTCTGTTGCTTTCTGCAGGTATTTCTGCCTCTGGAGCTGTAGAGTCTGGATCTATGGTTGCAGGCTACCTGCTGCCCCCGTGCTCCTACTCTGCACCCACTGCTGCTATTACTGTTATTGCTCTTATTATTAGTATTACTATTATAATATTGCTCTTAGTATTATTTCTGTTAATATTAACATCAATACCATTACCACAACTATTACTTTACATCTCTATGTGGAACTGTATTGTGCTGCTGTATGTTCTCTTTCCTCCTGCTCTCTCCCGCTCCCCCCCTGCCCCCTTCAACCCAACCGGTCGAGGCAGATGACCGCTCCCCTAGAGCCTGGTTCGCTTGAGGTTTCTACCTGTTAAAAGGGAGTTTTTCCTTGCCACTGTCGCCTAGTGCTTGCTCGTGGTGGGAATTGTTGGGTCTCTGTAAATATAGTCGGTCTAGACCTGCTCTACATGAAAAAGTGCCCTGAGATAACTTTGTTATGATATGGCGCTATATAAATAAAACTGAATTGAATTCAATTGATAAGCCATTCAATCATGTGATGTCATGTGTACATCACATTAGTGGGGTCATGCAAATACAGAGCAGTCTGGTTAACAAAGTCACTAATTCAACAATGCCCAGCTGTACAGTATGTGTAAGAAAAAGCATCTTAAGAACATATATTCCATGGTAGTTTTTAGTAGTTATACGCAGATCTTGTGAAATGCTGGTATTTCAGCATTGCTTTGGATGAGTCTTGCGACGTTCAAGATAAGCCACAGTTGGCTCCAATATGTCAGAAGACTGCACAATTAAGGAAGAGCTGCTTGACATTGTGTCGTTAAAGGTTAGGACCTGTGGCATCGACCTGACAGAGACACTGAGGACTGCTGTTGAGAAGGCAAATTTGCAATTATCCAAACTAACAGCAAGCTCTTAAAGTGTAAACCTGACGACCGTGTCCCAGAATTTTGGACATTTCACTGCATCATCCATCATGAGCACCTGGTGTCTAAAAAGCTGAACCCAGACCATATCTTGAAACCTGTTCTGGATATTGTGAATTTGATTCACTCTCATGCTCTCAATCACAGGCAACTTGTAGCTGAACTAGATGAAGACCTTCCCAGTGATCTGCTTCTCCACTGCACTGTGAGATGGCTTTCAAGAGGTGATGTGCTCCCCCGGTTTTTTTACATTTTTTTAAATTTTATTTTTTTAAACTTTTGAACCCAGTGAAGCTGTTCCTGAAAGAGAAACACAAGGATGACCCCCAGTGGATTTCAGAGTTGACCTTTCTGGTCTGCATGCTACATTATCTCAACAAACTTTCTTCCCCAAAGTTCTTCAGTGTTCCTCTTGAAACTCGGGGCCACTATTGGTGTCTTAGCAAAATCAATGTCTTTAATCACGATGCTTATAGGGAAAAAGCAGTCGTGAGGAGAAAAAGTTGTTTTATGTAACTGACCACAGGGATGTAGATATATATTTTATGTACATTTGTAGGAACTACATTCCACAGTGAATGACCATCTTAAACTAATGTTTGTGTCCCTGAGACGTGTCAGGGGGCGTCTGACAATATGATATAGCAACACCTGCTGCTCTTCTTAGCTCCTTTTACCTGTAATTACACACTGTGTAAGAGTGTGTGTGTGTGTGTATTAATAATTATGGTGTTCAAGGTAGCGTGGCGATCTTGTGTCAGAAAACAACCTGCAATTAACACACCAATGATCAGGTTGCTGCACGTGTGTGTGTGTGTGTGTGTGTGTGTGTGTGTGTTACTTGATAATGAGCTGGAGCGTCATGAATGGCTTTGATGTAAAGAGGCAGAGAGAGAGGAGAGACAGTGGACAGATGCAGGAGGTGTGTTCACGCCAAGCCTGCAGCAAACCAAAGCGTTATGTACACCGTTAGCGTGTGGCCCATTGTTTGACTGACTGTGTGTGTGTGTGTGTGTAATGTTGATCCATGTTTGGGGTCATTTTGATTGCCAGCTCTGCAGCTGCTTGTTGATTCTACAGCAAGTAGTATCAGTAAACCCTTCTCATTTAAGTCACTGAGCATGATCACTGTTGAGGCCTTTAACCAGGAACAGAGTGATGTATATCTGTTCAAAATTTCTTACCAAATGGTAGGCTACGCTGAGGACTTTCATACACTGCAACTGGGATGGAAAATAATCCATCACTAGTTTTTTGTTTTTTTCAAAAACTGTTCAACTATTTTCAACTTTCATCTCAAATTTCACCAAACTGTAGATCTGGACATGTGAGGACTCCTAGAAAATCTGAGCTCATCATACATTAAACTGCACTGATTTTACGTATCAAAGTGTGAAGTGTGAAACAAATTGTATAAAGCCTCCAGAGCAGAGTAATTTAAGAGCCTATACTCATAGAATGGGGGTTGCAGTACATAACCAACGGTACATACGCCTGCCTGTTCATCTCTGTTGACAATGTGAGACTGAACGTGAAAGCGTGTTTCTCAGCGTGAGAGTTGGCAACACTGATCCTGACATACCTGAATAATACGTTCCAAAACAGCGTCGGGGTGATCTTCTTGTCAAGACGACTCAATTCGACTCAATGGCTATTTGGCATAAATGCTCCAAATTAAAGCAGCTTAAATACTGATACCAAAACACAATACGCATATATATATATTTAATGAGTTAAATACGTTCTTTGTGTTAGGATGTGTAGTATTTCCTTCATTTTTTCAGTTTTATTTGTAAGTCTTTTCAAGAGCGTGTGTGCATGCATGTGTGTGCCATTCAGCCATTAACCCATTAGTGATGTTGTAGCACACACTTTAAATACTCCATGTCAAGTAATCAGCTCGTAATACTGTTAGCTCATCTGAGATGTCACGTCATAATGTTGAAGCCACACACACACACACACAAAGATCATTAGACATTTTCACAATAGAAAATGTTGTTAATGTAGGCATTAACACACACATTTCACTAATTACGTCATAAACGGCAAACACACACACACACACTGCAAGAGTGTAGTCCAACCCACATCATAAACCTGGTCGTTACATCGTAAGCACACACACACACACACACGTTAGTGTGTCGTCAAACCTACATAGCCTTTAAATTTAGTAATCATGTTATAAATGTTTAACACACGACGCATCGTAATCCTCAGCGAGTCGTCAGTGGAGGATCATCAGCAGCGTTAGTCCTCGTTACTGGAGGAGGGCCACATGTGCCCCCACTCCCCCCCCCAACCAACAGACCCCCCCCCCCCCAGGCCGTATATCCATCATGCTGCTGGCTCCTCGGAGTGGGTGGGTCTGTTGGTTAGTCAGACGATGACAAAACGTAATTTTGTCAAACGGAACTTTCAGGATCTCCTATGACAAGACTCCTTTAATTTGTCCCCCATCTGTATAGAAATATGAGATCACATGGAACCTGAAACAAGACTTGATTCTATCAGGGTATAAATTACTAAAAATGACAGAATATTTCATTTAAATGCAAAATATCTTCAATATATGTCAAATATAGATTAGATATAGACTATTATCATGATCATTTTGACCACTACAACCTAAAAACATCTCATAGAAGCAGTACATGGGCTACCAAATCACTGTACAAGCTGAGTATAATGAGGATTATTATTGCAGATGGCATGCAAGTAATAAGAGCATTAGTGTGGGTCTCCACCTCTGCATGTTCTGTGATGTACTGTAGATGGTTTTGAATCTGATGATTCACTGGAGGCTTTTGTTTCAGATAGAGTTCAAGGAGCAGTAGAAGTCAGTACTAGATTTTGGGGATGTGATGCTTCTGGTTCAGTGGTTCCCGAGAGGTCACGAAGAGCTGCACCAACTCTCCACTGATGTTCTGTGTACAGTTAGGAAACTAACACTACGTACACCATGGCTGCAGTCATAGACATATGTAGCTTTTCAGGAACATCACATCTGGGTCCTGCTCTTCATATGTGGCTTAACTAATCCAGGTTAACATGCTGTTATCAGGCTAAAAGAGCAAAATTATGACAAATTTCTTGTCATAATTACATAGTTACAGAAATACGCTGTTGCTGATTCGCTCCTGAGCCAGGTGAGATATATAGATGTCACGTTACTGACAGGTGGAAATGGGTGCTCTCAGTTTGTTTAGCCTTTAGTCACAGACAGTCATAACCCTAATCCATAAGTTCAGATATGTATTGAAACTACCAGTAAGTTTTGATCACATGTAGTGAAACAGATACTTTCTCTTCATATTACCCCAGCTGGCTTTTCAAGATGTCTTACACAAATGAAAAGATATCATATTAGAAAAGCTGCAAGCCATCACATTTTCTAAACTCATTTATAGAATAAAAAACCAGGGGTCTTTTGATTTTAAAACTAGCTTGATAGATTTTTTTATGTCATTTTGTCAAGAACAAAGTCAAAATCAGACACTAAACAAACAGCTGTTGGTAATATCAGTCAGCCCTCTCTCTCTCTCTGTTACTCCTTCTGGTGCTGCAGTTTCTCCACCTGTCTCTACCCTCCACCCCCGCTCTAAAATCCACTTTCACCAAGTTACTGGGAACTTTGTGGACTCAAAAGTGCTATGGTGGAAAAAAACCCAAAAACCTCTTCTACAAAAAGACCAAATAAACAAACAAACAAAACCCTTAACACACACACACACACACACACAGAGAAATACACTCCTGAAAACCACATGGGACCAATTATCACATTTGCTGTTCTCTGTTTGCCAACCCCCGATCTCTATACTGACAGAGAGAGAGAGAGAGAGAGGGAGAGATACAGTCATCACCTCATTAGGCTTAGATGGCATAATGCTTCTATGTGTGCATGTGTGTGAGTTTGGTAATAATTCTGTGTGTCTTGAATCATGTGTATTGTGTCCATTTACACTGGCTGGTGTCCAGTTGAGACTTTAAAGCAGAGGTGCCCAAATTCTTTCCTATGAAGGGCCAAAAATAAATGTTGATGTTATGTGAAATTACGTTACATTAAAATATATTATATTTTATAGAAAATTAACATTCTAAATCTAAAAATAAATTTCAAAATAACAAAAACACTACTCTTTAATCTGCTCAAATGTTACATAATGTTGCTTTAAAGTTTAAAGTAACATTATGTAACATTTGACCTTAATGTTAGGATGCTACACTGACAGGTAACAGGGAGAATCTCCCTGTGAGAGACGAGACGTGGTGCAGACAGACATCAGCCCAGCGTTTTCATTTCATTCATTTGAAAGGAGCTGGTCAGTCAGCACAGCGGGGGGTGCCAACAGCAAAAAAGTTGCACCAGGCAGAACCTTTGCTGCAACGCAATGTGACGTCATCCAGTGAGGTGCTGAGGTGGCCAGTCCCATACATGCAAGTGCACACCGCTGGTGGATAACTTTGTAATACTTTGAATGACGTATTTCTACTGTTTTACTGTTTATTGTTCAGACGAGAGATAAAATAGTTGTAGCTGTGATAACTTTCCAGAGTAGTAAAATCCTGTATGTCATTGTCTCACCAGTATCTTAAACAACACCAACGCCCCCATCTACGCATCCCCCTGTGCTGTTAACACACGGATGTTGTAACAGTAACAGCAGTTAATAAGAATAATAGTTAATTGGATTTTAAGCACCTTGCTGCTGAGCACAAAGGGTCTGAATAAAGAAAGGCTTGATATATTAGAAATAGATCAGGTTTTATTAACAATCATTTCAGATGCTTTGATCAGCTTGAGGAGGTATTTTTTTCTATATTTCTAAACTCTATGTACAGTGCTCTGATCTTTTGCTGCAAAAGTATTCTCAGATTTGGGGAATGTTTGGATACTAGACCACGCAGACACTCAATATTTACATCAACTACAGCAGTCTTTCCCAAACTTTGGGTTGCGACCCAAAATGGGTCACGGACCCGCTATGATATGTGAATTCATACTCCGGTCTGTTCAGCTCAAATGCTGTGTGCTATGCACATACTCATAGAACTGGAGTTACATCCAGTAACTTTTTTTTTTTGCTACTCTGGTCTGTTCAGCTGAGATGCTGTGTGCGGGGCTGTTTACCGCTCCACTCCTTCTCACGAACCTGGACCTGAAAACGTGTTTGTGCTTTCTGACTGAGGTAACGTTGAGTGTTAGCTGCGATTGCTGACATTATCTTGCTAGCCGCGATTGCGTCCCCCCGTCTCCGACTTGCAGGCTTGTCCCTAATGTGGATTAGACAGCAAAGTGCATTTATTCAACATTGTTTTGATGGTGGAATAGTCAGTAATGTGTGTATTATGTTTGTATTAACCTAGTTAGTGTGCATGTGTGTTAGTTTCCATGCCGGACAAATGTAAGAAATTCCGTGTGTGTGTGACTAATGTGGTGGTGACAAGTGAGAGTGATGATTTTTATCTGTCTCATTCAAGGCATTCATGGTTTGTTGTGTTTTTTATTAGTAGTTTATAAATGTAGATGTTATGGCAATTCATGATGTATTTTTATAAGTTCGGGTCCCTTTCTCTTTTGGGTCTTGAGCTGAAAAAGTTTGGGAACCCCTGAACTACAGGCTTCTGACAGCTTCATGTCCAAACTTGACCCCAAAATATTCTGTATGTTTATGTGCGTCTGCAGCCACACACTGAACAAGACGACAGCACCAGGTGTGTGTGTCTGATGTCATCTATTCCAACATCTCACTGCTCCATTTGCATGAATGTATGTAAAGAAAATGAGACAGTATGTGTGTATGTGTGTGTGTGTTCAGGAGGAGGTGTTTTACTGGAAGAATCCCCCTCCTGCTGCTGAGTCACCAATATGGAGGCGATGGAAGCTCCTTCACATCTCTCTGTAACACACACACACATAAATTTTCACACTAGTCTTCTATGTGCCTCTTCCTTTCATGATCATATCTATCTATCTATCTGTCTATCTATCAGACTGTCTGTCTGTCTTTGATTATCTGTTGTTTTCAGCCACACACATGTAGTTATGCATGTCATCACTGGAACAAAAGAGGTCTGACTGGTCCTTCAAGGGGAGTGTTGTTCAGATGATGCCTCATCATTGACATCTGTTACACTGACACACATACACACACACACACACACACACACACACACACACACGCTGTTCAACAGGATGGCTAAATGATGGCTCAGCCATGACATCATCAGAGCTCAGTGGAGCAGAGGAATAAAAACCCAGTCAGTTTCTGCCTCCTGGTAAACGATCTGACCCACTGTGCTGTTACAGACACTTCTATTTAGCCCCAATTTACACACACACACACACACACACACATACACACACACACACACACACACACACACACACCGAAACAGCATTTTTCGTCCCCCACAAGTTTCCCCACGGACAGAGTGGGAATAAAAGAGGCTTAAGAGTAAAACCTCCAGGTCTAGTAGATGTGACTGAGTCTGTGTTAAAGTAACTCCTCTGTACATACTCATAACAAGAGTTAGAGATAACAAACAACATGGTTACATGTGAATAGAAGGTGATAGAAGAAGAAATGCTCCTAGGCTACTTACACTCTGTAACTTGTTAATGAATAATTCATCCCAAAATTCATCTGCTGCCACAGACTTTTTTGATAACCATGGTTCCAGGTGATCAGCTACTGCCGTCATCAGAAATGGACGTGGCTTCACGTGATGCTTCAGAGAAAAGGATGTCTTGATTCTCTAAAAACAGATTTTTTCATGTCTTCTTTCCTTGCCTGGCATCCCTGATGGGAGGGACTAGGACACAAGGAAAAGACGCAAGTGAGGGAAACATGGATGCAATTAAGAGACTTGAGATGTACCCAATGTCTTCTTTTCATGCATTCTTCTTCCTCGTCAAAACCTGGAGCCTACATTACCCACAGTGCAACTCACCTGCTGACAGTTAAGTCACAGTTTTATGTGTGTAATGTACGGAGCCCCGGAGTGGCCATAGAGAGGAAAAATATATATATCGAGGCCACGTTTTACTACATTGAGCGCTCAAAATGCTATTGCGTGCGCACAAGATACAATTCATTCCCATGTTTTGATTAATTCGTGCTCACAAGATATAATTTGTTACCACGTTTTGGTTAATTCGTTACCACGTTTTGGTTAATTCGTGTGCACGTCTTAATCCAAGTATACCCACTGTGCGTAAAGACGCACAAAACTCATTTAACAAAACCGTTAGCTATCCCCTAAATACAAAAAAGAGGTATTTGCCAGCTGTTTATATATGCTTTTTCTTTTTTTCTAAAACATTCAGTAACTCCATTGTCTATGGGTTTGCTCTCTTACTTTCTAAATCATGTTCATGCATTAACCTTGGACCTTTACTCTAATATTTGCATTGTTTTTAACTATCCCTAATATGCCTTCAGGGCAGAAGGTTGGAATAAGCTATAATTGTCTGGCAAGTTGTCAGAAAATGGACTGAGGTTTTTTGGCACACTCTTATGTGTGCCACGTTACGCACACAAGTGCCTTACGCACGCTCCTCCAGGAACAAGCGGTGCTGTACAAATGTTCGAACATTTTCAAGGCTAGTTAAAAACAACGCAAATATTAGAGTCAAGGTCCATGGTTAATGCATGAACATAATTTAGAATGTAAGAGTGTGTGTGTCTTTTTGTGTGGTGGGTATACTTGGATTAAGACGTGCGCACAAATTAACCAAAACTTGGTAACAAATTGTATTTTGTGCGCACAAATTAATCAAAACGTGGGAATGAATTGTATCTCGTGTGCACGCAATAGCATTTCGAGCCCTGTAGTAAAATGGTGCAATCACGAAAATTCCTTGAAAGATGCAAACCGTTGTCGGATAACACGTACAAAACCAACGTTTGCTCGTCTCCCATAAGGTTTGAGCTGAGAAGCCTGTGAGTGAATGGAGTGCTGAGGTCACACATGAGGCTACCAAATCCCCACACTATTTAGGGAATATTGTACATATCTATGACTAAAGATCAATGTCCTTTAGTAGATATAAAGACATTTGGAAATAACCTCTCAGAGTCTTTATAGCCAATTGTAATAAGAATATACTAATATTGCATCATTGTTATCCCTGTAATAATTCATAGGTACATATGACCAAGATGGCACTTGATGATGACACTTTTGGACATTAGTCATCGCTGCACAAACATCGTTCTGGATCATCCGTTTGACTTCAACCAGCTACCCCCAGAGCTGGGAAAGTTACCGAGGCGTGGTGGAGTTGGATGGACGCACTTTGTTCAGGGCAGACAGAGAAGCAGCAGCCACAGGTAAAAACAGGGGTGGTGGTGTATGCATCTATGTAAACGAAACATGGTGCACAGACTCTGCTATTGTTGATACTCAGTGCTCTGCTGATCTGGAGTACCTGTTCATTAGGTGCAGGCCATTTTACCTACCACGTGAGTTTACATGCATTGTTGCTGCTGCAGTTTATGTCCCTCTGGATGCTAATGCTAAAGTGGCCATGAAAGAACTTTGTGCTGCTATTAGCAAGCTGCAGACCATGCACCCGGATGGAGCCTTTGTTGTAGCTGGGGACTTCAATCACTGCACTTTGAAATCTGTACTGCCAAAGTTCCATCAAAATGTCTCCTGAACCACAAGGGGAGATAAAACTCTGGACCACGTTTACACCAGTGTGGCTGACGCTTACAAAGCCACACCCCTCCCCCACCTGGGACAGTCGGACCATCTCTCTTTGTTCCTGCTCCCCAAGTACACCCCAGACATCAAACGTGTGAAACCAACAACGAGGACAATCAAGGTCTGGATGGAGGGTGCAGACGCCACTCTCCAACACCAATTCCAGCACACAGACTGGAATATTGACACCTACACCAACTCTGTCCTGGACCACATTAAAGGGTGCATGGACATTGTGACCTCACAGAAAAAAATAACAACTTTCCCCAACCAGAAGCCCTGGATGAACAGTTTGCCTCCTGCTCAAAGCTAGGGATGTTGCCTTCAGGTCTGGTGACCGGGAGGCTTACAGCTCAGCTAGGGCCAACCTGAGGAGGGGAATCTCCCTGGCCAAATACAAACATAAACTGAGGACTGAAGAGCACTTCAACTCCTCTGACTCCCGGCGCATGTGGCAAGGCATACGGACTATCACAAACTTCAAATCTCCCAGCACAGTTCCCCCAATCAGTTCTGCCTCCCTCCCCGACGAGCTCAATACCTTCTATGCTCGGTTTGACCGGGGAAATAAGGAGGTCACCCTCAAATTGGAGCCACTACCAGAGGAACAGTCCCTCACACTCTCCACCGCTGATGTTTGCTCCATCATGAGCAAGGTAAATGCACAGAAGGCAGCTGGCCCTGATGGGATACCTGGTCGTGTGTTCAGAGCCTGTACTGAGCAGCTGGCTGGGGTCTTTACAGACATCTTCAACCTGTCCCTGGCCCAGGCAGTTGTCCCCATTAGCTTCAAGACCGCCACCATCGTGCCAGTGCCGAAGCACTCCACCGCTAAATGACTTCCGTCCTGTCGCACTCACCCCTATCGTCGCCAAGTGTTTTGAGAGGCTGGTTCTTTCCCATCTGAAAACCTGTCTGCCTGCCACACTGGATCCACACCAGTTTGCCTACCGCCGAAACAGGTCGACAGAGGATGCCATCTCTACGGCACTTTACTCTGCCCTGACCCACCTGGATAGCCACAATACTTATGTCAGGATGCTGTTCATTGACTTCAGTTCAGCATTCAACACTGTTACCCCCTCCAAGCTGATCTCCAAGCTCAGCCAGCTTGGCATGAGTACATCCCTCTGCAACTGGACCAACAGACCTCAGACTGTTAAGTTGCATAACCTCTCATCCTCCTCCATCACCCTGAACACCGGTGTGCCACAAGGTTGCGTGCTGAGCCCTCTGCTGTACTCTCTGTTCACCCACAACTGCGTTCCTGTTTATAGCTCCAACTCCATAATCGAGTTTGAGACGACACCACGGTGGTAGGCCTGATCAGAGACAACGATGAGACCGCCTACAGGGACGAGGTTCAACACCTGGCCAAGTGGTGTGCTGATAACAATCTGGCACTGAACACCCAGAAGACCAAGGAAATCGTCGTGGACTTCAGGCGGGCTAGGAGCCATGCACACACCCCCCCTCTACATCAACGGAGCTGTAGTGGAACTTGTGTCTAGCTTCAAGTTCCTGGGAGTCCACATCTCCGCTGATCTCACCTGGTCCCTCAACTCCTCCACACTAGTGAAAAAGGCGCAACAGCGCCTTTACTTCCTTCAGAGCCTTAAGAAAGCTCACCTGTGTCCTAGGATACTGGTGGACTTTTACTGCTGTACCATAGAGAGTTTGTTGACGAACTGCATCCCTGTGTGGTATGTCAACTGCTCCGCTTCTGACCGTAAAGCACTCCAGCGGGTGGTGAAAACTGCCCAATGGATCACAGGCTCTCAGCTACCCTCCATCATGGACATATACAAACAGCGCTGTCTGGGTAGGGCGAGGAATATCGTCAAGGATGCCTCCCACCCGAACCATAGACTTTTCACCCTCCTCCCGTCCGGCAGACGTTACAGGAGCCTCAGCTCCCGTACCAGCAGGCACAAGAGCTTCTTCCCTGAGGCTGTGTCTCTGCTGAACACTTCCCCCCCACTTTGAGCATCACTGCTCTTTACTGCACTGTATAATTACTGTATATTGCACTGTATAGAACTTTCATTTTTCCATTTGCACTAGTCAGTACTCTGCTCGCACTAGCCTGTTTACACATCTATTGCTTACTACTCCACTGATCATAAACTGTATATACATACATACTGTTCATAATATATTACTGTACATATATATATTATTCATAATGTATATATTTGTTTTATTTTCCACACACTAGCCACTTCCCCATATACTAGCCACTTCCTCTATATATATTTATTTATTTTCCTGTACATATTGTGTATCTTTGTACATGTATGTATATCACTGTACATATATTTATACCTGCACTTTCTGTAAATACTACTATATTCATGCACTTCTGGTTGGATGCTAACTGCATTTCATTGGCTCTGTACTTGTACTCTGCACAATGACAATAAAGTTGAATCTAATCTAATCTAAATAAAGATAATCCCCCTCATGCTTATTTTGTCTTTTTTGTGTTTATATTTTGTTGCTTTAGCAAATTCATTTATTTCTCTGAACACTTGGTTTGATTTTCATCTGCTCACACAAACAATAGAATGCCTGATTTAAAAACCCAGTGTGTTCAGTGGCTGTCCAGACTTTTGACTGGATGAAGTACACACCCACGCATGCACACACACACACACACACACACACACACACACACACACACACACAAACAAACGTCAGAATAGCATTAATTGACCATTTCTGTCTACACTACTTGTGCCTACTTTAGTTACGAACATTACAGTATCTTAGTGTCTTACATTCCTGTACATTGTAATTTAAAAGCTAAATAGACCTTGCTCTTATAAACAAAAGTCGGGATTACCTGCAGTTGGTTACCTGCCTCTGACAGGGCAGATAGCCAATCATAGTTTAGGATAATGGGGTGGCACCTGGGCCAATCAGATTTCACCCAATGCCATTCCCTGGACACACACTTGAGTTTGTTAAATGTCCATCTGTTGTGTTTGGTGCATAAAACTGACAGATCTTAGTTCAAACTGTCAAAGTTCACCTTAGTGAAAAAGGGTGTAGTTAGTGGACAGCTGCTGTGTGTGTGCGTGCGTGTGGGAGGAGGGTGACTAACTGTGCTTTCTCACACTGACCAGACAGCCGGCTGACAGGGATAACATGTTTGTCCTCCTCCATTCTAACTGCAGCCTTTTCCCACCATCCCTCTTACACCCCCCCCCCCCACCCCCCCACCCCCACCCCCCAACCCCTCTGTCTTTCTTCATCATTTAAATTCCAGTCCATTTGATGTCATGAGCATTCATCATATAGTATTTCCCATGGCAGCATTGACTCCACACAAATATCATTTCATACATACCTGTTGAGAAAAGAACTGATTGCTTTGAAAGAATGTGTCATTATATCTATACATTATCATCATTAATGTGTAGTGCTGCTGAGCCATGTGGATGTCATTAGATTTATTATGTTTGATAGCAGAATCAGCTTTATCGCCAAGCAGGTTTTCACATGGTATGTTGGAGCATAACAATAAACATAATAAGACAAAATAAAAATGTTTTTAAAAAGTACTGCAGAACTCAAAAAACATAAATGGAAAATAGAAACATTTACAATCAAAATATGTAAACAATATATATAATTTGTTTTTAAAATTAAAGAGCAGTACAGTTTTTGCAGGAATGTGCAAAAGTTCACAGGATAAAAAATAAAGAATATGTGCAATGTACAGAGATAACAATGCAAAAGCTGTGCGTTAATTTAACGCATTGAGACCAATGTAGAGACTGTACATTCATGTAATAGTCTGGCAATGTCAACTTCATTGTGCTTGCTCTAAAAATGCTTCTAGAACTTTTTTCCAGCTTGAAGTGAGAGTATTTAATGTTTGAACCAAAGTCAGACCACCAAACGTTTTTGAAGGATGATATGGTGCTGATATTAATGCACTGAGCCTGGCAACAGCACTGATTTTAATATTCAAGACATTTAAATGAGACTATATGTAAAACATCTCCTCCAAATCTTTCCCTCCATTTGATTCCTGTCAGGAAGGAATGCCTCATTGTCAGTATATAGAGCACGGAACATTACCATTCCTGTAAAACCTAGACTATATTACAAATTTGGACAAACACTACTTTATCATTGCTAATTGTAGCAGATTAAGGAAAAGGGAAAAGCATAAACATAAATAAGAGCAATAAAACCAATGAATTAAGCAAATAAGGCATGCACATACAATGCCTAGAATCACTATGTAGCATTACCACTGAGGGTTTTTGCCTTTAGTGCAGCAGTTTGTTCAGATAATGGCGTCATGGGATCAGTACTATGGTGTGATTTATTTCCTGTTAATGACTTTCTGCATGGCACTCTTTAATTGTCTGTTTAACCATTCCAATCCTCAAGCTACATAACCACAGAGTTGTACTGTAGTTTTTCAAAAATCCAAAGACTGTAGAAAACACGGATGAACTGTCTGTGACATCACCAATAGCTTTCTAAAGTTGTTTTGAAACTGCAATCTTAAGCCCTGTTCAGACCAAAGATTTGTGACGAGACGAAACCGTTTTAGAACGTTGCAGGGACAAGTTGCAGCGGTGTGAACTGGCCCGTCTCAGCTCGACTCAAACCGGCTGATGTCGTCGCCTGCGACTCAGCTTGTCAAATCGCCAGCGGCTGGTTTTAGAACGTAAGGCACGTCACGTGTTTCAACAGCCATTCAGCAATTACAAACACTCGGGTTGTTATAGCTTTCTCATCAATTAAGTATAGCCTACTTTCTATATTACACTGACTATTAATACAGTAATGAAATAATGTACTAAATAACTAATGAAAAAGCAAGAGCAAGAAAAATTGGGTAGCCTGCAGTTGTTATGGCAGCATCAGGAGGATACTTTAAATGTTGTTTAATTGTTGAATCTGCCCTCTTTTCTCTTGTAAAACAGTCAGTCATGTAACTTCTTTTATCTATGGGCTGTAGCTCACCTGTCGCCAAGAAGCGCAGCGTTATCATCAGCCATTCCCCTGGTGAAATGCTGTCTCGATAGTTAGAGTTTTCTCTGCTGTTATTTATTCGTGACACCAACTCCTCTAAATGACGGAACTACTCTGGGAATAGACGGGAGAAACTGACAAAAGAGGGGAGATCTCCTGTCTCAACTTCATGGCATAAATTTGCAAAGTCCATCAAAGTCCGCTGGGTATTCCGTTGAAGCACCCATGGACGGCTACAAATTCGTGATCCTCTCAGTTTTTTATGTTTTTGCCATTTTATCAATACTAAAAATGCAACTGTAGCAAGTAACTCACTATCACTATCGTCATTCATATTTTAAGATGCTTCAAATTATATTCAGCTGCAAAAAACGCCTGAAAAGCCGGCAGTTACAACGGAAGTACAAAGAGTCGTTGCTATGGAAACGATACGCCGTCTCATTTAGTCACTTTGGTGTAAACTGGCAGGTTTCAGAACGTTGCAGACCGGCACGTTGCAAATAGTTGCAAGTTTCAACTCTTCTCATCGCAAATCTTTCGTCTGAACTGGCCTGAAAATCCATTTCAGTCAATTTGGTCTGCAGTTTCTCTCAGCTCTACAGAGCTTCTCAGCCTCTTTCAGCTCATTGTTCTGGTTTCACAGCCCAGAACTTCACTGAGTGCGCTCTCTTCTGCATCATTTCCAGCAGCAGCAGGTAGCTGTTTTGAGTGAAAAACCTTTAAAAACCCACTGTACCCAACGCCAAACAGAAGACGGCAAACTTGGCAACTAGCTGGTGAACATAGTGGAGCATTTAGCAGCTAAAGAGCCAGATATTTTTCTCAGGAGCTGGTGGAGACCAAAAAGAGAGCTAAAAGAGAGTGAATAAGGGACTTACATTCATCAGGTGGACAACTAGAGTGAATGCTAACGTTGCTCTGTGTCTGCTGGCAACTGTTTGCTAACACGTTAGCCTAGAGTAGGATCCAACGTAATGCCAACATTAACTAATGTGGTGTTAAAGATGAAAGATTATTGTATATGGGGATTTTATGTTTATTAATGAATTTATTAATAATTTATTAATGAACCATACCTTTACCTCTTTATCCTGAACAGGAAGGAGTTCAAAATATGGTTTTTAATTTTGATATTTTATATATATGTTTTGCAGTAGTATGAATTGAACAGGCTAACATTATCTGCACTTTATGGAACGTCAACCAGGTTGTATTTTTTAGGTACAGGTGGAGGTGTCACTACAGTCGGCAATTTACCATTATCCTGCAAGTGTCACTTGTGGCCACAGCGGCTGCTGCTCAGCAGACCTTACAGGCTAGATTTGAAGTTGCTTCAGCAGACACTGAGTAGGCCTTTGTAACTTTTACAGACAGCCATTCCAGACTCAAAGGTTTTATGGAGCTCTGTCTCACTGACACTCAAAGGACATGAGTGAGGACAGAGGAGTGACTATCTGGCCATGTAGTCAGCTCTGGAGTTGAATGGTAGCCCGTTAACGAAGCCTACCATTGGACAGCATCCAGCTTTGAATCCACTCTTTTTTTTTTTGGTTTTGTTTGCTGATAAATTCAAAGGCCACTTCAACTGTTGTGTTTTAGCAGCTGGTAAGAACACACACAGCGATGAGCCCTCGCACACACATGTGAGCAGGGTCTAGACATGATGGGGTTTGATGTCGTGGGAGCTCTGTGGGGTGTAAAGGACGACGGGGGGGGGGGGTTAGGAAACGAGGCAGAGAAAAAGAGGAGGAGGGATGGAAAAAGTGGAATAACAGGAGGGGGAGGAGAAAGAGAAGCGAGAGAGGAGGGGAAGGGGGAGGACGGCTGTTCATGAGACTAGACCTGCAGATTCTAAAGAACAAACCAAACTCCTTCTATTTTCTTTTTCTTTGTTTCATCACTGCTTCTCACTTAACTTCCACATTTTTCAACCTGGTATTAACACTTACATCATATTGCCAGGCACAACCAAAGCTAGGGGACAGGCTCATTTCATTTTATATTTTAATACATCATTAATACCTTTATTAAGTTTAAATATATTTATGCTCAAATAAAACCTGGGACAGACCTGTATGCATGGGGAGCATGTTTCTGTGACTTGTCAGGGAAGGCTGGTGTAGAATCTTTTGATGCACTGTTGAGTCTCCAAATTATTATACAACCTGTTACACTTGTTACAACATGCATACACCTGCATAAAACACCCGTTTCCCAGCCATTTTCTTTGTATAAGTACCCTGTTTTACACTCTCAGCAGCTTCGTGGTCTCAGGATGGGAATATATTAACCAGAAACATTCATCGTGCTATGGCCCTTTTTTGTTTTCCTGTGGAGAGAGTGAGGATGCTGAACCTCAGGGCAGAACTTCCTTGGACGTTGCGTGCTGTTCTGTTTGTATGCTACATTAAATGTTAAGATATAAGGGAAACCCAATGGGATCCTGAATTAACGTTATGATGAAACATCAAACAAGAAGGGTGCTGTCACACCTAACCTGTTTGGTTAGGTTAAACCGAACCCTGGTTAAAACTGCAGTCTTGTGTCCTACTCTGGGTACTTTGGCAGTTCATTAAAAGTCCATAAACAGTGTGACACAGTGATCCCTCAGTACTCCTCTTGGTTTGTTAGTAAAAAGTCAGTGTGAAGATGAACCTGACCAGAACTGAAAGGCAACAATGTATTATTTTTTCCTTGATCCAGACCCAATGACTCAAACTACATGTGTGAAGGTGACCTAAGAGTCCACAGCCATGCTAGCAGCTCTGTGAGACACACAACGCGTCCATAGTTACCGCCGGCAGCCATGGTGACTCCATTGTTTACACCAGGGATCAGCTGTTAGCTCTCCGTCATACAGCGGTGCTACCACCCGGGGAGAGACCTGATGTGCCCCGCGAGCTTAGGAGGAGGAGACGGGGAAGCCGAGCGGGGGCTCAGCGCCGCGCCAGGAGAAGACGTTATACACCCGTCCTCCCATCGATTATCATGGGGAATGTAAGATCTATCACCAACAAGATGGACGAGCTGGCGGCGCTGACCCGGCATCAGAGGGAATACCGGGAGTGTAGCATCATGCTATTCACGGAGACATGGCTAACCGCGCTAACTCCGGATACGGACGTTTCGGTGAATGGCTTCCAACTTTTTCGGGCGGACAGGACGATGGAGAGCGGTAAGAGGAAGGGAGGAGGGCTGGCAATGTTTGTTAATGACAGATGGTGTAACCCTGGGCACATCACTGTTAAAGAGCAAACCTGCAACAAGAACATTGAACTGCTAGCTGTTAGCATGAGGCCAAACTATCTACCGAGGGAATTCTCGCATGCCATCGTGATGGTAGCTTACATCCCCCCCTCTGCTAACGCTGAGGCAGCCTGTGATGTCCTGCTCTCAGCAGTAAGCAGGCTGCAGACACAACACCCAGATGCCCTCCTCGTCATCTCTGGTGATTTTTATCATGCCCCTCCGTCCTCCTCTCTACCCACATTCACTCAGTATGTTATGTGCCATACCAGAGACAACAGAATACTGGACTTGTGTTATGCCAACACCAAGGATGCATACATCTCATTGAGTCTCCCCCCCCTGGGCAGATCTGCCTGATTCACAATCTCAGGCCTGTCTACAGATCTCTTGTGCGCAGGCTGCCTGCTGTCCCACGCACAGTGAAGAAGTGGTCTAACGGACCAGAGGAGGCTTTGAAGGACTGTTTTGACACTACTGTATGGGACATTTTTACTGACGCTCATGGGGAGGATATTGACAACCTCACAGACTGTCTGACGGACTACATAAACTTCTGTGTGGAAAACACCATCCCCACTAGGACTGTACGTTGTTTCGCCAACAATAAACCCTGGATTACTCCTGATATTAAGGCTCTCCTCAAGGAAAAAAAGAGAGCTTTTGTATCGGGTAACAAGGAGGAGTTGAAGAGTGTCCAGCGAGAGCTAAGGAGGAGGATCAGGGAGGGGAAAAACAGCTACAGGAGAAAGTTGGAGAGTCAACTGCAGAAAAATAACACCAGAGGAGTTTGGAAGGGCCTTAAAACCATCTCGGGCCATATGGACTCCAAGCCCCGGCCTGCGGGGGATCAGAAGTGGGCAGATGACCTGAACGTATTCTTCAACAGATTCGATCAGGCATCTACCCCTCCCCCTGCCCCGTCTCCTCTGCAACCATCATTACCATATACCCTCCCTGCCTACAGCCCCCCCCCCTCCCTCATCTCACCACTCACCACTCCACACAGCCCTCAGCTTACAGCCACTTAATACACCCACACCACAGCCTGGGCTGGGCCCATCTCCCCATTTCACACCCGCAAACACCCCCATTCAGCCCCCATGCTCTCTACAAGCTCAACTGGACTGTTCCTCACAACATCCCAGGTGAGAAACGAACTGAGGAAGATAAGGGTGGGGAAGGCGGCGGGCCCAGACGGCATCAGCTCCAGACTTCTGAAGTCCTGTGCGGACCAGCTGTGTGGGATTGTTGAACACCTGTTCAACCTGAGTCTGAAGCTGGGGAGGGTGCCAAAACTGTGGAAAACATCGTGTCTGGTTCCTGTGCCGAAGACCCCACACCCCAAGGACCTCAATGGCTATAGGCCAGTGGCATTGACCTCTCACCTGATGAAGACCCTGGAGAGACTGGTCCTTGTTCACCTGCGTCCGCTGGTGAGCCCATGTATGGACCCTCTGCAGTTTGCCTACCAACCCCGCATTGGGGTGGATGACGCTGTCATTTACCTACTTCACACATCCCTCTCTCACCTAGAAAAGGCTGGAAACACTGTGAGGATCATGTTTTTGATTTCTCCAGTGCTTTTAACACCATCCAGCCCAGGATTCTGGGGGACAAGTTGGAGCACGCTGGGGTGGACCATCACCTGGCAGCATGGATCCTGGACTACCTCACAAACCGACCACAGTATGTGAGGTTACAGGACTGTGTGTCTGACACACTTCTCTGCAGCACAGGGGCTCCACAGGGAACCGTTCTGGCGCCTTTCCTGTTCACCTTCTACACAGCGGACTTCACCCATAACACTTCGAACTGTCACCTGCAGAAGTTCTCTGACGACTCTGCCATCGTCGGCCTCATCACCAATGGGGATACAGAGAACTGACCCAGGGCTTTGTGGGTTGGTGTCAGCAGAACCGCCTCCAGATCAACGCGAGTAAAACCAAAGAGCTGATGGTGGACTTCGGCAGGCGCAAACTCCCTCCACCTACACCAGTGAACATCCAGGGAACGGACATTGAGATTGTGAGATCGTACAAGTATCTGGGTGTTCACTTGAACAGCAAACTGGACTGGTCAGACAATACAGACGCTCTGTTTAAGAAGGGCCAGAGCCGTCTCTTTTTGCTCAGGAGACTAAGATCTTTTGGAGTGCAGGGTGCGCTCCTGAGGACTTTCTATGACTCTGTGGTGGCATCAGCTGTCTTGTATGGGGTGACCTGTTGGGCCAGTGGCATCTCTTCCAGGGATAGGAAGAGACTGGACAGACTGATTAAGAAGGCCAGCTCTGTCCTTGGATGCCCTCTGGACCCAGTGGAGGTGGTGGGAGGCAGGAGAATGGTGGCCAAACTATCATCACTACTGGAGAACACTTCCCACCCCCTACATGTCACTCTTACCCCTTTTCCACCGGAGCACTTCCAGGGCCGGTTCGGAGCCGGTGCCTAATGTGGAACCAGTTCTTCCTTTTTCGACCGCCTAAGAACTGGCTCTGGGCCAGGAAAACTGGTTCCACAGCGGCACCAACTCTTTGCTGGTCTAGAACCAAGAACCGCTTACGTCACGGGCTGGGGGCAGGATTATCGTGACCAGTAAGACCAACCAAAACTTTGAGGCCGCCATTTCTAAAAGAATAGAAGAATGGACGCTAAACTGAAACAGCAGTGGTCCGTGGAGGAGATTAACTGTCTCCTTGCACTGTGGTCACTGTGGAGATGGCGGCAGCGGGATACGACCGCAACATCGAACAAATAAACAACAAACTTAAAAAGTTAAAAAAGGAGTACAGGGACCAGAAAAGGGAGCTGGGGAGAAGCGGCGCTGGTCGGCCGAGGAAAAGTCCACATTTTGACCTGCTCGACTCGGTCCTCGGCGACAGACCGACATGCCAGCTGACCGGGGCCCTGAACTCCGCAACAGCGATGTTCGAGTGTATGGTGGATGATACCATACAAAGTTCTGCGGATCCTCGTAAGTTTTATTTTTTATGTTTCGCCTTACTGACAATGAATTAGGCAATGTCTAGCAGTTTTACGAGCTAATAATACAAATGTCTCACATCAGTATACATTGGTAACGCCAGAAACGCTGGGCTTGCTTGGGTAACGTTAGCAACAGCTAGCTAGCTAGCTACCCGTGGTAACAATAGATAAAGTTAGCATGCTACTTCCAACGTCAGTTAGCCTTTTCCTTAACAAAGCTCTAACATTGTATAAAGTGTGCCACAAGAGTTTGTGTTCTGAAGCACTGATTTCTTGTTTGTGTTGTTGTTGTTGTTTAAAGAGCTGTCTGCCATCGAAGACGTTGATGATGCCGACCAAGGGCTTCCGCCGCCACGGCAATGCAGCTCACCCGCACCATCCACCGCGTCATCATCGTCAACCAGACGAGGTAAGATTTATTGTTAACACATGAAAGTCTACCTGACACAGAATAGAGCCTTAATACATATAATAACACATACACAACATGGACCGTGTAAACGGCAAATACAAGTCCAACGTGTAATATGTATATGTAATATGAGTGATGGAACCTACTTTTGTCTTAATTAATATAGAGATGTAATGTAAAAGTATGATATCTATCAGTTCTACAGTGTGCTGTGGTATAGTTTAAGTATGTTGTACAGAAATATAACACTAGTACATACTCGCAATAGACAATATTTGAGACAATTGTTGTTTTGTACACAGGAAAGAGGAAGCGCGACGACAGCCAGGAGCTGCTGCATTATCTGGAGAGGGCAGACGAGAGGTTCTTGCAGCACAGCAAGGACATGAACGACGCCTTACTCCAGAAGATGGAAGCAGACACCAGCGCTTTGCTTGGGCTAATGGGACGCATGGTCTCATTAATGGAGGGCCAAGCCAAGACATAAAACAAAAGACTCTTTTTATTTTTTTAATGTAATTTTTTAATTTGTGCTTGCACATTTTTGCACTTTTTGTATATATCTGTAAAAATAAACACTCTGTAAACAGACATGTCTGATTCAAAATGCTTAATGAACAGAAAAACATCACACAAAAACACATTCACCCATTCCCCCTGTTAAAGTAGTCCATTAATGCAGCTCTAATGTCAGTCCCTTCTGGATTACCATGCTCAGGTAATGCCCGCATAGGAGGCTGAACGTTGATGGTCGTGTCTGGGTGCTCCTCAATGAAATTGTCACCATGTTCCTCACATATATTATGAAGCACACAGCATGCCAGTGCCATTTTCTTGCTGAGCTCCAGCTTGCAGTCATTTCTCTTTAAGAGGCACCTCCATCGTCCTTTTAGTCTTCCAAAAGACATCTCCACAACCGATCGTGCTCTGCTCAGTCTGTAATTGTATGTGTGTTGTTCAGGGGTCAGTCTGCCGGTGTCAGAAAAGGGCTTCATGAGCCAATTCTGCATGGGGTAGGCCGGGTCACCAATCAGGTAATGTCCTACGTCACAGCCAGAGATGGTCACTTTGTTTTGCCCAAGTACTTCCCCATCACTTAGGGCTTCCCACAGCTGTGACTGCCGCAGTACTCTTGCGTCGTGCACACTCCCTGGATAGCCAACACATACATCCCAGAAGAGACCTTTGCCGTCCACAACCGCTTGTAGAACAACTGAATGCCATCCTTTCCGGTTGTAGTAGTCTCGGACATACTGCTCTGGTGCAATTATGGGAATGTGGATTCCATCTATTGCTCCAACACACTGTGGTACTCCCCAACGATTTTCGAAGAAAGTGGCCATTCCAGCCAGCTTGTCAGTGTCAGGAAATGCGATGTGGGCACGAAGCAGCACCATGATCACTGCGTTGCAGAAGTGCTGAACACAATTAGACACAGTGCTCAGGCCTACCCCAAAAAGATGGCTGATGGTCCTATACTCGCTGCCTGTGGCCAGCTTCCAGATGGCAATTGCCACCCGCTTGCGGACTGGGACACACAAGCGGTAATTGGTGTTCCTTTTCCTCATGGCATGGCCGACCTGACTGCAGATGTAGTCAAATGTCTCCCGGGAAACACGAAAATTTTGCACGAACTGTTGTGGGCTGAAATCCGGAACAATTGTGTCCCAACCAGTGATGAGATCGTGTGTAAGCCCAAACAACAGGTGACCTCCGCCTTGCCATCAGCCGCAGGATTACCTGTAAAGGTAGAAATTGGTGTGTCAGTTGTTTATTAAAATTTGTTTAATCGCAATGTGACCGATGTGTAGTCAATGCTAGGTAGCTAGCGTGTTAGCTTACAACAAAGGCTAACAATAACACCTTACGTTCAGAATCAAAATGTGTTAGATAATTACCTTTCTTCTTGAATGTAATTGCCGCATATAGCAATCACGCCGAGCAGCAACAACGCATCGGAACAATCTTGTTTGGATGCCAATGTAGATTTTCAAAGCCAGGAACAACACCTGAAGAGATACGGCACCCGCCATTGTTGTTGTCTTCTGCCCGAAGTTGGCGCTAGTGTTGCTGGGAAACTGAAGACGTACAGAGTGACGTAATAACGTGGCTCTCTAACCCGTAAAGCTGGTGGGAACGCAAACGAGTTCTTTGTAGGTTCGCGAGTTGAACCAATTGCGAACCGGCACTAGCACCAGCCCAGAACTAGCACTAAGTTCACTTCAGTGGAAAAGGGGTATCTATCAGCACTGGGCAGCTCCTCCACCCGCGGTGTCTGAAGGAGAGGTACCGTAGGTCCTTTCTGCCTGCTGCTGTCAGACTCTATAATCAGTACAACTCCCGGTAATCTACACTTGACTGTCAGTGTGCAGACTATTCACTACTATACTTCATCTACTGCTGTGCATTATCTTCATACATATATTGTATTCATGATGTTATCTACTTCATATGTTGCTGTGAAATATTTTTCATATACATGTATATTATATATGTGCAATATCTTTATCTTATCTATTTGTTCATACTTACAACTGCACTCAGTCACTCTATTATTTATTTCTGTCTATACTGTGTATAGGACTATTTTTCTATTTTTCTATTTATTTTTATTGTATTTCTATATATGACACTTTTGCTGGCTGCTGCAACGCTAAAAATTTCCCCGCTGTGGGACAATAAAGGCTTATCTTATCTTATCTTACTTAGTAGTTAGAGACAGCAGTGTTTTAAGATAAATGCTAACATGCTAATGTTTAGCAGGTGTAAAGTTTACCACATTGACTATCTCGGTTTAGCATGTTAGCATGCTAACATTTGCTAATTAGCAGTAAACACAGTGTCCAGCTGACGCTGAAGGGAATGTCATTAGTTCTGCAGGTATTTGGTCATGAACCAAAGTGTTGGACATGTAAACATGCTGACCTGATGAAAAGTCAGGAACCAAATTTCATGACAACACAGACAGTTCACTCAAAACCTCATGGTGACACTAAAGGGAAAAGTCATTAGGTGTTGTGTCTCGGCGGCTTTGTTAAGTTTATTTCATGTCAGGTCCTAGTTTTAGTTTTATGTTGAAGTCACTCATGTCTAGTCTCGTCCTGCACTTCCTGTTTTATTTTGTACTAATCCTTTTCTCTCGTTTCAGACCCTGACTTCCTCCCTTTGTGTGATTTTCCCGCCGTTGTGATTGTGTTCACCTGTTCTCCTCTACCTCATGTATAAATAGTCCGTGTCTTCCCTTGTCCTGTGCCAGTTCATCTTGTTTTCGTCTGTAAAAGGATTTGAGCCAAGCGTACCAGCGATCCCCCCTTGCTTCAGGTTGAGTCATAGTTTATAATACGTTTTGATCCTCATTGTGAGAGTTTGTTTTGTACTTTGTATTGCCTCCTTGAGAGAGTTTTTTGTTTTGCACTTTGTTTATCCTCCTTGAGAGTGTTTTGTTTTGTACTTTGATTATCCTCCTCGTGAGTGTTTTTTGTTTACTGATACCTCAGTAAAATATTTTGGAAACTCCTGACCCTGTGTTACGAGTCGTGCATTTGAGTCCTCCAGTTCTGTGTCGAAGTTCGTGACATGAGGATCATCCTCTGGGGACCATGAATGTCTGGACAACATTTCATGGCAATCTACCCAGTCAGGACCACAGACCGACCATGCATAGAGCCATTCTGCTAGCATGGCTAAAAACACTACCACTCCAAGGGACAAAAAATGTTACTTTGGCTATAAAAAAAGTTCAGAAGGGAAAATTGACAAAATTAATTATGTACTTAGTATTTTAGTACAATCTCTCTTTTATTTTATTCATTTTTCCCTTTAAACCCAGGTAGATTTACCTTATTTTGCAAAAATAAATGACTCATGCTTAATATCACACAGCTGGTTAACTGACTGTATGGCCAAAACAAATCTGTTGACAATATTGTGATCCTTTCTCTTTTTCTCTTCCTCACAACGATAGTTGATTCAGCACCCTACGTCAGTGTCTGACCCCAGTGTGACCCAGGAAGTTGCAGCTGGAGGTCATGTTGTGTCTGGGAGGGGTCAGGGGCAAGCGGGTGAGCAGCCTCCCACTGAGCACTCCCAGGACATACAGTAGAACATCCCCCCCAGTCCTCAGCTACCCTCTGTCCTGAAAGATTGGACGCTTGTTACCTTGCGAGGCAGCTGGATTCACGAGATCACGCAAGATCATGTGAGAATCCATCTTGCCAGGCGTTAAGTTATGCGTCCTATGAAGAACTACTGGCAGCTACGGGCAGGTGTGGACTGAATTCCCAGTGGCCTGGCCAGCTGATTGGCCTGGAGTGTCAGACCATTGTTAAAAATACGTTTTTTTGGCATGTTGTTAGGATAGGAACGGCTGTATCTTCGCAATATTTCTTAAATGAAAGAAAGCTTCATCCATTTAGTCCTCCAAAAACAGAGAAAAACAGTTAATTTTTCAAACATTGCAGTTTTTTTGTTTTTAGTGCACATGTGACGAAAAGTGCAAAAAAGTAAAACGATCACGTCACCAAAATCCGGTGTCACCTTTTTACTAGGTGTTATTGTGGTTTCAGCTGTGTTTCACACTAAGTAGTGAGTGTGTAGGCAATCTTTAAGATGATTTAGTTTACAATCTTTTAGATCAGATTTAGTTTGAGGTCAGGGTGCATCAGAAACCTAAAGTTGCTGAGGTGGGGCAGCAGCTGTCCTGGCTTTGTGTGTGTGCATTGAGGTGGCAGAGGGTAGAAGTGTGTCACTGCAGGTGCTGGGGTGTAAGGAGGTGTGGATTTGAGGGTCAAGTTGCCTGTGGGCGTGTGTGTGCGTGTTTGCACTCCATCAACCCTCCCCTCAAAAGGCTGATTACAGATACTGAACTAGCAGGTGTTTAACTTTGATTTGACTTTGACTCTTACATGAAAAACAATACACCACATTTATTTAACAGGGCTCTTTTGGGGACCCAAGACTGTCGAAGCTGATGTCGTTTATCCCTACTGAGCTCTTTGTTTGTTATAATAATTTCCTATTAGAAAATCAGTCACTTTAAACGGAGGCTCTGGCTTAGGAGCCCTCTGAGTCCCTTGTAGGCCCGTCCATCCACGCCCACACTGCAGGATTCAAATACGCGGGAGATGCTTCAGAGTTCAGAAAAACTACTGGAGCAACAACGGAAGAAGCGGTCAGAAATGATGAGGCAAAATGAAGAGGGCAAAACGTAGTCCAGTGTGGGATCATTACACTGTAAAAGAGGGCAATCCTCAATGTAAATATTAAATACAGCTCCAGTACAACGTCAGTGTTGAGCTGAAAAGTCAGTAACCAAAGGTTACCCAACAAACTATCATGTCGGTGTTAGCTAGAAGAGGCTGTAGTGATGTGCGTGCAGAAGCAATAACTCAGAGGCTTTGCTTTATGAACTACATTGAACCAGGCTATCACATCCGCTTAAGCCACGTTTCGACGAGAGCCTTATTGTTCACAGACTTTCGTCCATTCTTAATAGTACATTTTAATCTTGTCGGTTAATGGTTAATGATTGGTTAACGACCAAAAAAAAAAATCTAAATTAGCATCCCTACTAGTGACACAAATGCACACCAGCCATTTCTGAAAGATTCCCATCAACTATCTTGGGACACTCGGTAAACCATCTATCAGTGACAATTCCATCCTATATGTACCAAGGACAATTCACACAGTAGGCGATAGATACATTTCTAAAACAAACTTGGTGGATGGCTGTTGCCTTGGAAACAACAATTCTCAGGTCAGAATAATCGGGCAGCAGAAAAATCAAACAACACAGGTAAAGTTGGGCAAAGTTTAAAATGCATCAGAATATGTTATTAAAAGCAACAAATTACTTGTAAACTTAATATCAGCTCAAGGTCCACTTCCTTGCTTTTTGGAGTTTTCAAACACATCAGGGTCAAAGATGAGAGATAACTCTGATGACATCACTATGACGTCATTAGGGTTTTTTTCTCAGACTCGACAAAGCTCCTCCAAAAACCACAGAATACATACAGAGGACGTGAGTAAATTGACATTGGCATGTAAAATCAGTGGAATTCCCCTTTATGTATTATTGTGCATCCCATATAAAAAGCAGTGCAGTACCGTAGTATGTCACTAATCACATCAGAAATGGACTATGAACAGTGTTAGTGTGAGTGTGTGTACAGCAATTATGGGTATGCATAAATATGTTGTGTTTTTTTGTTATACCATATGCCTGATGTATTTATGTCTCTGTGCTGAATGTAAAACACATTGAGTTTCTTTGTAATGAAATGTGGTCTGTAAATAAAGCTGCCTAGCCTTACACTTCTCTCAACTAACTTTCATCGTGCTCACACACACACACTAGTGGTCACAGCGGTCTAACAGTCTGACCTGCAGAGAGGCTTGGTGAAGTAGAGGTGACTCACTCTCTCTAACCCCTGCTACACACACACACACACACACACACACAAACCACAAATGCACATATGGGTGATCAAACACACACCACAACGCCCTCTCCCTCCATTTCGTTCACTCTAACCACAGCTACTTCCTCGGTGAAAACTGTTGGCTGAGGGGGGCAGGTGGTTAGTTTGATTACACGCACACACACACCAAAGCCATAATGCCAGATTAATAGAAACCAAACTAGGTGGCGTGCGATATTGACAGAAAAACAATCTCTCCTCTGTGACACTGAATGTCGAGGAGAGTCAAGTCTGCAGACAAAAAGTCATCAGCAAGGGGATTTGGAGAACCACATACCAAAGCGTTGAGAGATAAAGAAAGATGTGTATGGCGGCAGAGAGAAAGAGCGGAAGCAGAAAAGAGCTGTAAGCAAGTCAAGAGACAGAGAAAGATAGCACGAGTAGAGAGAGGTAGGAAGAATGAAAGAGTTTTGTGGATTATTTTGCATCTGAGTCACTGGTTGACTGGAAAACCCACAAGGAGCTTTTTCTACCACCTCTGCCCAGGACTGGGGCGCCTCGACTGGGGTAAGAATACCACAACCACAGCCTCTTCACCTCCACTATTAATGGTGTTTAATGATAATCTTTATAGCTGCAAAATACTTTACTACAAAATTTGAATACAATATACCAACCTTTACAGGTCTTCATGCTTTTATTACAAAGTTTGACATAAAAAATGAAAGCAGCGTTAGGAGAAAAGTTATGCGTTCGGTTTTAAATATCATTAAATCATCACCAAATTCATTTGGATTCCCTGGTGAGCTCACTGTAAACAAATGAGGCCATGGTGGAGCTGTTGCATAATCTTATTTTTACATCACCCATTCATTCCCTCCTGCCATTCTCAACAATTATGACAGTTTAAGCCTTATTTAAGCAGGAAACAGGCACCATCTACCTCATTTGTGCCATCAATTCAGCAAATTTCCCTCCAAATTTGCCCTGCTGGCTCACAGAGTACCCACACTGAGCTAAGCTGTGAATAACTGCAACCATTAAAGTCCAACAGAAATTTGAATTCTCAGTTTTTGAGTGAGGAAATAATGATTCTTCAGTTGTTGTGCATGTTTTTCAAATATATATATATATATATATATATATATATATATATATATATATATTTATTTCAAAAAAGGATAAAATCATTTATTAACAAACTTGTGTAAACAGCTCCTAAGTTTCAAGACATCTGAGGACCAGTGTTGCTAGGAGACGCCCTGTCAACTTCTATTAAGTGCACTATTAAGTGGAAAACGTTATAGCACTGTATATTTTTCGGACAAGCCCACATAGCAATTATGTAACATTCAGGGGTGGAAGTAACAAATTACATTTACTCTTGTTTCTGAAACAAAGTTTCAGCCATTTTACAACCCAAGTACTTTTTATCTCAAGGATTGTACTTTACTATAAAAGTCCTGATGAACTGTGTGACACCTGGGCCAGGGCTTGCAGTTAGTGAACAGTTCATATATGCATGACAATGCATTAAAATGAAGGATAATGTAATTTTGGGTTATGGTTAGGATTCTCAGCAGAGGTAAAAAAAAAAAAAAAAGTTGCATCTACGTTACAGTCTACATCAATGATTTAATGCACCACCCATCAAGCACGCTAAGTGACATTTACTTTTTGCTGACTACATTTTAACTTGAAATTTTAGTACTCTTTTCACCCCAGTACCATTTAATGTATCACCATTTAAGATGTCTGTCCCATTACAATATTTAATGTTTGGGAGGACCAAATGTGCTGTTAAGTTTGTATTTGGACTATGGAAGCTAGTAAACTACGCTAACGAGCACCAAATCGGAAAGTGGAAGTTTGCTAACAGCACTGATTGCTCCTAAATGTTATTTTTCATTCATGTTATTTTGTACCACATTATACAGAGAAGGGGGTCTAGTTAGCGTTAGCTGTCTGTCCTTTCCTTTGGGTCCAGTTGTGTTCATGGTAAATGACCAGACTGTAAGAACTCAAAGCAACAAGTATGTACGTAGTGCTGAGGTCACTGGTCACTCCCTACATCTCTTTGTGGGTAGCATAGGGCGTGACCAGTGCTCAACGCAACGGCTAACAATGCTGGTCTCCCAGCTGGTTAACTGTCATGTCACCTCAATTCCAAGAGGCAAAGATATTGCACCAATCAAATTACCAGTACCGGCGCTGTCACTGCAGAAAAATATTTAAAAGTTAAATGACTTTTGTTTACCTTGACGACATGTTGGAGGTGTGCTGGTTTGCATAAACAGCAGTCAGAGCATGTCGGCTGTAGCTCTTCAAACAGCTCACTGTGGCTTTTTCTTCTTTTCGTTCCTCTATCAATATTTGAAACTGATCAGTTGACCCCATGGCTCGGCCTGTGCCCGTGGAAAAACGCTGTATGAGTCAGTGTAGGGCTGCCATTACTGTAGGTCTTGTTGCTGTTGTGTTCATTGACTGCTGTTCCCGCTAGAGAGTTGACCAATAAGACCTCTCTGTAGGAAAAGAATGACAAATGACATCCTCTTCCTACAAAACTAGCTAGCTGCCTAGCTACATCCATAGCAACAGAAAAACATTGATAAGCCCGTATGGCAAGAGTCACTAGTCATCAAAATCAATGTGGCAATGATTTAATGATATGATGATGGTGACACTCGTTAACTATTCCCTACATTAAAAACAGTGGGGTCTTGGACACTAACCTTGCTAGTGCATTGCTGCAATGCAACAAAACTTCACAAGCTTAAGGGCACTTCGAGGGCAACTTTATACTTCAAATTCAGACACTCAAATAAAACATAAAACAAATAAAGCACTTTCCCCCTGTTTGCTTAGACCAATGGCCAGCTAGTAGGACTATTGTTACATTCAAAACACATGTTAGATTTATCTTGTGTGTTACTTTTATACCTTACTTTTATAAATATCATAGCATTTTAAACATTGGTGTGTTGGTGTAATCCACACTCATTAGTTACTGGAGAGAATCAGTGATGAGTTATATACATTACATGCATTCCTTAACATACATACATGCACACGCCCACATAGATAGATGTGGTTTGTGGTTAAGATTGGCAATGAATGTTGACATTTTAGCTTGTTGGAGGGTGTCTTATTGACCTTTCATTGTCTGTGTGTATGTGTGTGTTTTTATTCTTGCACAGATAAAAAAAAAGGGGTGGAGAGGAAGACAAATCAGGAATAATCATTATATGGCATCCAACAGTATCTTTGAGTCACTGTCGTCCTATCAGTCAGCTTTCGTACGAGGTAAGTGTATTTTCTGTCCGTGTGTGTATGTTTGTGTGTATTCATGTTCAGCTGCTCTGTTGGGTGTTGCTGTCGGTTTTTATGGGTTGATAAAGATCTTGATGAATTTAGGATTGTTTTAAACGTTTCTGTGTGTTAATGTTTTCCTGCATTAAAACTGCATTTGGGCATAAAATTAGCTAGGAACTTCGCAGAGTTTTAAAACATCAACAATGAGCCCATTAAGAACTACGTAGGTGCAATTACAATTAGCTGCTAGCCCCAAAACATAAATTCACTATACAGCTTTAGCCTCTCCCAGTATTAACGACAGCTACAAACACTAATCAGCATGCTCACTGATGTTCCCTACAAAGCTCCATGTTCCTGTTGTTGGATTGCATCTGCTCTGCATAAAGTTTCGAAGTTCTGTCGTAATGGAAGAATTTGAAAAGATTCTTGATAACTGGATGAACTGAACAGTAAACCTGGAATAAAAAAATGAAAGGCCAATGGACAAGCCAGAGCCTGTAAGCACACTCATTGATTTACTTTGTTATCCCAAAGGGGATTGATTTAGCAGTGTGGGCACAAAGTTGAACATGCACAAACAAACACTTATACAGTTACAGTTATACACAACTTACACACAGTAAAGAACAATCAAAGATACAAAATTAGTAACAGCATATGATAGGCAGAATAAAAACAATACAGCAATATATATATAGTACACAATACCACACAGCAGCAACCTGCAAGAATTCGATAAGACACTAATGTTAGGGTTGAGTCGAGTAGATGTTGAGTCTTATGCATAGGTGCAAAGAACAATACATATTCCCTACTAGAATATTTAACATCAGGTATAGTGTTGCTATGAGTACTAAGAGTTCCAACTAAATTTGTCAAAAGTGTGTTTAGTACCTGGCCCCAGTGCTGCAACTCATGCATGTGTGATATAGAGCGAGACGGCCAATGGGATAAAGGAATTTCTGGCTCTGTATTTTTGGAAGACATTGTTCTGATGGAAGGCCTGAAGCTCATTGGACATAGTACCTATTATTTCACTGGCAATTTTCATGATTTGCAGACCAAGTTCCTTTGGGCATTTCATGGAATGGGCTGTTGTAATAGTAGCTACAGGTCAGCTTTCTATCCAGGCGAAAGACTGCTTTCATTTAAGTAATTCTATGTGTACTAGGCAGGGTCAGTCATTGTCTAGCACAAACCACATGGCGTTTGGATAAAATGCCATCTGTAATGATGAGTCTAGTTACAAAGACGCATGGTTACTCTTTTAATCAACCATCTCCCCGTGTAGCATTAATATTCAAATGGGGTTTTAGAGGCTGACATGAATAAAGCCTGGTAGATAGCCTTCGTAAGTCCATGACTGTATGCACATCAAGCTACACTTGTTATGTATTGTTGTATTTGAAAATGTTTTGCCTCAATTCTTTCATGTGATGCAAGTGCAAGTAGCAGCAGATGTGTGGCAGGGACTACAGCAGGAAACAAGTTGGTCATGTCAACTGTCATGGCACACCAGTTTGACCAGTATCTTGGCCCTTGAGGACCAGTTTTGGGCAAGTTACTTGAAAACTGTAATCAATTATTCATTACACATTACTGATTTAAAAAGTAACTACATTACTTTACTAATGCAAAAGCAATGCATTAGCCTATATTACTTGTTACAACTCCATCAAAAGTGCCGTTAAACAGTTCCACACCCACACGTTGCATCTTATGCATTTAACACGTGTAGAAATAGAAAACAAGATATTGTGGTGTATCAAACAGGCAGACTACAGTTTGGAGGGATTTACTGACCATAAACAGCTAGCTTAGCATCTCTGACTGCACACAGCTCTCCAGAAGTCCAGACCTCATGGTGAAGCTGTGGGGTTCACACACCATCCAACTGTAAACAAAACTAAGTTACTCCTGAATAGAGGTGTACCCACAGCTAACATTAGCATGCCAGCTAAGAACACAGAAGATGTGAGTAAGACAACTGTGGAATTACCAGGAGCCTCGTTTCTGGTTATAGGAGTTGTATTTCTTCTCTTTTGGTAGCAGCTAACCGCCTCCCCACAACTTCATCCTCTGTGCCAAGCTAGCATGTCTGTTCACTGAACACACAATCTGAAATCAATCTGATATTAACCCTCCATCAAACTCTTGGTAAGACAGCAAACAAGCTAACACAGATGATGTAACTTTACATGTCAGGATTGAGAATTTCTCCCTTGGTTTACTGGCAGCTTCACTTCAAATATATCAGTCAACCCAACTTCCAAAATCCAAGACTGTCCCCACCAGAAAAAGGATAACATTGGTAATTTGCTCAGATCCTTAAAACAACCAGTGTTTACGAATTCCTGACAGGTGACCTCTTATAGTTGCATTAACAATGATGGTCCTCACTCAGTCATAAAGATGGAAATATCAAGTGTGTGACTTTGATGCCAAAAATGTCTGTCTTTTAACCATCATGTCAGTTGTTTTCTTTACCATGGCCAGGCCATAATTTTCCCCTGATCCTAATAAAGTAGTTTTATTTGCCTTAACTTAACCAAAACCCCCATTTGAGTTGATTTAGGAAGGGTTATAGGGGCCACTTTGGAAAGCATTGACGTAAGGACTCATTGAAAATTCCATAATCAACATTACTGCTTATTGTAACAGCTTAGATACCTACAGAGACATAGGTTACACTACCAAATGCACTGTAAAGGCAGTTGAAGTTGCTCCATACAACTACATTCTTGTACTTTGTCCTACTGTGAGCTGCAGTACAAGTCTTCTCTCACTGGTATAACAGCAATAGTGCAGTTGCAGGTTCAGGTCTCTAGACAACATGAGAGAATATCCTGAACCAGCACCCTCCAGATCACAAGGCTGCTTCTGTGAGCCTGCAAGCCTCCAAGCTAAGAGGGAGAATGAAAGGAGGGAGGAGAGTGAGGAATGTAGCAGGCATTCCTTCCTGCTGCATCAACCGGCAGCTGTGTGAATGACTATACATGTCTGCATCATTTTCCCAGCACTGACTGTCCCTATGTTACATGACTTGAGGTAATGATCCACATCTTTTCATGATTAGTCATCTATTTTGATAGTTTGCTTCACTGACTACTGTGAAACAAACATTGAATTTACTAATTCTACTATGTGCATAACTGAATATTACACCCAAATGTAATAACTGAACACCTCTAAAACCATAGGCATTAATCTGTGAAGTCCAAAACTGATGTTGGGTGATAAGGTCAGTCAAATTCTTCCACACCAAACTGGGAAAACCATTTCTTTATGGACCTGGCTTTGTGGATAGGAGCATTGAAAGAGACAAACACAAAGTTGGAATCATTCTATTGTCTAAAATATCATTGTATGCTGTAGCATTACGTTTTTCTGAACTGGAACTAATTAGCCCAGCCAAAACCAGGAAAAAGTACATGTGTAGTGTGAAAGGTGATAGTATGTCAATGTTGTTTTCTTCTTTCTGTGTCCCAAAGGCAAAAAAAGAATTCAATGAATGCAGCTTTAATACAATAATTATATATGTTAAGTGTTGTGTTTCTTTATTTTGATTTTGTATGACTGACAAGCAGCCTTGATGTGATTTTCAGTCAGCACTGCAGCTGTGTTAGCCAGTGTACAGTTAGCACATTTACCAAGAACAGAGGTCAAAGTTCAGAATGAATTCTTAATGCAAATTCTTACTACTACTTGGTTAGCTATACTATAATGCACACCATGGCATCCTTATATAGGAAAATAAAAGACTCAACACATCTAAATGTAACTTGTCCTGCCCTGTTCTACCATACACTAACATTAGAAAAGTCGAATAAAAGTGGACATTACTAAACCACATGACAAGTGGTGGATTTATCTTCAAATAGATAACATCTTCTTTGAGCTCTTTCAGCTATTTAGTTGATTTACTGTAATATCATTTGTTAGTGTTTGATGTAAATAGATTGAAAAAAACCTGATATTGCATGTCTCTAGCAGCGGTTGTCTTTGCTGCGGAAATTCTCAAGAATACTTTGTGACAGTGTGCATGTGTGTGTTTCCTGTTAAATCTTGGTACAGCGCTTTAAAAGGAACAGTTATTCTATCTTGACTGTGTTCTCACTTCTGACATCACTGTCTGCATTTGCACAGACTCAGCTTATTTTAAGTTGCACACAGCATCATCAATACACATAACACTGCGTACTGATTATTATACAGTGTTCTTGTTTATTAAAGTGAACTGGAAAAGTGAAAGCATATAATTTCAGTGACAGAATGTAGTTGGCTGAAGTTATTATTTGTGTTGGGAAAATTTCACTGAGAAAAAAGAATAAAGAATATTAAGAGAAAATGGTTCAATCAATTTTACTCCACTACTCTGGATAATGAGAACGTTTTTAAATGTGAATACACAGGAATACTGATCATGACAAATTGATATAATGAAATTGCAATTTGAAATCTAAAATTGATGAACATGAAATAGACAATAGAAACATTTTAAATGCAAATTATCCAATTAAAAGTTTTAAAAGCAGGGAAAAGCATAATAAGACCAACCCTGAATTGGCTGCTATGTCTGTAGATGCTCCTACTGTGTGTTGGACTACATTTCTCAGATTTTCCTGATATGTTGCTGTTCCATCATATGCATGTCAGACAAGATCAGACAAGAAGATTCAGGCTCACCATAACATCTGCTACTGTCTTTGAGTTCTGTAAAGAATGCTGGAATGGGTCATCTCAGGCATACAGATTCATGTGTGATCCCTGTTGTATTTGGTGTTCAAGCAATTATTATTTTCAAGCCCAACAGGTTCATGGCAGTTTTTGAATAATTGAATAGTAGTCAGTAATCTCAACTCAAGGTCTGTCTAGTTCCAAATGTTTGTACCATATTACATCGTCTTCATTACCAAATGAAGTTTGCTCAGTTGTCATGGAACTTTAGATGTTCAAACTTTCTGTTATTCTGAGCACTTTAAGGACTTTTTGTCCATGTTGGCTTAAAAGTTAAGCTTGACTGGTCATTCCAGAACAATGTTGGTTGGCGGGTTCATCACTTTGGTCCAGCCTGAAATATCTCAACAACTACTGGGTGGATTGCCATTAAATGTTGCACAGACATCCATGATCTCTACAACTTTGGTGATCCCCTGACTTTTCTTCTTGTGCCACCAGTTGGCCAAAGCCTTCACTTATCTGGTAAATTATCTCAACATCTACTAGATGGATTGGCACAAAAGTTTGTACAGACATTCATTGTTCCAGATCGATGTATCCTAATAACTTTGGTGATCTCCTGTGTGCTAGTGCTAATTAGCTAATGTTAGCATGCTAACACACTAAATGTAGATGGTGAACATGGTAAACATACCTGCTAAATATCAGCATGTGTCTCTGCTGTCTTTAAGTACAGCCTCACAGAGCTACAAGCCTGGCTGTAGACTTTTAAGGGGCTTTCACACCACTGCACGGTAACTTGCCGCCTCCAGTCATGGGGGAAGGAGGGGAAGGCAGCAGAGGGGAAGCGGTTTCGATCACTGCAGTTGGGATATGAAGCGGTTGCCGCCCACGCACAGATTTTGCTCTGCTGCCCAAAGTTCACTGTGCTGAACTTCTGGCGGTAACCTGGCTTTGGCCAATCAAATACAAGGGGGCGGGCATCGTGGATCAGAAAGAAGAGTGATGGAGGAGCTGATAAAGATAGGAGCTGATAAAGATAGCCCTGCAGAGCACGCACATCATTGTGAGCCTGTAACTGCTTGTGTCTCACATGTTCAAAGACATCAGATCACACGTTTTCTGCCTGTGTGCTGTGGTTACAGTATATGGTTATAATGGTGTGTGTGTGCTTGCATACAAAAAGTCGATATTTCTCTTGTCAGTCACTGGGAAGTGCCCAATATAACCACAGTTGGTAGGACAGATTTAGTGGGTTTGTGATCTAACCTCAGACCTGCTGAAAACTGGCTTAATTAATCAGTTGCTCTTCTTGTTTCTCCTCACTGTAAAGTTGGTGTAACTCATTCAGATGATCAAACCACAGCATGAAGGATTTTAACCAGTATAAGCTGATCAAATCACATGTGGTTAACCCATCAGTGGTTAAGAATCAATGTGACGCTCATCCAATCATCACTTCTGTAATATTAAAAATCTACTGCTTTATCTCCATCTACATGTGTGTCTGTTAGTCTGTCCTCAGTTTTGGAACAATCTACCAGACACACTCTGCTTTATCAGTGTGTGTGTGTGCGCACTTACTTTAGTTGTTCCCTTGTTGAGATTATCTGCTCGGACTTATCTGAGCTTCAGTTTATCTGAGCTTGTTCAGCTGAGGCAGAGAGCACAACACAACTCAGTTTACAGTTTACTGTTAGTTTTCAATGAATGTGTGTTTTTAGACCGTTTGCATTTACTCAAAATGTTACTGAATTGATCACACCTAAAAGCAAACGCAAATCTTTGGATGACCTCCATTACTGCTCTTGGTCAGACTGATCCAAATGATTAGGGATTCTGTTTTAACCCAATCAATGGTGCCTTGAATGACTCCACACCCAATTACAATCCAAATGTTTTGCATGTCATACTGTCATATACTGATGCAAAGTTAAATTCTTATCTCCTGTCATCTTCATGTTTAGCTGTATCAATGAATGACACCAATGTACAGCCCTTTGAGACATCCTTTGCGATATTGGGCTGTAATAAACTTTGACTTGACGTCAACTGGATCACCTTTTGCTTCAACATATCAGACACAATGTTCATTTCAAAAGCATCAAGTGTTTCTACAAAAGCAGCAGATGTAAATCAGTTAGTGGACACACTATTAAACTGGCATAAATCAACCATTTCATTGACTGATTTGATTTCCATGTGCACCCTTCTTCCAAATAATCATATTAATTTGTGAAGGGTGGGCCAGTTTTCTAAAGTGAACATTAGTCATTTTACATCAAATGTCACTTAACAAAGAGCATCAGTGGTCATGATGGAGTAAATGAACATTAAAAACATTGCGGTTCCTTCGTCCTCCTACTAGCAGTGGTAGGAGGTTTTAACTCTAACGAACACTGGAAGCTAAAGGAAGTTTTTAAATGTATTTCACGATCATCTTAAGAAGCTTTCAGAAATCGGGGCCCAGCTACTAAAGTTACATAAACTGCAGGCAGATCAGATTTACACTTGTTCATGACCTCTGATTCAGGGGATAAAAGAAAAACTGGTGACTACATTACATTATTTATTTAGCTGACGCTTTTATCCAAGGCAGCTTACAGTAAGTGCATTCAACCATGTGTATACAACCGAAAAATTGCAAGAATCATGCAGGTACATCCGCTTCCTCAAATATGCTTAACTGCTTTAAGTGCTACATGTAGAAACAAGAAGAAATAGAGAAAGAGTTTGTTTTTTTAATTTATGGGCCAGGGTGCAGCCTGAATAGGTAGTGGACAGGCTGGGGTGTATGGTTTGACCATGTCCTGGATGTATGGTGAACCTATTCATATTAAACTTTTATTTAAGCTTCTCTGAGAACAAACCTTTTCCTTTACTCCATCCCCCCTTTCCCGCTTCATATATCTCAGATGATTGGCTGAAAATGAGAGCCACTCCAAGTTGTTTTTGTGTGTTTCCATCATCTATTTGTTGAATTTGCATTGTTCCCTTCCCTCCGTTCATATATCAAACTTTTTTGAAACTTGTTTTGCTGCTTTTCTGTAATTCTTTTTCTTTAATTTACGCCCCTCGTCAAGTCTGAACCCATCGTGGTGCACGCTACATCAGCCACTTTCCACTTGTCAACATTGTTCGCCTTTCTCGGCCACATCGTATGCGCCTGTCCAGAGCTGATTCTGGTTATCTGGAGGCTCCACCTGCTGTGTGTGTGTGCGTGTGCGTGAGTGTCACAGAGACAGAAAGAGAGTGTGTTATCAGGAGACGGCAAAGCGTAGCAGAGGAAACTGCTTCAGGCTGATTTTGAAAGAAGTGATGCTGACTCTCAGTGTGTAGCCACATTCAGACAGGTTCACAGAGCACTTGTATCCTCACACAACACTAATATATGAGCTTTCTCACATTCATAACTTATCACAGTGTCAGAGCACACTTGTGCTTTCTTCAAAGAGTAAGGAGCAGTGGCAGTGTTAGCAGGTCAGTTATCAGGCTCATTTTGGACTTTGGAAAAACTCTCCTCTGGCCTGTTCTGTGTGCCCAGACTGATAGATTTGATCAAGGCTGTCTGACTGTACGGCAACTAGCCAGTATTTTCATGAATGCTTTTCTTTTTGATTGATTAATTGTTAGGCTAAGCAATGCCAGAAAAAAAGTTCCAAGTTGTAGCTATAAAATGTCTTTTTTTGTTTTTGTTCTGTCCAACACCACCAAAATGTTCATTGACACCACACAGAAAAAAACAAATCAGAATATATTAAGAACTGAAATGACAATTACTCCATCATCAAAACTGTTGACAGTTAATGTTCTTTTTTTAAAATCTTTATTTAATCCACATTCATAAATCTAAATCACTATGGTATATATGCACTTTTAACATTATTGTAAAGTATATGTATTCATTGCAGTAAATTAGCTTTTTTTGCTTATGATGTACAGCTAAATTATTAAAGTATAATATTATAATAGGCTGCAGCAGCCTGTAATCATTTATTACATCTTGCTCCAAATCTGCTGATGTCACTGGTGACATAAGTAGCAGAGATTTCGCCCCCATTTGGAATGTTACCACTGGATTGAATGGGCGTTATCAGTGGTTATCAGCCTCATAGATATGGGTTAGAAGGGGCCTGCTACACCTACTAGTAGGTTCAGAAGGCTGTTGTCACGCCCCTCTGCGTCTCATACAAACACTTAGTTGAAGGCAACAAAATTACTTGGTTATGTTTAAGAAACAAGTATGGTTTATTAGCCCATATATTTGGGACAGATGTGTGATGGTGATGCCTATTCAACAGCCTGATAACAGTCAGATGGGCTGGATTTGTCTGCAGATAATACATACAGTAGATGTTTACCTTGTTTGGCAACAATCATTATCTAATGCTTTTTTCTAATGATCAAGAGACAATAAAACCATGTAACCATTCACCCATCAATATATTATATCAGTATAAAAAAGGCTCCTCAGCAGCTTTAATTTTAAACTACTGCATTTACTGCACTTGGGTTTTCCTGTGAAAAGGATTTTCCATTCAGAAAAAGCCATCTTACTCTGCATGTTTAACCCAGAACCCTGCTGACCATCACATGCTGTGATATTCAATTAGGGATGCAAGCTATACTTTGAAGAATAGGACTGTTAGATCTTATTTATGGCACTATCAATAGATAATGTTCCATCTGCAACTTCAGTCACAACATATAAGAAATGTATCAAAGTATGATATATACTGTATATTAAGTCACACACTGTCAAGTTTTAACAAGATCACTGTAAATTAATGTGTTAGCTTTTGTTTATGTTGTGTAGTACTCCTTATTATGAGGAGTACATTATGATTATACCTTCTCACTAACTCAAAATACATGCCTTTTTACTCCCTTTTAGAAAATATAGAAATAAAAAAAACATTGTATTAGCCACCATCTAATTTTCTTAAATGTAATGGCTTATATAGGAACATCATCCTTCTTACCTTCATGTAGCCACACTTTACATTTTAAGATGGTAAAAGACATCAATTAATGACAAACCAATTCATCAAACCTATTGTTTTTGGCGACGCTTTGTTTTACTTTTCTATTGCAAAACTTTGACAGTAACGATACCACTCTGTCACAAACTGTCTGCTCACAGTGTGAGAGTGGGTCCACTTGATTACTATCCCGGTGTGTCAATTGCGTGGGTCTCACGGTCACCGCCATGGATGTAATTGCCCGCGTGGCGAATACGCCGAAAAAGTTTCTAGCTTCGGGGTTATGCAGCCCACTGAATAGGCGCAGTAGTGTTTCTCCCGCTGGCCCCGCCCGCTCGGCTCATAGACTTTACATTGTGATGACGTCACTGATTTTTTAATCGCTTTTCTCTGCTCGAGGAAAGTTTTACAAATATAAAACCTCCATGGATCAAAAATGCATAATAGAAAGAGTCCTAATCGACCTTGTTTGCAGTTCAAGGTGTCCTGTCAACAGTTTGACAGATGTCTCTTTTACACTGGTGGCCTATGGGGAAAATGCTTTTTTTCCTCTTAAGCTAGCAAGCTTAACAACTGCTACCAGATTTAGCAGTTTATTACGGTGGCCCTGAGGGTCAAAACACAACGACATTACACAAAACACGACATTTCACAAAACATGACTGTTATGATGGGCCATGTGGAAGCAGGTGTAGGACCCAAACGCAGGACAGGAGAGGCAAGGTAATGCAAAAAAGGTTTAACTCAAAGGTGAACTTATGAAAACAGCAGTCCAAATGCAAGTGCCAACGCAGGAACAGCAAAACACAAGGCAAACCACTTGGCATGGAGGACACTGGAGAACTAAAGAATTGTCACTGACAATTAAGTACTCATAGAAACAAGAGATACTAGGAGAGAACTTAAACATACAAATGCTACACATGGCACTACATCAGACATAGACAAGGAACAAAAGAACAGGACCAGTATATAAAGGGGAGGAGACAACGAGGGAAGCAGACTGTGTCTCGTGGGTAACGAGACACAGGTGATTCCAATAAAACACAGGTGATCCTAATCACACAAGCGAGAAACAAACAGACCTGCACACAAGAGACAGACTCAGGAAACTTCAAAATAAAACAGGAAACAAGAGCAACAACACACACAGTCCACACAAGAATCCTTGGGATCATGACAACGACATTACACAAAACACAACGACATTTCAGAAAACACAACGACATTTCAGAAAACCCAACGACATTTCAGAAAACACAACGACATTTCAGAAAACACAACGACATTTCAGAAAACCCAACGACATTACACAAAACACAACGACATTTCAGAAAACACAACGACATTACACAAAACACAACGACATTTCAGAAAACCCAACGACATTTCAGAAAACACAATGACATTTCAGATTACGGAAAGGGTAGGACAACACTTCTTATTTGTGATTGGACAGAACTCAAGTCAATCAATAGCCCTATTTCAGAAATTTAACGAGCGCAAACCGGATGTCGGGAGAACTCTCTTCTCTCTCTTAGCCAAATGTACTCTCTTCTCTCTGAGCGCTAGCTTAACTTGCGGTCGAAACAATGGTTTATTGTTCTAACTCTAAACAAACAGCCGTATTCGTAGTTTCACAGCTTTCCAACCGACCAACATTTAAAAAGGAGATGGATTTTGTCCATAAGAAAAGACGAGGGACGAGCAGGATTTACCCTGAGGAGAGTCTCTCGTCTCTGTGTGTGCCTTGCACTTCAAGGAGGCCAAACACAAACGGCCAAAAGAAGTGGTTGTGATGTGAATGAAACGGTGGCTGATGAAACTGAGTGTGTTGATGCGGCAGTGCTGGTGCAGGAACATGACTACGACTGCCATCCTACTCCGGGTGAGTGTAGCATGTTGCTAATGAACTGGATAAATACAGTAGACAGTGAAAGTCGATGACAACTGAAATACACTGTAGATAATTTGTTATCTAACATAATGTTACACAAACTTGACAACCTAATATTTGCATTATAAAGCAGTGTCTAGCATATGCTAGCAGTTATGCTAGTTAGTAGCCAAGCTACCTGTTAGTAAAGTGAATGTTCTAATGTTACTTTTCCACTATGTAATAATGGCATGTAAGGGCGTTTAATTACTGAAATAGAACCAACATTTAGGAAAATCTGATGTGTGAGTGGCCTTTTTTTTGGTTGTTGACCTAAATAAAGGGTGTATTTACAGTGATGTTCTCACTGGTTTTAATATAAATGAATAGATAATCATGCATGTAATTTACAAATCAACTTCTATCTCTAAAAATGTATATTACTAACAATGCTTTTAAATAAAAGTAAAATAAGTAAAAGTAAATAAGTACATTTACTCAAGTACTGTAATTAAGTACAATTTGGGGGTATTTAAATAACTGCTTCAGACTCAAAGGGTAAACTTATCCAATATTTCACAAAAAGAGACACATTCTTTTCTACCCCATAAATAATGTCAAGAACAATTATCTTTTGACCCTGCGGAAGGAAACCGGCACCTTGGTTGGGAACCACTGGATGAAACTACTTTATAGTGTATTACGTAGTTAAAACTAGCTCCACCTCGAGTAGAGACAACAGTAACATGCTGCTTAAGCAATGATGCATTAGTAATAACAACCTAATGATAAAATATATAATAATATATCAGCCACGAGCCATTTTTTTTACTTTTGATTTTCTAAGTACATTTGGCTAATAATGCTTCTGTACAATTACTTAAGTAGGATTTTGAACGAAAGACTTATACTTGTAGTGGAGTACTTTTAGATTGTTGTATTTGTAGTTTTACTTCAATAAAATAACTTAATACTTAGTATGTCACTTTTTCTTGTCTATTTTCTCCCCAGGAACACATGAATGTATGTGCCAAAGTAGAATTCATCAACCTTGGCCTTGATTTCTTTGATAAGCTGCTCATCTCTCCACACCCTCTTCACCGTGAAATCACTCCTGGTATCTGTCACTAGATCACACCAAGCTAAGCGAGTGACCATCAGGTGACCCTGGACTTGCCAGTGGTAGGTGTGTGTTCTTTTTTAGTTTCATTTGACCCTCAACAAACTTGGTGTGTGATGCCTCTCCAATGTCTTTCACGTCAGGGCACTCAACCAGGCCATATGGAAGGTCCTCACTTGGGTCAACCACTTTGCCATCCAGACTGGCTCCAAGGTGTGGAGCATCGACGTGGATGATGAGACCACATGGGAGAACATTAACATCGAAGGTCTCCACATACTGTTGAAGAACCTGTGGCTCCTCTTTTCATGGCTTTTGTTCATGTTATACATTTTGCACTAGATTGTCATGTATTTTGCAACTGACATACACTTTTAAATGAATTTCGAGATAACTTATCAAATTAAAACTATATTTTTAATAGGGTTTAATTTTTATTTTGCCTGGGTGCGGGGCCTGTGCCAGGCCTGCTGTTTGCTTGTGCAAGCAAGGGCAGCAGGAACATTTTTGGTTCCCCGTGTACTAAAATGAGCTGTCTGGAAAAGTAATGTAACTCTTCCGGCAGCACAAAAGCATGAATATGCTGTCATCTCAGGTGGTATGTTTGTAGTTTCAAAGGTGATATGAAGAAAGTGATGTCAAGACTTTAATATATTTCACAACTTATTCTAATAATATTAATCATTTTATATTTAAAAAATTGTAAAATCTGTTATGTGTCAGTTTAATGATCACATGCTATGTAGTGAGTGTAGTAAGCATCACATTAAATTGGCATCTATAAATTAAGGAAGCCTTGAATTTATGAATGTGTAACAGTCCTTTTATCAGTCCTTTTTATGTGTTTTAGTTATTCAACTGTATAGCTACTGTTTGTATGGACACTGAGACAACAGCTTTTGAGCACAGGTAGGAAAGGAGAACCATCTGACTGTTTAACAGGCACAATGTACAATTTAACATTAGCTATTTACAGGTATTTACCTTGAGCTGTTGTGGTTCCTCACACTTTATTAGTGATCTATAGCATCTGGCCCTAATTACAACTTTTCCTGCAATAATATTTGAGACTAGACACAGGTTCAAACACATAGTTGACAAGAAAAGTTTTTTATTTAATCATACTTTGAAGATCATCTTAACAGGTAAGTGCTGAACTAGAAAGTAATTTACATGTTAATTAGCATAGTAGGCTACATACCTTGATAATCAAAAATGAATTAGTTGTCTAACTTTGACCTTTTCACATTGCCTTAAAAATAGTCAACAAGACGGCCAACATCTGCAATTCTGATTTTTGGCAGAGAAAGGAAAGACCGGGAGAAAACACGCTGTTCAAAGTCCGCAGTAGCAGTGACTATAGATCGTAGCATAGTAGTGCCCCGACCGGAAGTCGCATTTTGTTGACTTGAGTTCTATCCAATCACAAATTGTGTGTTGGTCTACCCTTTCCGTAATCTGAAATGTTGTGTTTTGTGTAATGTCGTGTTTTGTGCAGTGTTGTGTTTTGTGTAATGTCGTGTTTTGTGTAATGTTGTGTTTTGTGAAATGTCGTGTTTTGTGTAATGTCGTGTTTTGTGTAATGTGTTTTGTGTAATGTGTTTTCTGAAATGTCATGTTTTGTGTAATGTTGTTGTGTTTTCTGAACGTGAGTTACCTCAGCTGTATTTCTAAAGATATTTAACAGAGACACACAACTTAAGACAAATGCTGTGTCTCAAATCACGTACTCCCGTTAGTACACTTACATGCAGTATACTGTGTACACTACGTACTGACTTGTGTGGTGTGTTAATTTTGACAGGGTAGTGTTGTCCCAAATCGAATAATGCTGTTGTGCGCTTACCGGAAATGACGGCCGCAACCTTTGACCGTGTCTTCTTCTTCTTTTTAATGACGGATTGCAACCGGGTGGAGCATTATCGCCAACATTTACTGTGATTGGTGCACGCCCAAATATCTGCCAGCTTGTTTGCTCACTTCAATTCAGTTATATTAAAAATTAATAAAAAATTAACGTGCTTTTCCTTTTAGCCGTAACGATCGCTACCGCGGCCGCCATTTTCCTATGTTGGTGGTCCCTTCTGCTACGTAGCCAAGATGGCGACCGTTGAGGGTGAGAAGTGTGCAGCGTTCCACTCTCAAGTTTCTGACCGTTATGAGTACATCATCCGTGTACTCATAGTACACTGCATTTTGCCATACTTGTCAGTGTGAATGCACTTATGGACTCAAAATATTAAGTGTAAGTACAGAAGTACGTGATTTGAGACAGCAAAACAGTCTCTCTCTGAGGTTGTTTTTGCTAACAGGAGTTAGCTAACACTGTCTCTTCACTTTGATGCTGAATAATAATCAATGCACAGGCCTAGCTAGTAAGCCGACTAGGTAGATAGCATAAGCAGCCTTGTTATTTGGCTTAAAATCTAAATAGGTTCAGTTTCTGTATTTATTAACAGTTGAAGCTTCTACTTGGTTGATTCAGAATTACTTAGGCATTGTTATTACTCTAGCTATCAGCAGCTAACTGGCTAAATTTGGTAGCAGATGTTGAGCTTGCTAGTTTAAGAGAAGCAGGGGGTACGTCATTGGCTGGAAGCAATGTTAATTTAATCCGTTTTCATTGTGAAAAATAGGTCGTCAACAAATATTTTTAGTCATAGTTTTCGGTGACGAAATTAACACTGGCTGGAAGGTGGGAGGGCGGTGACAACACCACTATCATGAATAGTAAAACATTTATATAGTGCTTTTCTACCTTAACAGACTTAGCACTTTATAATTTTGCCTCTCATTCACTTGGGGTTCAGTGCTTGCTCAAGGACACACATAGCCAGGAGGAGCCAGGAATTGAATTGCCAACCGTGGAATTAATGGACGACCCACTCTACCTCCTGAGCCACAGCTTCCCCAGCCGCAGTTTACTCAATCTTGTTTAACAAACAGAGGCTGTTTCACTGTTTCAAAATGTCAGTTGGCCGTGTGTGTGTGTGTGTGTGAGTTGTAACAGACAGAGGAGATAGTGAGGGAAGTAGGAAGCGAGGAGGATATGTGTGACAGAGCGACCGTTAGAAAGACAAGGCCTTGCATTCAACACACACACACACACACACACACACTAACAGCAAAGCAATACTGTTGCTGTTAACATGTAGGAAGAAACTCTACATTGTGTATATATTTATGGTTTGTTTTTAACACGCAGACATTGATACACAAAGAACTTTTAGACATCAGATATTCAATGCAAATGATTGTCTTTGTAGAATTTGAATGTAGACCTGACAAAGAGAGGACCAGTGCGTGTCTATGTGTGGCATCCAGTTTTGCATTTACTGTATATTGGTTAGCCCTGCTGGTACACCACACACAGAAGCTCTCTCTCTGTCTCATCCACACGCACGCACACACACACACACACACACACTTACCAAAGCCACAAGCCAAGCAGAGTTTTGCAATAAATAACCACAAGGAGAATGTTGAGGGCTGACTGGACTTCAGCTGTGTGTGTGTGTGTGTGTGTGTGTGTGTGTTTGCCTCTGCATGAAAACAAAAACAAGTTGGAGCAAAACAACAGTGTGAGAAAAGGAAGAGACACTGTTATTTTAGCAGTCTAGTAACAGGAAGAAGGGAGGATGAGCGAACGTGAAAGAAGAGAACGGAAAAGAGACGAGGATAAAGGAGGGAAGATAAAAGGGAAGGAGAGGAGTAAATAAGCTGAAAGAAGGAAGTGGAGCAGGAGGCTCCTGCTGACGGCAGAACTGAGGAAGATGATGTATAATGTGACAGGATCTCAACTCCATCAGACTCCTGCTTTTTACTCCACTAGATTTACACTTACAGTGCACTTACAGATTAAGACTTTAGACACAAAACACATGATGAGTTTATTAAATATGATGCAGTATTACAGATTAAAGCACCCAACAGTAGATACATTTGGTAAAACTAGCTCCACCTCAACTAGCGACACAGTGAAATGCTGCTTACACATTCATGCATCAATAATAATAATCCAGTAATATAATACATTAACAGGGGCCATTTTTCTGAATTATGAGTACTTCTGCTTTACTTTAAATACATTTTGCAAACAATACTGTAATGTACCTTTAATGTACCTTTACTCTTTTATTTGTAAATGCAGTATTTTCATATTGCAGTATTGCTACTTTTACATCAGTAAAGGATCTAATTGCATCTTCCACCACTGCAAGTTCACAACATTTTGGATCGGGGCTGACTGTCCTCGGGTCCCCTTGGATTGGGATGCATGCATGTCTTCTACTACACACAAGTGTGTTTTTCATCATAAACAGTAAAATCCTGTCTGAACAGGAGCCTGCTCAGCCACAACTGGCACCTACCAGGTTGGAGTATATGCAGCCTCCCAAAACTGAATGGTTAATGATGAAAAACATTTAAACTGAAATCAAGTAGGTGAAGAATTTCCAACTGCATGTCAAGGCATGAGTATGCTTCAAACAAAGTTTCTGTCAGATTAGCAGCAGGGTCTAATCCCCGCCTATCTAGCACTGCAACTGGCGGGACTACTTTCTGAAACTGACAATCTGACAGTCATGCCCACTTCACAGAGCGATTGGCCAGGTGTGTGAAGGTGGGAACAAAGTCAGGGTCACAAGACGAGAGACTGTCCAAGGAGTCCTGGTAGCCTAATGGTTAAGGTGCATATTACATAACCATAACGTCCACAGTTCAATTCCACACCACTGTTGCTTGTCATACTCCTCTCTCTCCTCATGTTTCCTGCACTGTCAACAGTATCAAAGGCAAAAATGCAAACAAACAAGTGTTATTTTTACTTGTACGTAGGTTGTTGTATTTATCATCATGCCAAGAGCATCCAGGGAATAATGAGAGCAGAACCACATTTTAATACACCCTGTCAATTGTTTAAACAAAAAAATAATACTTTTTGACCATGTAAAAGCTCTGTTGTGTTTGTGCTTTAGGATGCTGAAGGTGTATGATTCCTACCAGGTGATTTGCAGTTCAGGACACCAGATCCAGGGATGGGGCTGGGGGTGGGGGTGGAACTAGACCAGCTGATACCCATCAAGTGTTGTCCCTTGTCTAGGTCCTAGGAGTGTTTAAAGCTACATGGGGAAGGGCAGAATTAAGTACATTTGACACTAATATATGAAATCTGATTTTGGAGTTTTGCCATTATAATGAAATATAAAGGGAGAAATAAAATGAAGACTCAAAGCAAAGGTTCTTGGTGAGTTGGGGGAAGCAGGGTATCACAGACAGGTTTAAGTCCATCTTTCATCTTTGGTGGCATATTGTCTTCACCAGACATCTCTGCCCCACTGTCACTCACAAATCTAGTGCAAACAAAAACAATAATTGAGCAGAAAGACACAAATACAAAAAAAAATTATTATTATTATTATTATTTTTTTTTTTTACAGAAAACTATTCTATGCACTCCCTGATCTTCTCACTGCAAACCAGCAGTACCACTGTTGGTGTGTTCTTTTACAGTTCTTCTGTCCTCCCAGTAGTCCTCTTTTTTGATGAAACTCAAAAAACATGAGAATAATCCACCACTGTAAAGCCTGAAACTGAATATTGGATGCTGATCTTGAACACACACAAATATAAAAAATAAAAACTGATTTGAAGTGAGAATAAACTTTTACCTTTCACATATGATACGGGCACTGAACATTTTCCACCCAGGACCTGGCTCCTCATAGTTTTTGTTAGCCTTATTCTCTCATCTGTGTTTGGCTTAGATGAGAGGTGAAATCCTACCTGTGGAAGTTCAATGACACACAGGTCCACTGCATCTGTTCATTTCCCCCCAGATTCGTCAGTTATTCAATCGGGAGAAGTACATGAGTTGGACTGGTTGTCATCATGTGCAGAATCTGAAAAAGAAATGTTGCAATTTCTGGACTGAAATTGTATTAGGGAGTATTAGGGTGGCCATCTATCATTTTCAACATTAGCAAAAATTTTGAGTTTCCCAACCACAATGAGACATCATGCCCTGATGTGCACCCTATTTACCATTTACTCACTCAAGATGGGCACATGCTGCACATAGTCTTACTAACTTTATTAACTTCTATGCACAAAGACTCAGAGGGAAAAAAATCAAGTTACTTTATGGCCTTTTTTGACTATGTGAAAAGAGGTTTCATCTGATATGAAATCTAAAACCTTAAGATGGAAAACACTGAATGCATCAGAATGCAAGTACTGGAATTGGGGGAAGAAAAAAAAAGGCCTGTCCCTAATATAAGCCTGCTTCAAATAAAGGCCTAATACCCAGGTATATACCGAGAATTTACAGTTTATTCGATCCACTCTTCACCTTGTCTTACATTTGATCTGCAGAGCAACTCCACATTTAAATGATATATTGCAGTTTACAGTCGGTTCAATGTGTCCGTTAATGGTAGAACCATCTGTGACTTCAGCGTTAGCGTTACTCCATGACCAGAGTTCGTCATTTGGGGATTTTATCAAGTCAGATTAGAACCTAAGCGAGAGAAAATGGACGGTAACAATTAAAGACCAACTTGCGGGCTGGAGACCCCAGTGAATCAATGTGTAGGAAAATGATGTAGAAACTAGATTTTCAAATAAATTCGCATATATATATATATATATATATATATAGTGTTCATCTTTGAGAACCCAGATTCAAGCTTACACTGAGAGCAGCTTTCATTTCGCTGGAGACCTGGATGTCAACTAGTTCACTTTGAATCGCCGTTTCCTCCAACAGCATCACCTTCTTCCCATTAGCAAATTACACAAATTCAATGACAATGAAATTCTCCCTCAGCTGTGTGATGAATTTCTTCATATTCTCTGTGACCTCTCCCTGATAACAAATCTGCGTGGAATAGATCAAGTTTGATCCAAAAGGCATCAATCTTTTCCACCATATCCACCACGGATTTTTCTTTCCCTTGTAGTTGCAGATTGAGTGCATTCAAATGGGAAAATATGTCTACTAAAAATGCAACGTTGCACATGTATTCTCTGCCTTGCAATGATGTGCAGGTGGTTGGCTGCTCCTTTTGATTTACTTCAAGAAATCCACAACTTGATCCATGAGTTCAGTGAAGCGCTCCAAGGCTTTGCCCTTACTCAGCCAGCACACATCAATGGCTAATGAATTTTTGAGTGACAGCTCAGTGCCCCAGACGAAGTCAGCTTTACTTCTAACAACACAACAAAACAACGAAACATCTAGATCAGCACAGACAACATTAATATGATCAATACTTACACTTTATTCATCTTAATTAATCCAGTTAAGTTAGCTAGTGCGTAGTGAGTGCCCAGTGCTGCTGTTTAGGATGTCCGTGTCCACCAAAACCAAAACTTGAGCTTGCTGCACTGAACAACGTCCAGGGCACTGAGCTGTCACTTTAAAACTCATTGGCTAATGGGGACGCACCCCTGAAAAAAACCAGACAAAGCGAGACGTTGTGTCAGAACTGCAAACAACAACAATTAATACAAAGCACACGTTGCTTCTCATTATTGAAATCATTATGCAGATTAATTTGGAAGTTAACAAACATTACAAAACAAGACTTATGGTGCACAGTTCACATTTTCGTCGAGCTGAATCTCTGATGGATCTGTGTCCATTACTCCTGCCTGCGGCAGTACCTGAAGCTGCTGCTGACGGTGGAACTGATGAAGCAGCTGTGTGTAGGCTACTGAAGGAACCGCACCACCATTTTTTGTTACAGATGCAGAAGTGAAGTTCCGTCTCTTCACCTGCACAACACGCACCCGGGCACGAGAGCTAGCTCCGTTGCTTTTCCTGTTAGAAAAACTGTGTACTTGATGTCCTGACAGGCTGAAGTTTGTACAACCTGCACTAAACTACCAAAAAAAGACAGTCTCCTTAAATTACAACCACTCAGACTCACTACCACCTACTACTGCATTTTGAGTTGAGGCAGAGTCAGGGAAACCAACTCCCTTATGTGACGTAATTTGTGCGGTCTTTGGCAAAAACATTGCTGAAAACAAAAAGTTTTTCCTCTGAATTTCTGATCTTATAAAACATGTTAAATCCTGCATTCACTTTCCAAATGATCACTTCCAGAAAACTTTAAGTATAAATTTTGCAAAAAATTCTCTGCTCTTTAACAAAAAGGGAATAAACTACAAAAACATACGCTATCTTTGAAGGAAGCACAGAACCAAAAATTACATTAGATTAATGAACAGAGTTCAATGTGACCCACCAGGAGCAATGGAGAGGGAACCATGCAGTGACTTTTGACTAACTTCACTTACTGTACCTTGATTTGCCAATTTATTCACAGAAGCTGGCACCATACGCATGCAGTATATATTAAAAAGAAACTGCACTTACCACCTTTCATCCATGGCTGATGGAGCCAAAGAAGAGTGTTAAGCCTGTATATCTATGTAGCAGAGCGTGCGGTTGTTTTTGGTCTATGACTTTCTTCACTTCACTTCAAACACTCAGTGACTTCTTGCTTCTTTACAGAATATTTTGTTTGTACGCTCCCTGGTGTTTTGGAGAATACTGCAACAGATAACGCGTTGAGCATAAAAGCCTCTGTGCGTGCTTGTAGCTCACATGCCATTTAAGGAGGGGCAAATCTTTATGTTGAAGATTTTTAGCTAGCAATGTGGGCTAAACCAATAGGAACAACATTTTTTTGTGTGAAAGGGTGACAGAATTTATTTTATATGCAATGTACCTAACTCTAACCTACATTTACTGGGCTTGTTGCAAAAATACTTAAAATGTTAACAAATATCTTGACCCCCACCCTTGTTCCAGTCCATCACAGGGTTTTTGGTGCTTTTGGAGTTGTAAATCAAAATATTATAAGCCTGGATCAGATTCAGCCCAAATCTGGTTGGCAATGGCAACAGTAAAACAAAGGTAGTTATTTGTAAGTGATCCCACATTTGGCCGTGATCTGGCAAGTCAGCTTAAACTGTGTATAGGCTACAGCTGGATGACAAGGCTTTGAGACGGACGCGGCCCAAAGATTCTTGCTATCTGGGTAGGGGTTAGGATTGTGTTTTTTCTTAAAACTAGAAAACAAAACAATGTATTGATTGTATGTGACAGGATGCAAACTTTGGTCTCCCATATGAAAGTTGGATTCACTATATGCCCATCTGCCACCTCAAACCCCACCCTACTTTCCACCTCTCTACATAAAGGCACACTACTTCCTGCATTGGACACAAATTGTGAGGGTTGTAATTGTCCAATATAGATAATGGGCTGTTTCATTAAATGATCATTTCTAGAAACCCTAAAGTGTAAATTCAGTAAGCACTCCATCCTGCTCCTCAAAAATGAAATGAGTGAAATGCTGTTCTAGGGTACTTTAGTGCTGCCATTTGATTCCCACACGCAGACATTTGCTTTCAAGAAGAAAGAGACGTGTTTTCCAGCATGCTGCTGATGTTGGGAAGTCAGTGAGAATGAAATGGAAAAAGGGATAGATGAAAGAGAGGAAGGAAGGACTTATGAGAAATTAGTACTGTTCTTTTACCAGAAACCCCTCCTTCTCCTCCCTCCAGTTTACTGTGTAGGGTAACTATTTCTCAACTGGTCACTGTGTTTACACTGTCAAGCAGAGCTGACAAGTCTGAAAAGTCCCTTTTTATTTATTTTTATTTTTTTAGCCATTTTCATCCTGTCATCAGCTCATCCAACTGTGTTCAGGGTTAGAAAACATATTTTTGGATATGTTCACATCTTTCTAGATGCTGCTCCAAATTTAGTTTAGAATTAAGAGAAGAGATCTTGTATCTCAATAGGAAATTAGGTTTTCTTTATCAGTTTAGAGTGGATGCTTTTAAATACTACGCATGAGCAATTGCACCATAGTCACTGAGAACAAGCCAGTCAGAGGTGTGAATCAGAGCTGTATCCAAGTCAAAACAGTTAATCGTTGCAGTTTGGACAAAACACAGCATGATAGTGGCTGAATTCGCTGCAGATTGTGTGAGCAGTTGTCTCAACAGTGTTATCGTTAGCTTCCTCCTATCGTTAGCGCTGCACATAACAGAATTTTAAGCTCAAAATACACATTGGGAGTTGTAGTTGACGTCTCACCCTACATTTTTATGTCCACAGGATTGCACCCTTGAAGATTATTAAAGAACCAGACATTGTCTAACACAGCTGTTAATCTTTTGTACTGATCAATTCAACCATGAGTTTCATGTCCATACAAGCCTTAGAGTGCCCTACCAATGTCTATTTATTTCTCGAACCACGAGGCGCCCTCCCACTTCGCAACTCTATTACCACGCTTGGACACAAACTAGTTTTTCTGACCCTATTGTGGGAGTAGACCAAACCATTCCAGGTGTGATTTCAGTATTGTTTTACCCACAAAAATAGTATTAACTAAAAAAAGTAGTAACTATTTACTCAGTGAAAAATAAAACTTACCTAATGACTCTAATGACGTAAAATTTACAGATACAGTTTGGTAAAAACAAACTTTTAATTTCAGGTTTTCTAAGGTGGGGCCCAGGGTAGTTCCACTATTCCTCCCACTAGGCGCCTGCTTGGAGCCTTACCAGCACCAGTAATGGGGCTAAAAATGTAGTTTTTATCTGAGGTAAACAAAATCTGCTCATTAAGATGCTGATTAAAAAGGTAATCTGGTATGGGGACCTTGAATATCCTTGACAAGTAGCCAGTAGCTATTGCTATATGTGTATTTTCTTTTCATGCTTGTCTCTTTTTGGAGGGAATTTTCCATTCCAGCTAATAGCTGCAGGAAAAAACTGTTGGAAAGTAGATTAAAAAAACACTACTTTTCCTTGTATGTGTGTGTGTGTGTGTGTGTGTGTGTGTGTGTGTGTGTGTGTGCGTGTGTGTGTGCGTAGGTGTGTGTCACCTCCTGCTGTCCAACTATTACACTCAGTAAGGTTTTATACCAGAGTCTCACTGAGGAGCTGTCTGCTACAACCATTATGATTCAGTGCTTTGGAGCCACACACAAATGAACACGTCTCTCTCTCTCTCACACACACAGACACAGACACACACACACACACACACACACACACACACACACACACACAAGCTGTCCATATACAGTATGTTTAGTCACACTATCATGATGATGCACACTAATAAAGAGCCCCATAAGGACTTAATAAAGTCCTTCTTTCATTCTGTCTATTGGTGTATTTGTAATGTTTTCTTTTGTTGTCTTTTGTTGCCCTGTGTGTAAAAATGTGGTCTCTCTCTCTCTCTCTCTCTCTCTCTGTGTGTGTGTGTGTGTGTGTGTGTGTGTTTTGGGTAATTTGTCCAGCTGTGATCTCTGGCTCTTATTTTGAAGCCTGGGAATAAGCAGAATGCCTTCTATGGATTCATCTTGTATCTGTCTTTGTCTCCACACACACACACACACACACACACACACACACACACACACATACACATGCAGTAAACACACCTACACAGTGGCTCCCATGTGGCGATCTGGCCACACATCACACAGCTGGGCTCTACTGTTTGATCTCTGCACTTCCCCCTGCAAAAAATGTCAGCACTCAGCTGGTGGTTTTTATCATGGATTTCCACATCATCCAGTTTGTTTTATAGCAGTGTTTGGTGAATATCATTTATTTCAAGGCAAGAGCAAGAGACTAATGCAATTCTAAAATTGTCAGTGACAGTGTTTGTCAAAATGCAAGAAAATAAATATTCAGCGTTTTCCCTGAATTTTACTCTTGTCAGAGTTGATATTCCTCTGAAACAGACCCAAACCAACAGTCCATCTCTTGATACTTTCTGGCTTCCTGTCTGTGGCTCTCAGCTCCAAGCCCATTGGTTCCTACTGAAGACATAAATCTTTAAAAACAGTCTCATTTTAAAAAAAGAGGTTCAGTAACTGCTAAACAGCAGGTCAGTGTAGTTTTTAACAAACATTATCAAACAGGAGTAAATATTATTGGGGACTATTTTAAGCAGTGGATTAATTCACATCTGGTTCTTTAGCGATTTCCAGTAGCAGGACAGTGTATGTGGGATTGAGCAATGGGTTTCAGCAATAATTCAGCAGCGCTGCTCCAGTCAAGTGATCTGATCTTGGAGTGAGGTGGTTCAACTCCACTTTTAGTAGTGCACTGTGCATTGTATCATCAGAAAACAGTAATTTCCCACGACACGTTTTACAGTGCATTCTCTGGGTAAGCTCTTTGCGTCACTTTTTACAGTGTCTCCCTCCTGTCCTCCTCAGTCAGCTGCAGCAGGAAGACGGAGCTCCAATAAAGGTCCCTTAATTTCCTCTCCTCTTTTTCATCTCTCCACCTCCGTCTCCTCCCTCCTTCTGCTTAATCGCTTCAGTGTTTTAATATCAACGTGTTCTAGACAGCGTCCGCACTGATGTCTTGTAGGATTCGACTGAATTTCACACGTAGTGATATTTCTCTGGAGAAGGGTATGGATTTCATTACTGTGCTACAGAAATTTTAGAGAGGAAATAAACCTGAAAGTATAAAAGCGAAGGGGACAAAAATTACATTTTGAAAAGTAAAGTGGACATGTCCCCCCCATCCCCAGAGGAAATTACGCCCTTCAAAGAACGCTCCATTACATTATCATTGTTGTTGTCTTACTCACATGTTGTATGCTCTTAGCTGGCTTGCTAACGTTAGCCACGGGTACACCTCCACTCAGGAGTCATGTAGTTGGAAGGTGTGCAAGCAGCCAAGGTTGGGACTTCTGGAGAGCTGTGTGAAGTCACCAAGGCTAAGCTAGCTGTTAATGGTCAGTAAAACCCTCCAGATAGTAGGGCTGCCAGCTCATTAAACCCCAATGTGTCGTTTTCTATTTCTACGTGTGTTAATTACAAAATATGCAATGTGTGGGTGTGGAGGGTAAGGTTTAGGGTTGCAAGGGTAGGAAGTCAGTGGTTATGTTTAGGTTTGCAGTTGCGTTAGGGTTACAGAGATAAACCTCGACATCTTATTGTTTTCTTGCACTTTTGGCTAATCTGGCAATAACTGCATACATTTCATATAGTGAGACAGTATCAATAGCAGCTAAACACACATACACAAAAAACTATGCCAACTGTATGTTGGCATTGCTGGTTTTTAAAGAATATCATCACCCATCTCTATTTTCAGTCGCCCTCTTTGTTTCGCTACACTTCCCTGCTGACTCTAACCTGCTTCGAAGTTTCAAGAAACCGCCGACAGCGAACTGCCATCTGACGATCGATGAAGCTGCTGATCATCCAGAGCTTTTTCGATGTTCCCGACCCGTCTTTCTCCAGACCGCACTGGTTCCCCTCAGCCTTAATGGGCAAGATGGCGGGTGCGTGTCTGTAAAGTCTGGTGGGACAGGTGTCCTGTGTGAGGGAAGGCGAGGTCCCTTCAGTCCTGTGGTTAACGAAGAAGTCATGCAAAGAGGCGCCTCACCCTTTTCTCACCCCTCCTCACCTCCATTTCTTCCTTCCAATCCCATTTGTCCCCACAATGTGGTTAACAAGTGAATGCAAAGTGTTGTCTTTATGTGTGTGTATGTGTGGCCCGTACCCATTAGCGCCCTGCTATTCTGTATTGTAAATTCTGCCCAGCGACTAAGCCTTCTGATTTATTCATTGGCTTGTTTGGGACTCTTTGTGTCCCCATGTGGTTGGGCTTAGGATGTCTGATTGGTTGATTCTGCTGGTTCCTTCCACTTTGATGATCCGTTTTTCCAGAATCTTCGAGGTTACTTAGCATGGAGACATGTGCACACACACATACACACACATTCTACAAAAAGGTTAAGTAAGTAACCAAAGCCTGAGGGGTGTGAATGGCTAATTAGTTGATTGGAAGTCTCCCTCTCTAACTGTCAGAAATTATCTAGGCCATGGCATTCATTGATTTGTGTGACTGTAGAAAGAATTGACCAGTTAAACCAAAGTTACCAGTTGTAAAGTAAGAATTAGACCAGTATATCCTCAAATTTACTTCAGTCAGTACAGTTCACTTCTAATAGGATGTTTTTGATATTCACCAATATCAAACGGGACACCAGGATAACATTGTCTCTTCTACATGCTGTTTAGTAGACAAGTGCAGTGGTGGGAGAGACAATGGAAGACATTGTGCTAATATTGATTTTCTTTCACATTTACACATAATGACTTTTGAATGTCAGTGTCATGGAATGCTTCCTTCTCTGCTGAATCCAAATCTGGTAGAGAACAGACTGCGGGGTTCAGCACAATCACTTCTGAGCTCTTTCTTATTCAAGAGCAAATAAAATATAACCAATAGTGGAAGAAGTATTCAGATCTTTTACTTCAGTAAAAGAAGCAATACTACAGTGTAAAAATACTCTGTTACAAGTAAAAGTCCTGCATTCAAAATCTTAAAGTACAAAAGTATAAGTATATAAATATTCTTAAAGTACCAAACATAAAAGTACTCATTATGCAGAATGGCCCATTTTAGAATAATATATATGATATAATTGGATTATAATTACTGATACATGCTTTAAAGTAGCAGCTGGTAAAGGTGGGGCTAATTTTAATTACTTTATATACTGCTGGGTAGCATAACCTATAATAATATATCATAATTCATTAGTTGATTTATATTCTGTATTAATAATCTAAATCTGCAAAGTAGCTAGTAACTAAATCTGTCAAATAAATGTAGTGGAGTAAAACGTACAATATTTGCCTCCAAAATGTCTTGGAGTAGAAGTAGAGGTAGCATAAAATGGAAATACAAGTAAGTAAATACAAGTACTTTAAAATTGTACTTAAGTACAGTACTTGAGTAAATGCACTTAGTCCCATTCTTCAGCTGCTTGGTGGACAAAATAGCTGTTATTTGAAACATTACAGTACATATGCTACCTGAATGTTACTTGGAAGAATAGTTAAGCTAGTACTGGTACAATACTGTGCATAACGAGGCAGCAAAACACGCCCATCTGATATTCTGAATACAATATCAACCCACTGTCCTTGCCACTGTCGCATAGTGCTTGCTCATGGTGGGAACTGTTGGGTCTCTGTAAATATAAAGAGTCGGTCTAGACTTGCTCTATTCGAAAAAGTGCCCTGAGAGAACTTTGTTATGATATGGCACTATATAAATAAAACTGAATTGAATTGAATTGAATTGAACTTCCACAACACACCTCCAGTACTTAGCTAAACTCATGTCCTGCTTTATTAATTGCCGTGTTTGCTGTGTTGCAACAACCTGTTGCACTTTATGCTCCAAAAGTACACTCGTCCCCAAAGCAGACAGAGAAGAGTGGAAACAACATCATAGTCAGTATGCTTCATGAGACATCTTGTTTGTGAATCTGGGATTTATTACCAATAACGCTTTGAAAGACTGATGAAAAAAGACTTTCATCATCAGTCCTGGTTCTCAGTTGTCCCCCTCCACTCAATCCCTCGTTTCCTTAGGGATCTCCTCCTCAATCCTCTTCTCATTCTTCTCTTCCTGCCCTCAGGGCCTGGATTCATCCCTCTATCCACACACTGCTGCTGCTACTCTGTCCATCCATACATCTACGTCAGTCTATTATTTTTTCCACTTACTTACATACAGCACCTTTTTAATGTTTTATTTTGGAGGTGCAACATAGATACATCCCACAACAGAGTCAATCAACCTAAGACCCTGCAAACACTGCTACAGTACAGTACTACAACACTTCAGTTACTTCTGCATAACAACAGGCAGTGTGCTGAGGTAGGCCACTCATTTGGTTATTCATGCTATTACAAAGCATATTCACAGAGAGGATACGATGCAGCTGCAGTTCCTGTTGACTGCACAACATACAATGTATTATTAGAAGATGGAAGGTGCCAGTTGAGGTGGTTGAGCTTCTGATCAGGATGCTTCCTGGATGTCTCCCTGTGGTATGAGATGCTACCAGATGTTCTGTGGACACATCCAACAGGGAGGCGACCCAGATCATGCAAGAGGGATTGGGGGGTGGGGAGGGGGGACTGCATCCAACAATATTTGTAACTTTCCAAAGCAGACAATTCAATAGGCACACCCACGTCACGCAGTGATTGGCCAAGTCTGGTGAGAAAGTGTCTCTCAAGCTCTCCTTTCTCATTCTTCACACAACTATTCCTGTCTGATTTCGTATCTACAAATGAGTGCAACAATATGAATACCTTCAAGAAAGGATTGTCAGTGTGTTCTTTTTTCCTCATCCAAGCGAGTTTTTGCCCCCTCACAAGTGTTTCCATTTAGAACAACTATAATCACATTTGCCTTCAGACGTGGGTATACAAACCAGTTTGTTTTGAGCCTATAAATACCTATAGCTAACCCTGAGCCTCTTTGCTTAGTCTGCTGCCACCTCAACATGGACTCAGAAAAACAGCTAAAAACATGAATGAATAGATGGATAGACTGTGGCTGATCTGCAACAAAATCATTTTTCTTAAATTTTCTCTTCAGATTTATTTAGTAGAAGTATTTTTGAGCTGTCCTTGCCACTGGGGGGCCTATTTGCAGAACACTATGCTGAACAGTGTCCTCTGGCAGCAGGAAAAACAAATAAAAATGGGTTTAGCCATCAGTTAGCACTTCAGTATCTTTAGTTGAACAGTTACCTGGGAAATACTCAACAAGTTCTTCTAATTAAACAACACAATACTTTGTAATTGCTCACCAGAACACCACATTTTCTTATCTGCTGACAACTTCACTGTTGTGCCTTCTGACACTGCTATGGTTGAGGTTTAGTCACTGTAGGTTTAGGCACAAAATCTGACTTGACTAGATCATGGTTTGGGTTGAAATAGCTACTTGAAGTAAATCCACCTTTTTTCATTCATACTAAGTATGACGTCAAATTGAGGATGTAGTGCATTCTACCTGCATAGTATGCGGATTTTGTGTATGCCAGAAATACCCAGATGTATACTAGATTAGCAAGAATTTCTGAGTATGCAGTGTGAGCTTACTGGACATACTCAACTGACCCAAGATGCATTGTGTCTCTTCAGATCAGACATGGGCAACTGGCGGCCCCTGTCCTCACTCAGTGCGGCCCGCCAGTCAATTTCCAAATATTAATACATTTCAAAGATTGGAATTTACTGATACCCACTGGTAGAGGGCACACCCTCCAAACGCAAGAGGCTTGTAGCCAAGCATCTGCTTGCACATGCTCGTCTTGGTCTCAACAGGCCTCTTCTGCAATGACATGTGACAAAGAGAGACATGAGTGGCCAAATAAGAAAACTGGACCAAGAGAAGCGTGTCTTCCAGGCAAGATGGGAAACAGATTATCTTTTTTTGGAATTTAAAGGCTGTGTTTAGTGCCTGGAAACAAAATCAGCCATGAAGAATTTCAACTTGAGTCGCCACTACAACAGCACGCATAAAGACAAATATGACATGTACACCGGAGCTGCCAGAGCCGCTATCATTGCTGACCTCAAAGGAAAAATTGACCGGCAGCAGAGCCTTTTTACCAAAGCCACAACTACACAGGAGTCCTCTCTCAAGGCGCCTCATGCTGTTTCTGAAGAATTTACTTCAAAATCATGTCAAGGGAAAGCTAAAACAAGTCATGTATGACTGCAACTACTGCTCCTTAGTGTTGGATGAGAGTACAGATGTGATGGATGGTAGCCAGCTTCTCATTTACACAAGAGCCATTGACAGTTCATTTGAAGTGCATGGGGAGTTATTGAAATTAGTGTCTTTACATAACACTACCAAGGGCAAGAATGTTTTCAACGCTGTTAAACTTGTTATAAGTGAGCATGGGGGCTTTGACAAGCTTTCAGCCTTCAACGACATGGCAACGTTATCACTAGCTAACTATTATGGTTATGAATGTGGATAGTTTTTTCTCACAGACAATGCACTTCAGCCATGTCATGGATTTAGTGACCAAGGTTACCAATCTCATTCAAGGGGGGAACATGTCTCTTAATCATAGGAAGTTTGTAGCCTTTTTGGATGGAGTGAGCACCGATGATGAGTGGATATACAGATGCACACTGAGATCAGATGGACGAGCCATGGGAAATCCTTGGAGAAGTTTTTTGGGGTGCGCACTGAAATCTCAGTGTTCTTGAAAGACAGTACTGGATGTGATACAAGTGATTACTGCAGTAAACTCAGGCATACAGATTTTCTCTGTGACATGGCCTTCCTTGAGGATATTACCCCGCATCTTAATCACCTGAATATGCAGTTGCGGGGAAGAGGCCAAACTGTGTCCGATCTCTATGCACACATGAACGCATTTCAGAGAGGGGGAATTTAATTTTCGAGACTACTCGTGTCTCCCTCAGAAAAAATAACTTTGGTGATCCTCTGACTTTTTGTTGAGGCTCAGGCCAATATTTGAATCGATCCAATAATTTTGGTTTATGACTAAATACCTTAAAATCTAATGATATGAACTAATTATACTTGCTAAACATCAGCATGTTAGCATTGTCATTGTGAGCATATTTGCATGCTAATATTAGCATTTAGGTCAAAGCAACATTGTGCTTAAGTACAGCATCACAGTCCAATGGGGAGAAAACTGTCGCTGTGTCCCAAATCGTGTACTTGTGTACTCAAACTTAGTATTTTGAGTGCATAAGTGCATTCACACTGGTAAGTATGGAAAAATGCAGTGTACTATAAGTACCCAGATGGTGTACACAAAACGGCCAGAAAGTTGAGTGTGGAACGTTGCACACTTCTCACCCTTAACGGTTGTCATCTTGGCCACGTAGCGGCAGGGGAGGACCACCAACGTATGAAAATGGTGGTCGCAGTTGCGATTGTTATGGCTAAAAGTAAAAGCACGTTCACTTTTCATTCATGTTTAATATAATTGAATTGAAGTCAAGTGAGCAAACGTGCTGGCAGATATTTTGGTGTGCGGCAATCGCGGTAAATGTTGGCGATAATGCTCCACCCGGTTGCAATCCGTCATTAAAAAGAAGAAGAAGACGCAGTCAAAGGTTGCGATCATCATTTCCGGTAAGCGCACAACAGCAGTATTCGATTTGGGACAACACTACCCTGTCAAAATTAACGCACTACACAAGTCAGTACATAGTGTACACAGTATACTGCATGTAAGTGTACTAACGGGAGTACGCGATTTGAGACAGCATGTGTCTTCATATCTGTCCACGTTGACATGGCCTAAGTGTGACAACAGTTGATTCATCTCTTAGTACAGACTTAACAGTCATGGAGCGGACAGAATTGGACTTCCCTGCAGTAAACCTTTCTGATCACTTGTGACGCCCATGTTCACTGTCCAGCCTGCAGTGTGTATATGTGTTTCTCCTTTTAGTGTGTGTGAGTTTCTGCTCTATTGCACCTGCTCAGCCATTCAAACTGCACTAAGCACAGCCTGAGGCACTTCTGTCTTCCTCTCTCTGTCTCTCTGCCTCTATCTGTCATGCTGGTTCTCTGTCTCATCCTGTCTCTCTCTGTCAGACCCTGTCTCACTGTCTCACTTTTCTCTGTCTACCTCCATTTCCATTTGTACGTTGTACGAAAGAATCAACATTTAACTAACTTTGACTGTGTGTATGATTGAATAGATATGTGCTCTCTCTCTCTCTCTCTCTCTCTCTCTCTCTCTCTCTCTCTCTCTGTCCTTCATTTCTTGTGTCAGAAAATCAATTTTTAGTTAAGCAAGAATAAGCCCGTCTTCTCTCATTGCAGAGGCCGGCTGAATAATTCAACACACACACACAACGGACAAATACACACATTGCTTTGTGCACATTTCCAGCCATTTGCATTCCAATATTATCTTTCATGATAAACATTTTGTGTGTGTCTATGCTACAGATGATTGAACACCTCACAAATATATGGTTTCATTTTTAAAAAGACTCAGTAGTTTCCTACAACAGCTGCTCACTGTAGTTTTTAGCAAACATTACTCAAACAGGAGGAAATAGTGCATTTGTTAGGGACTATTTTCAGCGGCAGATTAATCCACATTGTTGGCTTTGGTCTTTTTACTGTATTACAGTGTCACATTCTGCCTCTCTGTCCCTCCCTCCAGCCACATTTCCACTTCCCCAGGCCCCTTCATTGCCATTCTCTACCTGTCCACCAAACGCCCTCAGACTCACCCACCTGTCCCAGTCACCTGACTCTCACATCCACATGCTCACTTTCCACTATCCCTTGTTGGCCCTACAGAGTAATATACCGGCCCATTTCCATCCATTCCCCACCAGATTGTCATTGTTACCTTGTACCTACTAACCTGAGTCCTGTACCTGGATCTGTACCTGTCTGCCTACACTTTTTCTCTGCCCCATTCCTGCTATCCCATGGATTCAGTACTACTTCTATTTGGACATGCCAGTAAGCTTTTGTATTTCCATTTTTGTCACTGAACCCTGTCTGTCTGCCTGGACTATCTGCATTTGGGTCCTTCCTTTATTGCCTTGTACTCACTCACATGACATATAGGGCCTTTTCCCCTCTGGAACCTTCACAATAGAAAAAGAACCCTTTGAGGAACTCTGAAACTAAACAAGTGGTGAAACAAGGGACTAAATTCAGTTCCCATAGGATAGTTACACAGGCTAAAAAAGTCCCCACTTCCAGGTTTGTACAAGAACCATCGAGACAGAGTTTGCAGGGTGGAACGTTGCTGATTGGTCAAACACAGACCCTGCATCTGCTACAACTTGTGTACAGCTTCATTCACAAAATAAGGAAATACTGGGTGCCACTAGAATCACAGTTAGGACGAGGCATAGACATTATTTGTAGTGTTTATTAACATTAAAAACAAACTTAGGACTAGTTTTAAAATAGACCTAGACAAAGAGAGAGGGTATATGCAAACAAAGTGAGTGAAGAGGAGAAATAAATCAAACTTTAATTGTTGATAGTTTCATGGTGAAATAAATAACCAACCAAAACACTTAGCAGAGTTTGAGTTTCTCCTTTTGATTCACTCATTACATCCAACTCAAACATCAGTCACACAACAATAAACACAAGCAACAGCATAATGACTCTGTTGCTTCCATCAATCCTTCAGGAGGCAGGAGAATGTGTCCTTTGGTTCCTGACTTTAGTTTGTTTGGTTGTCTACTTTAAGCGTTGAAAATCTCCTTAATGTTATCCATGGTGACCTTTGCTGTCCTCTGGTGACCATCAGCCTTTCACTTCTTCCTCCATCTGCCACTGGCAGAACCACTGAAAGCTTTACAACAGCACCCCTGCATGCTTAATGCCATAAAGCAACGCCCCTTTGAGCCATAAAAGAAGCCGGCAGACTCTGGCTGAGTAGCACCATGTTGAAATAATAAATAAAAATCACAATAAAAATAATAATAATAAAAATCTCCTTCATCTTCTTGCACTAATATAATGATACCTCTGAGCTAATGTGGCAATGATTCAGTGAGGGTAAAGTGATCCAAAAATACATCAAATAAAGGGTGAAAGTGCGCAAAATATTTAGGTTGTTAATGGTTGTTAGGTTGAAAAATGTGATAGTTAATCATTACAAATACACAAATCAACATAGTTTTATTGGTAGAATGAACAATGGACATATTTTGCTAAAAACATCATTGCTCTCTTATAAGAAAAATGACATTTGAATTTGACTTATGTTTTTCTTTGTAAATGAGGCTTTTGTGTACAGTACTCACTATAATGGCATCGACTGTATTTTAGACAACCTGTGTTTGTTTGTGTGGGTGTGTGTGTGTATTGTAAAAAGTGTGTGTGTAGAAGAGATTGTCTTTCTTATTACAACCGTATAATTACAGATAGGGTGAATGTGTGTACGTGTGTGTCACCATACAACTTTGTTTGTGTGTGTGTGTGTGTGACATCAATGTGTTGCCTATGTGTGTGAGCGCCGACCTTGTGCAAGTCTGCATTTTATCCTCTGTGTGTGTGTGTGTGTGTGTGTCATTTGGTGCTGATGCTAACTGATATGTCAGAAAATCAATTAATTACTTTTAAGCGGCAGTTAACTGCATCCGCACAATACAGCCCATGAATTATAGAGGAGGTGTGTGTGCATATACTGTGTCTGTGTCTGTGTGTGTGTGTACGAGAGAGAGAGAGAGAGAGAATTGCTCTGTTAACTAGAGACAATTGCTAACTCCTCCGTCACTGATCAATTGATGAGAGTGCTTTGATACAAATCTACTGAGCAGCTGAAGTGTCTGAACTGACTCATCCATGTCTTCTTTCTATCCTTTTTACTGTGTGTGTGTGTGTGTGTGTGTGTGTGTGTGTGTATCGTCATTTTAATAAACATCTGCTTCCATCAGTAAGTAAAACAATAGTAATCTAACTGCATGGGCCAAAAACTTTTCAGTATTTATAGTTTAAAGCAGCATTATGAGAGAGTTGATATTTTTTGCAACCTACTGTGTCAGAGTGCAGTTCACTTTTACACCACTGTCGTACAATACAAGTAGCTAATTGTCTGTTGAAATGGGCTGACTTGGCTTATGCTCAAAAACTAGCGAGTTGACGTCTTTGCTAACACAGCCAAACATGAAGCAAGTGCAACAACACCAGACACAGCAAGCCAGCTAATATGACTTACTAGTCCAACAGCAAGAAGGCCGGCTCGCTGTCTGTCCTGCAGCCTTTTATTTCACCAAGCTCTCGTCAATGACTAAAAGCCAGTCCCAGATTACTCTTGCTCGGTCACTCTCTCTCTACTCTACCCGCTCAACCTGAGATACACAGTGCAAGAACAGGCGTTTTTTTGGGGGGGGGGGGTAAAAAGCGTGTGTGTGAGAGACAGAAGAGCAGGAGCAGAGCTCAGTGATTGGACGATCACACAGCTGCTACAGTTGTTCCATTGACAGTGAATGAGTAATAATATTAGTGACAGTGTGACAGTCCAAACACAATATATGGACGTGTGTTTTCATGTGATTTACAATATTGATATTTTAAGAATTGAAGCTGATTTGATGTTGAAATTTGACCTTTTCTCACTGATACTTGCAACATGGTGTTACCCCAAGAATCCATAACTGATTTTCAATGTATGGAAGAGGATTAGTGTGCCTAAAAAATGATCTATCTCACTGAACTCTTAACTTTAACATTACAATAATTATCATATTAATTCAGTTTTCATATTTTAAATTTAGATTTTTTGACTGTAAATACATTACTTTCATGCAGCCCTAATTTCTGTATAAATGTACAGCTGATTCCCAATATGTGTGAGACAGGCCTGAAGACAAGCCAGTTTAGGGATCTAAAAATCTGGTTTGATCACTGAAATACTTTTTAAAATTATTTTTTTAATTTCTTCTCTCTAAACAGTTTGGAGGGAGGACGTTCAAAAGGGTATTCAACTCAATAACATCTTAATTTTAAGTTTCTTTTTCTAAATAATTAGCAAAGGATTGGTTAAACTCGGATCAGAGTACCAAAAGTGATGGAAAGATCTGGTCCTTAAATAGAATGTGATGAAGTGTTAAAGGTGCTGATGAGAAACCAAAGAGATAAAACCAGAGGACGTCTCCTTTTCCCCAGACTCTCTCTAACCCTCCATCGATCTCTCGCTCGGGGTGGCAGTGTCTGTCTGTGTGTGTGCGTGTGTGTGTGTGGTATTGATCCTGGCCATGCCACTGTCATTGGCCTCAGGGTGGCCTCAACTCAGGGACAGACAGCCTCTGGCAGAGAGAGAGAGGTGTCACCTATTTTTGAGTTGATTTCGTTTCCACCTCACTGTGATGATGGTGCTCTTAAATTTTTTTGTAAATTGTATATACTGAATATTTGGGACATGAAATATAATATGACAGGCTCCTCAAATGAAACCATAGTTTAGCTGGAACAAGGCCCTCCTTGTCCCCTGCATATGGCAAAGTGCACCTTTATGAAGCATGGCACACTCAAAAACCATCTTTTTAATTACATTGCAAGGGAAGGCTTCAATAAGAAGGAAATGAGCCAAAAGAAATCAAATAAAAAAAGAAAAGAAAATAACCTCCCCCTTTTTGCACACTAGTAGTTTTTGGATCTTTTACCACTGGTAGGATTTCTCGATATCAGCCACTTCTTCTATCTGCCGGTGGTACATACCGTGCAGGGGTTTGTCCTCCCATGATGGTTCCACCTGCTCTCCTTCCTTATCCGGCTTCTGCTGCCTGAGGTACTCCTTAAGCATCTCATCACTTGGGGCCATCTTCCTGATGTACTCATGGATCTTTGTTGTTTCATCCTGGATAGTGGTTCTGACGCGCTCACTAGTCCACGGCCTCCTTCCTTCCGCTTAGTGTACAGTCTCAGGGTGCTGGACTTGGGGTGAAATCCTCCATGCATTGTGAGGAGCTTCCTGGTCTTTATATCAGTGGCATCGATCTCCTCTTTTGGCCAGCTTATTATGCCAGCGGGGTATCTGATGACGGGCAGGGCGTAGGTGTTGATAGCTCGGACCTTGTTCTTCCCATTCAGCTGACTCTTCAGGACTTGCCTTACTCTGTGGAGGTATTTGGCTGTGGCTGACCTTCTTGCGGCCTCTTCATGGTTGCCATTTGCTTGCGGGATCCCAAGGTACTTGTAGCTCTCCTCCACATCTGCTATGTTGCCTTCTGGTAGTCTGATCCCTTCAGTTCTGACTATCTTCCCTCTCTTGGAGACCACCCGGCCACACTTGTCTAGTCCGAATGACATTCCAATGTCGTCGCTGTAGATCCTGGTGGTGTGGATTAGTGAGTCAATGTCTCGCTCACTCCTGGCATACAGCTTGATGTCATCCATGTAGAGAAGGTGGCTGATGGTTGCTCCATTCCGTAGCCAGTATCCGTAGCCACTCTTCGCGATGATCTGGCTGAGAGGGTTCAGGCCTATGCAGAACAGCAGTGGGGATAGTGCATCACCTTGGTATATGCCGCACTTGATGGTCACTTGTGCAATTGGCTTTGAGTTGGGGATGATGGGTGGGGATGATGATGATGTTATCTCCCCCCTGACCTGTCGTCCTGGCTCCCCCTTGCCATAGCGTTCTTGTTGTACCTCTTCAATCTCTAGGTGTGAGAGCAGCTTCCGCCTGTGAATGTTGGAACACTGAGCTACTAGTTGATTCTTAGTTAGTGTGGATGTTGGGTTTTGAAGAATCCATAGGTCCCACATTCTCTGCATATACCCCCGTTCACTGGGGTTACTTGTATAGTAGCATTCCAACAATTCCCTATTCTCTGCTCTTGTCCACGAATGCCTTGTTCTTGTTCCAGTAGCCCACTTCTCATCAGGTTGTCCTGGTTCCCCAACACCTGACGCGGACCTTGTTAACCCGGGCGACGTCCGAACCGGTGTGGCTCTTATATTAGAATCAGTCATCATATATATGAGGTAGGCAGGTAGCGTTAAGGGCCTTGCCCAGGGCCCACACTGGCGCCCTGAGCGGAATATATATATATATATATATATATATATATATATATATATATATATATATATAGGGTGTTTCAAACACATTTGCTAAAACCATTATTTTGTCAAGTACTTGAGACACATGTATATACAGTATAACTTATATAACTTGAATTTATAACAATAATGCCATACTAAAACAAACACAAGGCAGGTTATAAATAAATAAATGTTGTGTGCAATGTATGAGGGGTCTAATTTTACACCCACCTCCTGAATACCTCAAAATCACATTTTTGTTGCATGTCAAAGATATTTATGTTTGCATGTTGAAATGGTGAAAGGGGATGAGCAGTAAACAGTAAACAGGAAGCTAACATAGGCAGCTGCATGGTTATATTACCAGCACTGGTGGTTATACACACAAACTGTAGATATAGGCTACTGTAATACATCAAACTCTGCAGTCTTCCTTTTCATTAATTCTTTAAAATCCAATAAACAGAAATTATCCATACATAATCTGTTCATGTGCAAAGTAGACATCCTCATTTATCAAAAGGAACAACAGAGAGGCCTTTTAACCCTACAGTGCATACGCAGACTGCACTCTTTTTGTCAGCAAATCATTTTTTTTAAAAAGAGGCAGGTTTTAGACTTTCTAAAGGTGGGGTTTTATTTACCCAACAAAAATGCAAAGGAAACATGAATTTGGGTCCTACAAGAGGACTAAACTACACATTTAATGTACCAAAAGAATAGTTTTACAACTGCTCTTTTCTTCCCATTTTTCTCAGTAGCTTTTGTCAGTTTAATTGAAATCAAATGTGGTATTTTACATGAAAAATACAAAATATAAAAAATAAATTTAAAAAAGAATAAGGGAAAATGCAGGACAACAGGATAGGACAACTTTCTCTCTGTTGTACCAAACCATGTGTCTGCCTACCAGAGCAGCTGTGTTTCCAGACCCACACTAGGGCTCACCATCAGTCTACACACACACACACACACACACACACACACACACACACACACACACACACACAGGGTAAGCTGAGCTTTCATGGGCCTGGTTTTGGCTCACTGTGAACACACACCTCAGACGACCACTGTGGCTCACCATAATCCAGTGACACACTGTTGGTCTGAGGTTGCTCGCACAGTCACAGTCAGTGTACACACACTGCCTGTCTTTCTTTGAAACACACACACAGGGAGTTTTGTGGTGATGTCACCAGCCAAAAGGCCTCTGGGGGTGTCGCTGTGGGAAGCTCACTGTCCACCAGTGTGTGTGTGTGTGTGTCATAGCGGTCACCTTGAGGTTTGGTAGTGCACCTCTATGTAGCTTTAACCAACAGACAGCAATGGTTCTGTGAGGAAGACACAATTAAACTTTTGTTTCCATTCAGAATGCTGAGTTGGTGTGGATTCAGTTTCAGTTTTATTTATATAGCGCCATATCATAACAAAGTTATCTCAGGGCACTTTTTCGAATAGAGCAAGTCTAGACCGATTGTGGAGTGTGGACTGAGGGGAGCCCTGGTCGGCTTCATTTGAACGTTTCACCTTATTTTCTCAACACGTCCTCAGACGTAAACGACAGAACAGGTTGTTTGCCAATCACTTCCAAAATGTACCGTACAGGGCCTTTGTCGTCATAGTAACAATAACAAACATGTGGTTAACATTGTGAAACGGTCGCAGTTTGATTAGGTTTAGGCACAAAAACTACTTGGTTAGGTTGTAAGTTAAGTTTCGTCATGTGAATTACGACTTACGTCACGTGACATACTAACTTACGTAACTTAACGTTACGATCTGAAGTTAAAATAAGTCAACATTGACTTTTGGTTTCACACAGGATATGAACAGCGCTATCCTGGGTGAAAGTCCCGTGTTTGAAAAACTACTTAGTTAGGTTATAAGTTACGTATGTTAGGTTGTGTTTAACCTCCTCCCTACATGGACTTTGTCGCTCTTTATACCACCTCACCTGACTTCCTCTTAGCTCCCTCCATAATGACTACTGCCACTAGAGGTCTCCGTATATACAAATGTAAATATGAGTCGTAATAAGCTGCTTGCACTGGCTGTATTGGCCTGTATTTTCACCATGTTTTGACTCATATGAATCAGGGTTTTTTTTTTTCAATATTTATCTCACCTTTGTTTATAAAAATATGTAAGAAATTATGCTTTACTGCATGCAGTAACAGCCTGTTTTTTATCTTTTGATATGAATTATGTAACATGGAACCTGCTTACCCAAGGAAGTGTTATTGTAAAAACAAAAGTGTGTGGCTCAGTAGCCTACATCATGTTTCCTTAGGTCGATCACAGTAATGATTAACTTTTTACAGCATGGATTCAAAACTGCTTCTTTTTTTATTTTTTAGGAAAATACTACAAGTCCCAAGTATGAACTAAATTGAAAAGAAAGTCATGAAGCTCAGTTTAGGCAATGTTTTTCTGTAAAAACTAGACCATAATCAAAACAACAGCACAACATGGGTATTAAATGCAACCAAAATGCACGTGAAATGCATGAAAGAAGGACACCATTAAACAAACATATCTGTGGTCACCCTCTTGTTCATACATTCATTGTTCCATACATAATAGATGCTGAATAATAGCAGGAAAAGCACAGGTGTAATTGATCAGATTAAAAAGGAGTGTATTCCATTTAGGTGAGCCCGTTCCAGAGTCACTTGATGGAACAGCAAAAAGTAACGTGTATGCCATGGACACTAGACACTTTTTTGCTTCATTGTAGAGAGCTGTGAGGGCACTATATAATGAATAAATTTCACACTCTTCTAAAACTCAAATAAAATAGGCTATAATAACCTGAACCACAATATAGGCTACTAGCACAACAGGTTTAGGTAGCACAACAGGTTTAGTCTTTATCAGCCCTACTCCTCTCTTCTCTTCTTCTTCTTCTTCTTCTACTTATTTTTCTCTTTCTTTTCCATTCCTCCTCTCTTTCTTTGTTGTAGATGAAGACAGGTAAAAATATTAAGCATAGTCAACTTCATCATTTTGTTGGTTTTCAGGTTTGTTAGCTAACTAGCTTGTCAGATGCTAATAAAGCAAATGTGCAATGAAGTAAAAAAAAAAAAAAGAAAAAAAAAAAAGGGTCCATGCCATTGTTCCGACGGCCCATTATTCTGAATCCCAGATAGTCAGAAAAATGTCTGAAAATACCCACTCTCCCTGCAGTTGTTAGGTGAGTGACTGCCGGCCCTGTCCATGGTGCACATGGGAGTATAGACGGATGCAATCCTAGGTGTGATCTGTCAATATATCCCATCTTATAAAGAAATAAAGAGAGCTTTGCCTTTAAAGTTACTATTATTATTATAAAGTTATTATTATTATTATTATTATTATTATTATTAGGCTATTATTATTATTAGGCTATTATTATTATTATTATTAGTCTCTGGTCTAGCGCTTTTTGAATCTTGCTCCGCAGTATAAACACCGGTTTCACTTTGGTGCGTATACCCATTCGTGACAACGATTCAGACTAGGCAGAGGACCCAAATGCAGGACGCAGGAGGCAGACAGACAGTTTACGGAATTTAATTATAATAATGAGATCACTTGACAAGGTTTTTCTAGAGCTTTTCGACACAATACAGGGATTGGCAACGAACTAGCAACAAAACAGGGGAGACGCCGAGACTAAATACACAAAAGGAAATGGGGAACAGGTGGAGACAATTAGGATGGAGCAGACAATCACACTGGCGGGAAACACACAAGGCAGAAGGTAAAGGAACCTGAAACGAAAGGAAAGGTTAGACTTTTCAAAATAAAACAGACAAGCCAGACAGGAGACAGAGACAAGACAGACATGACCCTTAACACATTTGACGAGACATAACAATTCGTTTTTAATTGATCATCCAGCCAGTTCATTTCATTGGCTGTTGATACTGTAGGGTTGTATGTCATCCCGTTACGCCTCACACATTGTATGAGCCAAGACTTAAAAATCCCTAATATCTAATAACTAATATCAGACATGTTTGATTTTATCGGAACAGCCAAGACGACAAAATGACTGTAGGCTGTCAAGCTTAGAGACAGCTCAGTTTCTGATCAGCCTGCATCTAACAACTCGGGTGACAGGGTGCCCCAACTCAGGTAAAACTCTCATGATTTTATTCCAACATTGGACATTTGTCTGCAACAGTAAAATCGCTTGAAATGTGGTTTGGTGTAGCTAAGGCCAGAAAGATAGCCAATCCCCTGCCGATTCAGCACCATGGACAGGGCTGGCAGTCACTGAACTCACCACTGCAGGGAGAGTGGGTATTTTCAGAGCTATGGCCATTTGTTTTCAGGGTTACGGGCTGTCAGACAAATGGGCTGTCCCCAAAAATGCAAAACCTCAACAAGATGTGTGAGCTTTTCTTTGCTATTCAAAGTTAATATACAAAGTTAACAGTGATAGTTAACTGGCCAAGTACAAGCCACAATCTATTCATTTTATGAACATAAAGATATTGAATATAGAGCCAACAAAATCGACAGTGCCTAACTTTAAACAGTGTATCACTATGGCAAGAAAGGGGGTGGGGGGTGAGGAGGAGGGGGGTCATTTGAGTAGTTAAATGACTTTCTCCTTTATTTTCTATGTTGTAGCTTAAGACAGGCACTGTAGTCAACCTGAGGGTTTTGTTGTTTTTTAGCTTTGCTAGCTAATAAGCTAGTCAGAGGCTAAGCAACCAGTGTGTGACAAAGCAAAATGCGACCGTTTCCATGCTATACCTCAGACATGTTAGCTAGTGTTCTAAACAGACGTTAACGCTAACAGTGGTGTTAGCTCCAAAACTAAGACACATTTAACAAATCAGCTCTCAACAGGTTCAGTGCCTGACCAAGCAAACTCATATCACTCAAGTGAGTGACTTGAGTGAGTGAACTTCCAAATAGCGAGAAAGAGGGAGGGTGAGAAGGAGGTAAGGAGGAAGGGAGGGAGGGAGAAAAACGGGAGAAAATCATTTGAGTAGCTAAATGAAATTAGCAGCTTAAAAAAGCCTGAGGGCAAAGTGGAGTCGTGTCCCCGGTGGCTACGCTTTAGAGAAGGAGGGAATGAATTAAGCTTGACTGGCTCCTCTCCTCCTTCTCCACCACCTCCTCCTCTGTCCCTCGTTTCTTGCTCCCTCACTTTTTTCTGGTTTTTACTAATATGTATGCGGTGGAGGGAGAGGGAAGGGGGGATGAGGAGACGAATGAGGGGTATAAAAGCAGTTGGTAAAGTTGAGGACAGACTGGAGCTCTTCTTTGCCGAATGAGTTTCTGGACTCTCTTTTAATTGTTCGTGTTGACTTCAAATTTCGGACTTTGGACTAACAAAAAGTGAAAAAACTTAATTTGTTCCTTTTCCTTCTTTTTCTCTATTACCTTGTGCTTTTCTTTGTCCTTCAGATTCCCTACCATTTCCCTCTTATTATTATTGTTTTTTTCCCTTGACACCTTCTTTTTTCTTCCTTCTGGGTGTTGGAAATTTGCAGCTTCTGCACCCAGGATTGAAGCATGAACCCTGGGGCATTCTCCAGCTCTGGCCCCCTGTCCTGGGCCATGTACCTGATGAGGAAAGGCCGGACAGGCAGCGGACTCTTTGGTAAAGCTAATTCTTATTGACACCTCATAGTCATCATCATCACCATCACGTCTGGCCAATTCATGCCAGTTTTCTGTTTTTATTATGTTGAACTCAGTGTTAATCAGTGTTTGTCATGTAGTCCATGTTGTGCTGCAGAAACATTGCTTTCACATAGTTTGTGACCACGGTTATCCGATAATCCATGTTCATTTCTGGGACTGTTATTCCGAGAGGCATGTCACACTGTAATTCGTCAAGTATTTTATTTTAATACTCCAATGTCTTCTTCTTTCCTTGGGGTTTTGTGCATGATACTTCTCGAAACAAATAGTTGATAGGTTCTGACCACTTCAACTGATGCAGCTGGGGATTCACTGCCTTGCTACATGGTAAACTGAATTGCGTTGCTAAAGTAAGGACTTTTCTAGTCAGCTTTCATCCCTGCATTCCATTATACTTCTCAGATTAATTTCCTTAGATTTCCAAGAGTTTTCCTTGGCAGTTTTATAATTCTTTGAAGGGCTCCAGAAGTCCTGCAGGGGTTCTAGGAGTTCTTTCGGTAGTTCTAGGTGTTATTCAATGTATTAGTAGAAAGGTTTTAGAGGTCATTGGGGTGTTGTGGAACTCTACCAGGTTCTTTGTGCAGTATCCCTAAGAATTATATGGACATTTTATCACCTCACAATTTAAGTGCAATGCCAAGATTCAGTGCCAATGCAGGAATAGTGTGACCTTTATGTAGCAGTTGGAAAGTAAGGGTGTGGAGGTCGGGCTTTCACGTAGGCCACCAGAGTTTGCATCCTGTCACAGAGCTGTAATTAACGTCGCCTTTTTATTAAACATAACCATGATCTTTCCCTAACCTTGTTTTAGTTGCGTCACCCTAATTCTAAACTTAACCTGTAGAGCGTGGGAATTTTAAAAAGATTGGCCTGACCATATTCTGGAGTTTTTCAGAATCATCAAATATCAACGCTCTTGTCTGGCGAGGAGTGATCCTTAAAGTAGATGAAGATGTTTGACATGTCCTTGGGGTGTTCCAGTGGATCTTTTCAGGTTCCATTCAAGGGGTTTTGCAGCTGTTCCAGAGCCTGTGTTTAAGTGTGTCCAGTTATATTGTGGAATCTGATTGGTGATCATATTAGCTTTTTATTTTAAATTCCTACAGGATTTTATTTTTTTTTTTTTTTTTGCGTGAAATTCTTTAGACAACAGAATTTAGAAAGAAAGATATTTGTTCGTAATGGGAAATATGCACTTTTGAAGGCTGATAGTGACATTTGCTGGGATGATGCTGCAAATATGACATGGTTGCCATTACTTGGTTATTTTTAGGTACAATATCCTTTGTTAAAATTGTCTTAAAAATGATTGATATACAGTAATACTCCGATATTCCTCCAGTATTTTATTCCTGCCAAACCATTTAGGCCTTGATTGACCACAAATTCTAAGTGACAGAAGAATGCTATATAATTATATCTGATAATAAGAATAAATAAATCTATATCAGGGTAATCTTAAATCTACATGTAGCTTTTGTTCTGTGGAAATGTTTCTTGGATATATTTTCAATTTGAGGAATCTTTGGTTTTTATTTGATTGATCCACAGATAACAAAGTATTTCTACTGCAGCTGATAATATGAAGCAATGCTGGTATCAATAACTTTGATAGGCAATTGTGACTGGGTATTGATTATGGATCAGAGGACACTGACCGGCTCACATTACGAGCCAGTCAGTGGGAAATGCTGGCTGAGCGAAATCCAGTTCCTCTCCCTCTGTCATGTTTTTCCTTTCTTTCTCTCCTCCTCCTCTGTTTTATTTGTGTCTTTATACGTTCATACACTATCTTCATTTTATTACTTCCCCCTCGTACAAATATTTTGACTTCAATCTTCAAATCTTAAGGGACTGAAAGGACTGCTCAGCAGGGCTGTTTTGGTCAACACAGACAAGATCCAATCATTTTTATTTTAGGGGATAGATTAACTCAGGCATTGCATGTAGTTATAAATCAATTATACATTTTCAACTAAATATAAAAATTTCAGACATTTTGTGGCAACATGAGGCATCTTAAAGCATCATTTTCCGAACAGTGATACACACATATATGAATTACTAGGAGCATCTGTTTCTATAGAATCTGTCTGTACACTTGGCATAAGGCCAAAAATGTTCAGATATATAGTTTCAAAGCATCCTTCAGTGTTTGAATTATTTATAAGTGTGGTTCTATGAGGAATAAATGTCCAGTGTCAAATTTAATGACACTAACTTTTGTGAAATTGCAGGTTGACAGAAATGCTTTAGGTGCAGGGTTAACGTGTGTGTCGTTTCTTTGCTTGTAGGGGGAGTGTAAGGAAAGTGGGTTCATTGTTAGTGTGGTTTCAGTGTTATCTTGTAACCAGCTTTTTATGCTATTTAACAATCCGTGCATTTTCATCACGCAATTTGAGATGATCTTCAGATAACGAGTAAAACAGGACAAAAAGGCCCTCTAAGAGGAAGTGAAAAATAGATATTTCCAAGGGCAAATCACGTCATGGCCATCTCAGGCGGAGACGAGAGTAGAGCCGTTTACATTTTTTATCATCCCCCCTTTGGCTACAGAGGGATGGATGCAGAGGCAGACTGGCGTTTCCCTAAAACTCATCCGACAGCATGTTGATTTAACTCAAATCAAATCAACTGACTTCCAAAAAGGCCTTACAGAAACAGGCAGGTGCAAAGGATGCTGCATATTTGACCATTAACCAGTGAATGATTGTAAAGTTTGGTGGTACTGGGAAGTGGGAACCAAAAACTACCTTTAATGTTGAGCCAGGCTACACACACATTTTATGTTTCTTTTTTATAAAAGACCTCTAAGTCACTCGTCTTCTTATTTAAGAGCTATTGTGGAAAAACGACTCTCCTTAAATTCAAAATTAGTATTACATCTTAAGCTTTGGTAGAGGTACTGATATAATTTACCTCAAACACTGACAGACACCACTAAGCACCAGACTCCTGACTGACCAGATATTATATGGACATAAAGGAAGGCCATAATCACTACTTGATGTTGAAATTGAAATACCACTGAATTTAAAGCACTGAAATATTTTACTTTAAAAACCATGTTTGAATGTATGGGATCTGAGTTCTCCTCTTTCAAATTTACAGTGAGTCATTTTAAGTTGGGTTCACAAATTCATAAAGGAACTTCAAGTGTCCTGTGACCTTCAGAAAATAATAACGGAGCAAATAACACCTGCTGATGAAGAGCGTGTGATATGGTCGATAGCTCCAGCACAAGCAAGGAGTAAGTGGACATTTAGTTGAGATTGTTTTGTCAACTATGTACAAGTTCCTCAAAGTTGGTCATTTTCAGATTGAAAAAGTTTCAAATTTGATGAAATTCAGACGGCACAATATAGGATGAAAACAGATCAATCTGTCCAATCAGGTTATATTCTGTCAGTCATGTGACCAAAGAAAGTTCTGATTAGCAACTAAAAAAACTATACATTTTCTATCTGAATTTGTTTTTCCTTTGCAAACCCTGAAATGGCCTACTGGAAAACTGAACCAGAGGAATTCAGACCATATCAATTAAAACAGAGGGTTCAAAGTAAATATTTCAATGCCGTCAGTTCAGTGGTATTTAAATTTCAGCATATTATGTAGGCATTTAATTTCACAATTAGGTTACTTATGCAATTATTGTGGCCTTTCTTTGCTTCCATATTTTATTGCTTTGTCAATGAGATCAACTGTAAGAAATAAGACACTGTATTTCTTATCAGTGGTGATGATGTCTTTGAGTACCCATCATTCCAACAGTTTGATTAACATATACTGCAGATAGATAACAAAAAAGTCCTTTAAATTGTGTGCTTAGTTCGCAGAATAATTTAAACAACAATGGATTCAATGTAAGTTGAAGCTGCGTTATAACAAGATGTTTTCTGGGATGCTGCAAAATTGATACACCTCACTTCATCATCTGTCAGCTGTTTGTTCAAATGAAATGCCTTTAGTATCATTTTGACTCAGATCTTTGCTGTTGTTCTTTCACCAAAATAGATTGAGAGAGCTGCAAGAAACCTACACGATCATATACAGCTTGTGTATAATTCAATATGATCACTTATGATTTCTCCATATATTCATATCATGGCAAAATGAACATATCAGTATTTTGTTAATCACAATTATCATCTCTGCATGAATCAGGATATGATGAATCAAAGTAAAGGCATAGCACAAGGAATTCATTGGAAATATTTACAATATTTGAAAGATGTAGGATTTTGTTCTAGAAAATCATCATCATTTGAATCAGTGTCATACTGAAAAGAGGTGTTTTCATCACGTGGTTTTGAATACTTAAAGAAATATCATATCTACATCAGGAATGCTGTGATAATGATTGTGAATTTTGTCGGGATTCATCCACCACTATATTGTATTTTTCTTAGCCTTTAATTTCCAGGAAAGCCTCATTGAGATAAAAAAAAATTCCCTTTTTCAAGAGTGTCCTGCCAAGATAAGAAGCAATAATAATGAGTTTCTGACAAACAGCATAAGACAGATGACACAAAATATGCCACAAATCAGAATTCAACAGAATTATATAGCACCTTAAAATAATGCTAGAACTGTCAACAACCATAATAAAAAATAAGACCAGTCTAAAATAATAACTTAAGACTAACATATTAGTCATTTCTTAATGATTTACTTCAATTACTTAACATTAATTACATTTCTCTAGAAATTATTGGAATTCAAAAACCAAATTTAATTGCAAAAATTGGTCGCTATCAATTAAAATGATGGTGACTGATATTTTAATAGGACGGTGGCTTTAAATAATTCAGGAGATATTTGAAGTCCTACTTTAACTGTTACTGTTGTAAACAACACCACATAAAACTTATTTTTTTTCAAATGGAGTCTGACTTCAGCGCTGCGATGGTGTATTTTGGATTTGGAGCTGCTGTGGAGGCAGCATATGAGGCCAGTGTCATGATTTAGATCACCTACTGCCCCCTGTTGTCTATAACCGGTACTGATAGCCTGATGTGGATGCACTGGCTTTATTATTACCATAACCAGTCACAGTGACAGCATTTATTACCTCTGAGTGGAAATCAGAGAGTGTGGAGACATTATTGTTGCTGAAGATAATGGATAGTGTTGGATATTAAAATATGTACATCTGGATAAACATAAGAAGAAAAGAGAAAGAGGCAGAAAGGGACATTTCTTCACATTTCTCATGTGTGATGAGTTTGGGAGATTTAGAAATGCCCCCCTCCCAAAAAAAAAAAAAAATTCGTTTATTCAATTTTACTTTGTTATTTTAATTTGAAGAAAATGTTTTTCAGCACACATTTGTCCTCAAGTTTGGCTCATTCTTTTATTTCCTTGTTCAGTTATTATACATACAGTGTTCCATAGATTGAACACACGAGCCTGCATTATATCACAATGTAGTATTTGAGCACATGGTGAATGTGAGATGCAGTCAGTTTCTGGCCTCAACCAAGAGGAAGTGCAGCTCTGCCTTCTCCCCTCGCCTTCCCCTCGAAACCCCGCCTCCTCTCGGACGGACATAACGCTGATTGGTCAATCCCCTTCTAGTGAGAGCCAGCGGCGAGCCTCTTCATTGGCTGAGGGCAGCTCCGTGCACAGATGAGATGCAAATCCAGAGGTCTGCCGGTAAAAGCTTGGCGCTGTCACCCGGGATGTCCATTCATCTAGCGGGGAAGGGAGAGAGACACAACCGGGGAGTGGAGAGAGAGAGCTCGCGGCTTGTATGTAGCGCTGCATTCGGTATAGGCTATTCAAATCAGGGTGAAATGAGATTTAAAGTAAAATTACTCCAGATTTACCTTCATGTTTTGTCAGTTTCCTTCCACTTGTGATGCCAAACATGCGTGGAAGCTTAAGTTCAGCTGCGAGGAGACAGAAGGAGCTTTGAAGACTCCCACGTCTCTGAGTGTTAAGAGACTTTTCTTCTGCACGGAGAACACAAGAAAAACACACTAGTGTTGTTCCAAGTGTTGGAAATCTGCTTCGGACGTCGTTTTACTTTTGCGAACAAAGGCTGCTATCTGGCGCGTCTGGACGGGCTAAATGTTGACGGACAGATAACAAGAAGTCGACAGCGTGACAAGTTATCGGCAAAAATAGGCATACACAATCTGACTCTTGTGCTGAACGAGGGAGGCGAAATCGGGAGGTTTCTAGTGAAGATCGGGGAAGTCGAGTATCTGTGGACGCACTGTGGCGCACAAATGGTGTTTCTGTGGGACGCGAAATACGGTAAAAGTCATTTCTTTATTAATTCACCTCTTACAGTATTTCTGATGCTTTATATGAGATTAAGCGTCGTTGCAGTCAACAGCATCACAAAGAAGGAAAAATAACAAAAGCATTCATAAAGTCAGTCAATCAGAACTCCTCTCCGTTATTATGCATGGGATGCCGGAACTGGCGATGGCATGTCCGTTCCAGACAACATATGCGACTCATCTGCTCATCAGTGTGGTGAACTCAAGTTGTGTTCCATCGTTTTTATCAAAAGAAAAGAGAAAGAAGGAGAGAAAAGAAACACTGACTCATATACTTTCCCGTGCCTGTCTGTGTTTTCCTATACATCTGATCCTAATGGCTGTGGTGTTCATGGAGGGGATAGAGGAGCTATTTTATTCTTTTTCAGTCTTAATTTAACTTCCCTCGTTGATAAACCACAGACACACACAAACAGAAAATATTATAAACAGAAATCTTCCCTACAATATAATAGGTTAATATCATATATAATATTCAATATCATGTTGACTGTAAAAGCTCCCCATATGGTGTTCACACACTTTGCAGCTCGAATTATTCTTTGGTAAAATAATGAATTATTACCATATTATTTATGTGATTATAATGGCATTATGATGCCTCACAATGTAGGGTGAGATTTTCAGCTAAGGGTTGGGAACCCATGTGGAGTCACTTGGTCACAGGAGGTATCTAGGACTGATATTAGACTTTAGTATTTTTTAAAACAAAATAAAACTGTTTTTAAAATATATGACATTTCTATAGAATTTATCTGGATATACCCCTACCATCTACCAAAGTCATTCTTTTTTTCCCTTACGTTTTTGCTTTTTTTCCCCCCAAATTCAAATGTCAAACTTCACTGAGACCGGGTCCTAAGAATTTAAGTCATTTAAGTTGATCAAGATGCTGAGTTTGTTGTTAAGTGCCACTTCATGATGAACTGAAATGTATCTTACAGTATGAGGAGAGATGTTGACTAAAAAAGTCTGTTCACCTCAGCTCATATAGCTGCTGCTGTAGCAGAATGGCCCATATTCTGATGGTTCAGCCTTTGGTGCAGAGCCGACCCAGGCCGTAAGCACAATCTACAGCCACAGCGCTCCCTTAGCAACATTCCAACTTTCATCTTGATAACTGCTGTATGAGTGAGTACTAAAAGAAATCAGCAGTGGCGTTACAAAGCAGTTGAAAACACATTCAAGCTATGTTACTAACTGCAACACAGCTCCTAAAATGAAGGGATATTCAAATAGTCCTTTTCCCCAGCGGCTGCAGGGCCCTAACCAGCTGCTCGGCTTTTAACTTTCCACGGCTGCTTTAACGCTAAGAGATGATACATCAGTCAAAGCTTCTTATCTAAGATTATTCAAATATTTTTAGTGTCTCAGGCCCTCATATGTGACTCCAAATCTCAACAAGATTCAATGTTGGGAACTCACAAGGGAAGTACTGAACTGTAGAACTCTAAATCAGATTATCTACTGTGGACTGGCTGTGTCTGCGGCCCCTGTGTTAAACCACCGACCCTTCGTGGAGCTCTCAGCGAGGCCGCAGTTGTAGAGTTGAGTAGCGGTGGGAGGATTTCAAACTGTAAACTAAACTCCAAACCGCCAGCATGTGGCTTCAATTGTGGGTTGGCTGACTGACAAACCAGCAGAGCCACTGACACTGCAGACAGACAGCTGCTCAGATGCCCTCCGCTTCCTTCACTTGTCTAACTAGATGAGGTTCTGTTTATTACAGAATATGAACTGAATTGGAAACTTTCATCCTCACTGAAACTTCAATGTCACTTCTCTCACAATAATTCATTTAAAGAAGATGTGAAAAAAGGGGGACGAGTGCAAGAGTGTTGCTGCTGTCTTTAGTTTCATGACTACACACTCTGGTATTCAAGTCAGTGTGACCACAGTGTGTGTCATCATGCACTGTATATATAGAGTGTGTGTGTGTCCCATCTGTGTGGTTGTGTATACATCCTCTTTCTTTTTGTTACAGTGATTTTCATCATTATGACAGTTGTACTCATCCAGCTCTGTAGGAATGAGAATTGATATAACATGGACACAAGCTGCTATACGTCGCAGTATTCACACAACTCCTTTAATAGAGTGAGACCAGATCAACCATATTTCACAGTGTTTCTGTTTGTGTTGTCAGTCTGCAGATGGGGACCTAAACCCCTCTACAGGAACATGTGCTGTATGTAGGGCTGAAACTAATAATTATTTTAATTTCTTCTATTCATCCTTTGCTTTATAAAATGTCAGAAAGATATTAATGTATTCCTATAGAATACTAAGACAGAAGATAAAACCAGAAGATATTCACATTTGGACTTTAATGATGAATTGATTGTCAAAATAGTTGCTGCTTCAATGTCTGTTGAATGTTAATGAATGGATTGACTCTGTGTTGCAGCTGTAGCTTTGTAATTCACCTCTTCTGATATTTGTCCATTTGTGGACTCCACCACCAAACACCTCCAATCTGGAGCTACTTAGAGCAGCAGAAAAGGAAACGTTACTCAACTAACCTCAGCTATTCTCTTTCAGACCCAGCCCCGGGCCGGCGTTACACCCCCCCCTCCACCACCCTCGCCTCGGGGGGGAAGATGACCGAGGCCCTGCCCCTGGGTGCCCAGGAGGCCGGAGGTGGGTCCGCTCTGGTGGGCAAACTGCGCATGGCCGACCGCGGTATGGTGGAGGTATGCTGACTTGGAACTAAATATATCATATTCACTCCTTGAATTTGTTATAACATCCAATAATGAACATCTTCCTCCCAGCTCACTGCTGATATTTGACAGCTGAGTCCAGAAGGTAACTGTGATGTTGTTTCAGGTGATCTCCGATCATCCAGGAGAGCTTGTGAAGACAGACAGTCCCAACTTCCTTTGCTCTGTGCTGCCCACACACTGGAGGTGTAACAAGACCCTGCCCATTGCTTTCAAGGTGTGTATGTGTGTATTTTTGCTTTCTACTTCTACTCCACTACATTTCATTGACAGCTATAATTACTAGTTACTTTACAGATTAAGATTTACATCTTTATAATCCACTAATAAAATATATTTCATTGTTACAGATTAAACAAGTAATTACAAGCAGCTCTAAATCGACTGTAACATTCAAGTACTGCATCAGCAATCATCTCATAACATTGACACATTGAGTAGATTTTGCTGATAATACCTCGATATTTTTACATACTTGTAGTAAGTATTTTTACACTGCAGTATTACTACTTTGACTTCTGAATTAATTCCTCATCCACCACTGCAATCAATGGATACAGCACAGTTTGTCACTATGTTTTTGCTTAAAGGCCCACTCCAGTGTATTTTGGCATTTTTATGATATTTCATCAAATATGGGTTATTTGAAGGCTGAAAGTGGAATTTTAGAGTTCCTTCCTTCATTCAGTTCTACATTCCCTTCTTCGCTTTTTAAGACTCTCAGCTGAGGATACATCACAGTGTTCTTATTATTATTCCAGTTACTCTGTACTCTGTAACTATTATTATAATATAATATAAAAAAAAATATATACTAAATAAAGAAAAGCAGAAAATCCTCACATCTTAAAAGCTGGAATCAGTGATGGCATTTTTACTTACTATAAATGGCTGGAACAATTCATTGATTATCCAAATAGTTCTTGATTGATTAACGCCAATATTATTCCAGCTCTAATTTGTCAGCATTTGGAGCAAAATGACAGCTGAATGAAAGTTATTTAATAATCATTTTTCCACTTAACAAGGGAGAGTATATTTAAGCATAATTCTTTGGATTAAAAATATTTTCCCAAACATTTGTCCCTAAACAACAAAACTCTGCTGTCCTGTGAAAACCATGTATCTCCAAAATGTTATATGAGCTAGGAAAGAGCTCTGTTTCCGGCTCTGAGACCAGGTATTTTCACATAATTCAGTGGGATTTGAAATGGTTTCTTTTGCTTAACAAGTAGACAGTTTTCTCTTAAAAACAAAATTAGAGAATATGATGAAAATGCATTAAAACATTTGCTAATACGACATTTTTTCTCGTGATTTCCTTTTATGTGAGTTTGTGTTTTTCAAAACCGTCATTCATAAATGGCAGTTTGCCAAGTTAGAGAGTTTTATTTCTACAAGAAAAAATAATCCTTTGATACATGGACAGTATGATGGTTTAACTTTCTGTGCAGTGGCGTCCCTCATGTGTGGATGTGGACGGCTTTCCTGCACTTTGAGACAAAATGCATTTGTGGAAAAGTAGCTTTTAGCTGCAGAACACACAATTGACTGATTTATTGAGTTTTATGCATTAGTGTTCGCACATGCCTGCGTGTGTGTGTGCGCGAGTGTGAGTTTGGTGCATTATGCATCATTATGGAGTGTCATGAGCGGATGTCACTGCCTTTTACTGATAATGGATGACTGTTATGATGCACGCACATACACACACACACACACACACACGCACACATATATACACCGATCAGCCATAACATTATGACCACTGCCTGGTCATAATGGAGGAACATTGATTATCTCGTTACAATGGCACCTGTCAGATATATATATGTGTGTGTATATATATATATATATATATATATACACACACATATATACATACTGTGTTTATATGTATATATATATGTATATACTGTATATACATATACATACATACATACTATATACTTATATATACTGTATATGTTTATACACTTACACACACATACACACACACATATACGATCAGCCACAAATTTATGACCACTGACAGGTGAAGTGAAGGAACATTGATTACCTCGTTACAACGGCACCTGTCAGATATACATATATATATATATATATATATATATATATATATATATATATATATATATATATATATATACAATATATAGATAAACACACATACAGTAGCACATATAGTATATGTACAGTATGTATAGTATATATATATATGTATGCACATATATATAGTATATATGTGTGTGTATATGTGTGTGTGAGTGTACACACATATACAGTATATATACGTATGTGTGAATCTATATATAGTATATATATATACGTATAAACACAGTATATTAATATATGTGTGTATATATACATATATACACACACACGGACCACTGTTGCCTTCACTTTCCACATCTTTTCTAGCTCTTCTTTCAGCCCTTGGTATTTCTTGAGCTTCTCGTGTTCCTTCTTCCTGATCGCTTGGGATTGCTACATCTATCACTACTGCCTTCTTCTGCTGTTTGTCCACCACTACTATGTCCGGTTGGTTCGCCATCACCAGTTTGTCAGTCTGTATCTGGAAGTCCCACAGGATCTTAGCTTGGTCATTCTCCACCACCTTCGGAGGTGTGTCCCATTTTGACCTTTGGACTTCCAGCCCATACTCGGCACAGATGTTGCTGTACACTATGCCAGCCACTTGGTTATGGCGTTCCATGTATGCCCTGCCTGCTAGCATCTTACACCCTGCTGATCCCAAGGTACTTGTAGCTGTCCTCAACATCTGCTATGTCGCCTTCTGGTAGTCTAATCCCTTCAGTTCTGACTACCTTCCCTCTCTTGGATACCATCCAACCACACTTATCTAGTCCGAATGACATTCCAATGTCGTTGCTGTAGATCCTGGTGGTGTGGATCAGTGAGTCGATGTCTCGCTCACTCCTGGCATACAGCTTGATGTCATCCATGTAGAGGAGATGGCTGATGGTTGCTCCATTCCATAGCCAGTATCCGTAGCCACTCTTTGTGATGATCTGGCTGAGAGGGTTCAATCCTATGCAGAACAGCAGTGGGGACAGAGCATCTCCTTGGTTTATGCTGCATTTGATGGTGACTTGTGCAATTGGCTTGAAGTTGGCCTCTAGGGTCGTTTTCCACATCCCCATTGAGTTCTTGATGAAGGCTCTTAGAGTCCTGTTGATGTTGTACAGTTCCAAGCATTCCAGAAACCATGTGTGAGGCATCGAGTCGTAGGCTTTCTTGTAGTCAATCCAGGCGATGCACAGATTGGTCTGTCTGGTCTTACAGTCTCGAGTGACTACTCTATCTACCAGCAGCTGGTGCTTTGGGCCCCGCTCATGTACTGCGCCATGTGCCTAGTCATCTTAGCCGCTATGATGCCTGACAGGAGTTTCCATGTTTTGCAGAGGCAGGCTATTGGCCGGTAGATAGATGGGATTGCTCCTTTCTGGGGATCCTTCAGGATCAGGACTGTACGGCCTTCAGTTAACCACTCAGGGTGAGTCCCATTTAGCAGCTGGTTCATTTGTGCTGCTGGGCATTCATGGAGCGCAGTTAGCTTCTTTAGCCAGTAGGTGTGGATCATGTCAGGGCCTAGTGCTGTCCAGCTCTTTCTTGAATTTATGCCACTGTGATGGTTACTGGATCTTGTTCAGGGAGGTTGCTATGGTCTGCTGTCATGTTATTACCCTGTCACTGAGAGTACACTTTGGATGGTTCGGTGGAGAACATTCTGTTTTTTCTCCTAGCTTCTACTTCTCTGGTGTACCTCTTCAGGCGGGTGGCCAGGGCTGTGAGTCTTTGTTTGGCAGTCTCCAGGGCCTCAGGTATGGGCAGCTTGTTGTACTTCTTAGGTAGCCCTTTCTTCATCACACCTTTCTGTAGTTCTGATAGCTGGCTAACTTCCCTCCGTGTTACCTTAATCTTGGCCTCCAGCCTCCTTCTCCATGGAGGATACTGCTCCTTATGGCTTCTCTTGTTCATCTTGTAGCCAAGCATCTCAAGGATCACTGTTGCTGTGGTGTATATCAGCTTGTTGTCTCAGTGATGGTCGCAGTAGGGATTGTCCGTAGTGCTACATATATATATATATACAGACACACACACACACACACACACACACACACAAATACACGTTCCATGAACAAGCTAAAATATGCACAGGTGCAAATGTAGTGCATACTGTACATGACCACACACACACACACGCACACTATACTGTAAGTACACACACGTACAATGTGTATGCATACACAGGCCGTCCGATTAAAGAATGTACACACACACACACACACACACATTGGCCTTGGCCTGAGAGCTTCATAATTGTTTCCTTTGCCTTGTTTATTCGGCTGGGCTGGTTTCATGCTCCATTGCTGCCAGTCTCTCCTTTGTCTGCTGGTGTGTGTGTGTGTGTGTGTTCTTTCTTTCACTGTAAACTGTTTGCAAGCCAAGACCTGTATTTTCAAACCCAACGAGACACTACTGCTTTACTATCATGGAAGAATTGAATCCAACCTCATTCCACCGCAGGCTTACTGTAGATTAATACTGTCACCAGTAGATTATTGGAACATCAGCATACTGATAATTCAACTCATACTCAAAGCAACGTAGATGGTAAACAACAGAGTTAGAGCAATATCTTAGACCAATGTTATTCCCTGGAAAACAATGCTTTTGTCTGATGTTAAGGGGGAAATCAAGGTTTAACTGAGAGGTTAAAGAGGGTCCCAGGGTTATCATGGACTGTGGTTACTGGCTTAGAGAGCTCAGGGTTAAAAGAGAAACCGTCCACAGTACAGTATCTGAGCTGGTCATTTGCACACTGATGGTGTGGTGTGATTAGCGTTAATATGGAAATAGTCCTCCCTGGCTCTGTATTTGCGTAGCTGTGGAGGAGGAGAATGTGCTCTCTAGTGCGCTGAGTGTCCCACACCTCCATTTTACACATGTGTTTTGGGAGAGTTTCATTTTATTATGACCTTTTATTTCATCATTTGCATCTTTTACATGAAATGTGTGAGCTGTTTGGGTCTCTGTGTGACCTTGTGTGACCCCATGATCAGGTAGAAAATCTGCGAACCCATTAGCATTTCATGTCCACCGTCATTTACTTTGGATCTAGCAGGATGTATAAGCATGAACCGAACGTTATCGTCTGATAGGTGAGGGGCCTTGCCCTTGAGCAAGGTCAGTGACCAACAGATCAGACTGGGGATGTACACACCAAAGATCGTCACTGTAGTTCCAGAACCCAGAGCACTGACCCTCTCCTCTATCCATTTATAGACATTTAAGTGTTTGAAAATCTTAGACAACCTTGGCAGAAAAACTCCATTTCAAATTGATAATAAAAGCAAACATTTTTATTTATAATTTTATCAGACAAAAGACACTGTTTCATAGAGACTTTAATGGGACATAAATCCAAAACTTCATCTTCTCTCCTCCTTTCCTCCATCATGTCACTAGGTTGTTGGCCTAGGCGACATCCCTGATGGCACCCTGGTAACTGTGATGGCGGGAAACGATGAGAACTACTCAGCAGAGCTTCGCAACGCCACGGCCGCCATCAAGAACCAAGTGGCCAGATTCAACGACCTGCGCTTTGTTGGACGCAGTGGAAGAGGTACACACACAAAAACAAAAACAATGGAGATATAAATTCAGATTTTTGCTATGGTCTCACTTAAAAGATGGCACAAATATGAGCTATACTGGCATCAAATATAAGTGAGAGCAGTATTGGCCTGTAATGTCTCAAGCACACAACACAGTATGAATAAATTAGGGGAAGTACATGTGAATAAAAACAGTATTCATACAACTTCCCTGTAACACCCCATTCAATGCCCCGGCATCTTTAACGGACACACAGACCACAGTTACTCTAAATCAGTCACAGGCAAATGTCCCAACTTATCTATTTAAACCACCAGTCCTGTGTACACAAGCTCTGCTAACACTTACTCACACACACACACACACACACACACACACACACACACACACACACACACACACACACATAGAAAGTTGAGGAGTAGAAATGTGTTTTCATGCAAATGCAACTGCACAGAGAACAATGAGGTTCATTTATCCTCCATTTTTAAAATACAAAAGATGTTGGTTTTTTAATTTGGTTAATAGCCGGGCTAGTGTGGTTGATGCAGTAAACTCACACCTAATGCTGTGGGATTCATATATCTTCTCTGTAATTATTAACTATATATTTTCATGCTCACAATGACAATATTAACATGCTGGTGTTTAGCAGGTATAATGTTTACTGTCTTTGTTTAGTATGTTAGCCCTAGAGCTTTGCCACCAGTGTACCTAAATTACATCAGCAAGTGTCAGGAAATGCAGAAATGGCTTTTAGTGTTTGACCAGTGTGGACTTGACTGACAGCCCAGTAGTGATACACTAAAAGATGAGGCTGGCAATATTCTAAATTTTTGTTATGATAATCAAATCCCATGTGCAGACTAAAACCAAGTTTGTCTCTCAATACTTCCTGTCTGTGTCTCTCAGCTCCAAGCCCATTGGTTCCTACTGAGGACACAAATCTTTAAAAACAGCTCACAAATATATAGTTTCATTAAAAAAGTTCAGTGATTTCCTAAAACAGCTGCTCACTGTAGTTTTTATCAAACAAACAAGAAGAAATAGTGCATTTGTTGGGGACTATTTTCAGCGGCAGATGAATCCCCATTTGGTGCTCTAGTGAGTATTTGGGGCAGCAGGCACATACACTGTGTATGTGAGACCAAATAAAGTACAGTGTGTGTGTTCATGGTAATGCAGAAACAACAGCGTGGCTCACTGATTGGTTTTTAATATTTTTTATGGCTCAGTGTAGATATCAGGCTGTGATACACACACAATACTTGTTAATAGACACATTAACTATTGGTTTGGCTCTGCACATGGGATTAGTTAACAAGAAGAAAACCATAGATCATCACCAGAGTTATCCTTTAACTTTTGGCTTACTGACAGTGTCTGACTGGTTGTGATGAAATTATGTTTGGCTGAGGGTCTGTGTTGTGTCAGGAGCTTTACCACCGTTATTTCTGGAGGAAACAGTGAATACTTTGAGGGTTTAGTGTATTGTATGATAACAAGCCACATGAACCCACATGTCGAGCAGAGCTTCTCCATCTAAAACCTCTAAAGTGTCATTAACTGTCTGTGTGGGAAGTGGTTAGTTGGCGACATCAATGAATGGTTTAGTGGTGTGACGAGTGGTTTCTCTGTGTGTGTTTCTGTGTGTGCGGGTGGGAGTCAGTATCAAAGTTCTCAAACTTAGTCATCATTAGTCAGTTTTCCCTGCTTTGCAGAAGCACTTAGTTTCAACACACATAGACACTGGTACACTCATGATTTGTGCAGTATTTACACAGTGTTTATGTCTATACGGAGCTGCTCTTTGGATTTGCATATCAGTAGCTGTTTTTGTCATCGCAAAAAGTCAGAGTGAATTCATCTGTTTCACTTTGAAGTTGATGATGTACAGAGTCAGTTTTTGGGGTAAGAAATTAACTAAACTAAACTAAACTGCACTGTTTATGGTTATTTATATTTTTGGTCTACTGAAGCTCGTTTACAATATTTTAAGTGAAAACCCCCAAACCCCTAAATGTCCTCCTAGCTCACTTCTGTTCAAACCGAGGGTAGGCATAAAACATTAAAAACATAAAAGATGCCTTACACAGACGCCAAGATAAAACAAGTGGTGCAGTGAATGAATGCTGCATTTCTACTGTTCACCTCAAGAGCTTGGAGAAGGAGGATGTCGCCGTGGTAACTTTCCACAGTTGTAAATTCTATCTCACAGTATCATAAACCTCTGTGCAGTGTTTTGGATCTGTTAGTCAAACCAGCCTTCCAGGATTATATTTCATCATCTCATTAGTACCTGTTTTCAGTCTGAGCGGTATGGTAAATGGTACATTTGGGTATAGCTGGCTCAGACAGCCGTGGGCTGTGTTATCAAGTCAACTTCCTGTCACCACCATAGCCACACAGTACAGCAATTGTCAATAACCTGTATTCATTTTGTCACATTACTTTGCAATCATCAAATAGTGATTCAATGATCAGCATCTGAATGCAGCTTGCACAGGAGTTACTCTTTCTGACTGCTTACATGCAGATTATAGCAGTGTCATATTTGTGAATGAATGTCCTACAGAAGTGTTGCATGCTCATGCATGGGAGTTTATTTCAACTAGTGAAATATGTCAAAATGAGCATAATGGAAATTATCTCATGGTACAAATTTAATGAACCTATCTATCAGCTACAAACAAGCTACTGTTTATACGTGTTGACTCTGAAAACAAGGTAGCTGAGAACAACTTCATCATGGGTTTACTACACTAGTGAGGACGTAAAGTAAATGATGAGACAATGATGCAATATCGATCATGTCTTGTGTTTGTTTCATATGATGGTGTGATGTGTGTGTGTGTGTGTGTGTGTGTGTGTGTGTGGCCAGTTGTCAGTCTCTCTTTTAGTTCCTCTTTTAAACAGGATCGTCATTTTTCTCTTTCACAATATTTGACTGTGCATGTGTGTTGCACAGACACACAAACACCACCTTGTTATTCCAGGAACACATATACACACACACACACACACACAAACACACACACACACACACACACACATTGCTTTATTGAAGACCGCAAACAACATAAATAAGAGATTTGGTCTAATCGGCTGGTTGTGAGAAAACCTTGGTGACCCTGACTCAGCAAGCCCTGACACAATGCACACACAGACACACACACCCACACACAGACACACGTAACTCACCTCATGTGTGCAATCCACTCTTATCTATAGAGTGAGAGAGACATAGGGGTGATTAGAGAGAAAGTCCCGGAAAACACTGTTGTCAAGACACACACACGCCTTTGTGATTTAGTAATCTCTCTCTGTGTGTGTGTCTGTGTGTGTGTGTGTGTGTGTGTGTGTGTGTGTGTGTGTGTGTGTGTGTGTGTGTGTGTGTGTGATGCCACCGGCTGGCTTATAGACACAACAGACACAAAGACCTCAGCTGTTCTCTCCTCCTGCTGTCTCTCTTACTGTAAACCTTCTCTCTGTAAACAGCCTGCACACACTCACTGTTTCTCTGTACTGTATACAATTTATACTGCACAGTTTATCATGTTTACACAGAATACACTGTGTATAGAGCAGAATATACAGTATACAATAAGTATGCTGTTTATGTGTGTGTATTACTGGGAGAAGAACAGAGAAAAGAGAGACAGGGAGGTTGTAGGTGATAACACACCCTCTGGTGGCCATCAGTATGGCAGATGGAGTTGGTCAGCCATCTGTATCCACAGTAAACGACAGGCACGTGGCCTGTTTCCGTTCATTATTTCATATAGAGCGGGGGTGGTGGTGGTGGTGGTGGGGGGCATGTGTGTTACTGAAAAGGAGAAGAAAACTTCCTCTTTCAACTTCCTTAATGTTGTATTCACTCGCAACATCTCCACCAGCATGAGAAAACAAAAGCAGCCAATCACAGTTTTTGTAATCCACACGTAGCCACTCTAGTCCTACATAATTCTTAAGGAGTTTGCATCTCATCACAGACCTGCAATACATGTTTGCTTTTTTGTATTTTAGATGCCAAACCCTAACCATACCTTAACCCGAGTTTATTTGGCATAACCACAACCTTTCCCTTTACTTTAACCCTTTAAAAATCATTGTAAAACATGGACATTGAGCGTGACAAAACAAAAACAATATCAATATTCCTCCTGGCAACAGGACTGCATCTCCAATACCTACGGCTATATGATTATTAGCTGATTCAGTGTCAGACCTGCTGCCTGGTTTTTCCAGGTCAATTCAAGGCTGAACTTATTAAAATGAAATTACTTTTAAATTTACTACTCAAACTGTACATTTATTTATTTTGTATGCACAAAATGTATTTCACACGTCATCAGTGTTCTCAGCAATAATGTATAAGGAAATGTTCAGAGAGAGAGAGAGAGAGAGAGAAAACAGACACACAGGGAGAGAGGGAAGTGAGAGTAACACCTGGCATTTGCCATACACAACAACAGTGGTGGTCTGCACGTGTGCGTGTGTGTGTGTGTGTGTGTGTGTGTGTTTGCAAGCATGGTGTTGAGTGAGTGCTACTTCCAAAGTTGAGGCTGGCAGTGACCCCCCCAGCAGGGTCCACACACACAAACACACCTGCGCACGCACACATCTAACAACACATTCTAAATCAGGGCTCAGACTGTTTTAGGCTGCAAGTAACTCACAGTTTCTCACATTAGCTAAAAGAAATGAAACTGATCATTTTGCTGTTTTTATTTATTTGACAAGTGGCCATGGTTTAATCACAATTATGCACTTCTATCTTGCCTACCTCGTCATGCAAAACCATTCAGTCGTCACAACAAACAGTGTTTTGTGGCACTATTTAAAAAACCTTTGAGACTGAAAGTCAGCATAGTACATAATCAAGCTGCATCAGTCACACCAACATTTAAAACAGTAAAGGTTTGCTGCAAAATCAATTAATTTAAATGGAATTGCCATGATGAGTGGATTTGCTTGGGAATTAAGTAAATTTGGAAGGAGGGAACATAGAGCCCAAAATGGAGGAAGCTATCGTAGCTTATCAGCAGTGATGTAAACTGCTCCATAAAAGAGGAATGGTTTTTAGACCAGAGTGAGGAGACAGGAGTTGATGGTACAAATACGTCTCTTTTGATAACTGTGTACATATTGTTCCATTAGCGGCCGGGCTAACAGGTAGCAAGCCCGCTAACTTGGAGAGATTATTTTCCTCTCTTCAAAAATAGCGATAGCATGTTCTGGGCTTATGGCGTGTTAGACGTGTGGTTGAATTCTGTGCCACCGTTTGGTGAGGCCGGGCCTCAATTTCCTAGAAGTTGGTCTGGGACATATGACACACATATACAGGGTCAGCCCTCACCTTTCATTGCAAGACTACTGGATGGATTAGTCTATCATGGTCTTTCTCTTTCTTCATCTTGTCGTTTTCTTCTGTGTGTGTGTGTGTGTGTGTGTGTGTGTGCGCGTGTGTGGCATCTGGTTTATTCCTGTCTTGGGGTCCATGACTTACATGACTTAATGCATTAAGCAGACCAAGAGGATATTTAGGGAGAACAGGAGGGGTGGGGGGGTGGGGGTGGGGCAGTGGAGGAGACATGGAAAAGAGAGAGGAGAGTATTACTTGAAAAAGATCCTAATGAACACTTTTTTCCCTCTGTTTTCCATTCCATTTTATTCCATTCCGTTTTCTTTTTGTCATCTTCTGCTTATCTATCCCCTCCTCTTCTCTCTCCCTTTCTTCCTCTCCTTTTCTCTCATAGGGAAGAGTTTCACTCTGACCATCACAGTGTTCACCAACCCTCCTCAGGTGGCCACGTACCAGAGAGCCATTAAAATCACAGTGGACGGTCCTAGAGAGCCACGGCGTGAGTGACGCAGACACACAAATGTTGACATTTTCCTCTTCAGCAAATAATAATGTGGAGTCCCACAGGGTTCAATTTGGGGTCCTATCTAATTCTTCATTCACATGCCTCCACTTGAACACAACTACCCACAAATACAGCATGGATTTTCAGTGTTAGTCCAGCAGCATCTAAAATTCTCTAAAGATGTGTCACTGATCTGAATGAATGTCACAAACTTCTGTTCAACTAAATGAAAACAAATGAAATTCATTCTATGTCAAGCATCTTGGTTTTGTTAGTATGCTGCTCTTTGAAAAACCCTACCACTAGTTGCTTAACTGAAGTACCTTAATAACAAACACTTTTTATACCTAATGTCAACATTTTTCAAATGTTCCCTTTCTACACTCCTTCATTTAGCATGGATGCTGTTAAATGAGCACTGCTGGAGTCTCTGTTATTATTTTGGTGTCTGCTCAGACAGCAGTCTGAGAGCATACCAATATATATGTATACTGCCATAGAGAAAACCTTAACCATACTGTAATTACAATGCGTAGATATTGAAAGCTATTTAAAAAATGTTGGCATATGTAACATCTGATCTTAATTCACTATTTATAGGCCCCCTCTTATGTTGCATACCTGCCTCATAAAGTTGGAACATGATAGTCATTTAATTTATGTGCTGAAAGATTTTGATTATATATAGAATATTGTTTGGATCTAATGTTTTTATTTGATCACTTAAAGTTGTATTTAATAGTTGTCATATTGTTGTATTGAAGACGACAAACTAACTAGTGAAGACATGCCTCTAATCCCCACAGACAAACTCTCAGTGAGTCAATAAGGAACCTGATGCAACACTGAGTTCCTCTCCCACTTAGTGTGATGAAACATGGGGATTTCTCATGGCAGATGAAACGCAAGAAGAAGAGAAAGACAGATATTTTGCTAATAAATGCTGATATGTGTCATAAGAATCCTTCTCATTCATGTTAAATGGGACTGAACTGAACTGAGCGACACTGTTCAGAAGAGTCAGAAGAGATGTGAGGTGACAGAAAGAGAGGAAGACTCCTGCCAGCGCAGCTCAGCTGTGAATAACCATCACTCGTCTCTAACTCGCCCACACACACACACACACACTTCCCCCATTGGGAGGAAGTGCCTGTAACTGGAGCTCAGTCTCAATGCTTTGAAGTGCAGCCAACACCACAGACAGTGTGACAGACCATCACCACCACACACACACACACACACACACACATACACAGGGACAGCCAGACCCCTATGCGGCGCCCATCATCAGATTCTTGAATGCAATAGCAGACATAGTGTGTTAACAATGTGGGGACATTTTTATAGCTTGTGTTGGGTTGTAACTGTTACTGTAATCCCTGGATTATGGAATCAGATTACAAGCGTGAAGTAATCTGCTGACAAATCACCTCTAGATTTTCTATTTTCTATTTTAAATTTTATATAGATTTTATATTTGTTTTGCATACTTTTGATTGGTCATTTTCAATTGAAACTGCAGAAAGTTGGTGCTAGGGAGCCATATATTTAAATGTGAGTAATCATTGGGAATCATGACAGCTTTATGTCATCTCTCACTCCAAGGTCATCGTCAGAAGATGGACGAGGTCAAACCTGGCTCTCTGGCTTTCTCTGAGAGGCTAACAGAGCTGGAACATCTGAGAAGGAGCTCAATGAGGGTGACACCTCCTCATCACCATCACCATCAACCCTCCGCCAACACCCGCCAATCTGCAGCACTCAACTCTGCCACCTTCTCCAGCCCCCCGCACACTCAGATAACTGCTGGTAAGAGCCCAAAACTGAGTCAGGAAGAAGCAGCAAAGAAGAAAATGCCGTCTCCCTGCCTGGCCAAGACCAGCTGTACTCTACAGCTCCTATGTTGGTATGGTCACTGGCATACATATGCAATGTGGCCGAGTGAGAGCGTCACGATGTTTCCTCTAGTTGAGCCAAATTCAACTTGTACGTGAACCAAGTTTCATTTGAGGCAGACAAGCTGCACTTATCAGTGTCACTTCCCTGTAACCCCTGCTCAGTGCTGCTACTGGTGGCTGGAAGCTATGTTAGAGCAATGCTACTGAATAAAATGGTAGTATTGTTTATATCTGGATACATAGTATGACACTCCTGGATCAGGACCCAAACCTTAATGTTGATTCCCATCATTCATAATTATGCAGTGCCCAACCCACCAGTGCATTACATTCATGTGGCAGCTTTCATTTGGGGTTCAGTGTCTTGCTGACACTGGAGGTGCCAGGAGGAGCCAGGAATTCACCCACCCTACAGTTAGTGGCTGACCAGTTTCTCTAGGAGCTCAAACACAATCCAATGAGGCAATTATTTAGAAAAACTAAAAAACTTATGATACATCTCCTTCTAGAAAACAGAAAACATGTCTTTACATGGGAACTGAGTTACTGTAGCTAACGCTAGCAGTAAATGACAGAACAGTTCATTCCAACTCTTAGAGTCATGCAGCGTTCATGTTGCGTAGAACCCTGAATGGTCAATGTTTTTAATAGAAGAGAAAATCATTTTCCACAAAGCTTATTTTCCTAAGTTAAGCATTTTACCAACATAAATCTTGGAGTTCCTCTTCTAATGAGGAACTTGAAGAAATTTCCTATTTGCCCTCTTGTCAGAATCTGACTTAATTTGAAGGATTACTCACAAACCTTGTGTGATGATGCCAGCAGAGATGTGTGATGAGGTAGAGTCGGTGAAGCAGTTCAGCCATCATTGAGTTCATCATTCTTTGGAAGCAACGCTTGCTTACAGCTGTGCAGGGGACATTTTTAGATTTCGCCTTGTATCTGTCACTTCTTGTGTAGAGACAACATCCCACTAGTTAAAGCATGACCAATTCATTTTAGCAAATGATTCAACAGTGTCTCTGCTAGCTAGAAGCTATTGCCTTTTTAGGTTGCACTCACACTTCCTAATTTGGGCTGGTAAAGAAAATAATAAAATGGGTTGGGTATTATAGTGCCCAAAAGAATCCCCAGATCCTGAAATTTGCCCCCAGCAGCTGAATTTTAAAACAACAGTGAGCAGGAAGAAATGCCATCTTCCTGCCATACTGCAAATGACTGCTCTTATTCACGATGGGAATGCTGCAGGACTTCAGTTATTGTCCATGCGGACAGTGTTGGAAGCGCCAACATTTTGGAAAATATGCTTATTCACTTTCTTACTTTCTTTGGATGAGAAGATTGATAGCACTCTGTTGTTAAATACGAAGCTACAGCCAGGAGCCAGTTAGCTTAGCTTAGCATGAAGACATGAAACAAGGGGAAACAGCTAGCCTTGCTCTGTCCAAAGTTAAACATCAGGATTTTCTGAGGTCAAGGAAGATCTGTTAGTTTAACCACATTTCGTGCTAACGTACATATTAATACTGAGTACATCTTCATTTACACCATGTAATAACAGCCAAAAACAATACACTGTGTGTGTGTGTGTGTGTGTGTGTGTGTGTGTGTGTGTATGTTTCCCAAACTTGTGCATTCAGCTTGCATCAAACCTCATTGTTCCTCCTTGTGGTTTTAGTGAGATCCATTGTGGTCTCTGTGTGTGTATGTATGTGTGTGTGTGTGTGTGTGTGTGTGTACCTGTGAGAGTGTGTGTTGCGGTTGCCGTGGATACTCTATGTGGTACCAAAAGACAGGATCTGTTCCTCTTCTGCCTTCTGCCTGTGTGTGTGTGTGTGTGTGTGTGTGTGTGTGTGTGTGTGTGTGTGTGTGTGTGTGTGCATGTGTGTGTTTACGCATGCAGTGCAGTTAGAGTGTTTCTTCTTATATGTGAATTTGCATGTGTGTGTGTCTGTATGTGAGGAAGTAGGTTATGGCTTAAGGAGGAAATGAGAGTCAGCTGGCAGGAAGTGCTACTGTGAGAAAAAAAATGTTTTAAAGCAAATGTCAGAATCTGAAGGTCCCAAGATCCATTGGATATGATACATTTTTTACATCACAAAGTCACAATCCAATTACTCACACAGTTCTATGTCCAAATCCAAGCTAGACCTCAAAATGAACTCAGCTAGGAAAAGAGGCTGCTAAAAAAGAACCATAACATCCCAAATACAATATAATTAATACATTTTATACGATAAACCTCAAAAGATTCAGATAAAATTAACAATTTAAGAATACCAAATCTAAACACTTCAGATAAGTACATATGAGAAGGAGCAATCATCTAGTTAGAGAAGCTGCAGCTTAATGCACTGAGCAGTGGTTTCACCTCTCAGCTGAAGGGATGCTTCTATATCTGTATCATACTTACCACCACAGCTAAGCACTACACATACGACCCTCACCCTAAAATCATCTATTCTTTAGACTGGCAAGGAGCTGAGATGCAAAACAAATAGAAAATGTGGAGTAGTGTTGAGGGAGTGAGAAAAAAAACCCACACCATGAGGGAAAGATAAACAGGTAGTTCTCAATGCTCCCTGCTCTCTGATCCTTCTAAAAGTGAAAATAGCAACAGGAAACCGTTATTAAGCCATTCTACACCTCACTCTCTTTTTCTTTCTCTTCCCCTTTCTTTCCTTTTCTCTCGACATTCTCTCCCCCGTCATAACTCCCCCGCCCCCCGCTTAGCTTTCATTTCTCTTTTAATAATTGTCTTCCCTTCTTTCACTTCTCAAATTTTCCTAACTGTGAGTAATAAATACTGTACAATAATGTAGTGTGTGTGTGTTCATGTGCATACTTTGGCGCTTCAGTCTGCACGTGTGGCAGTGCAGTAAAAGTCTATGTTCCCTCTGCTGCCAAACCTCTTAGAGCTCTTAACAGATGTAAAACACACAAAGTGGTATCACATGAGAAAGGTCAAGATGAAGTGAACACTAATGTGGGCTTTGCTGCAGCAAATAGGTACACCCAGTATGTAAGTAAAACCAGGATAATAACGTGATCGAGACCCCTTTAATATGATGTCAATGTTATCTTTTTTTAATTCAGTTTTACAAATGTTGGGGTTGAAATGACTACTACCAAAGGTTTTGAAACTGGTCGAGTAGATCGCCTCCATTGGCATCCGCGAACGGGCTACAATGGCTGCAACGTCATCCTTGCAGGCAATTGCGCCCGTGAAAAGTACGTCCACTAAAAGTGCTTGTTTTTCTCACTGACAGGCTCAGATTCTTATTCGAAGTGTCTGACAACATTATGGAAAGGATCCCTACAGAGACAGACCTTTTGTTAAAGAGTAAGATCTTTTTGTCTTCCTGCGTCAACTCGACCTCTCGCGAGATTTCAGAGCGAGACTTTTCCTTGAGCGAGACCTTCTGTTTCTGGTTAAACAATTCCAAACCTTTTGGTAAGATTTAGTCATTTCGACCCCAAAGTTCGTAAACATAGGGCCCAGGTTTAAAAATACTGGAGTTTCCCTTTAAGGTGGTTCCTCCTTTATTGCCTGATCTTGCGGCCCTGTCTTCAAGATGGATCTTGTGTCAAAACCTAGCTTTTGAATTCAGTTCAGTTTTATTTATATAACGCCATATCATAACAAAGTTATCTCAGGGCATTTTTTCATATACAGCAGGACTAGAACGACTCTTTATTAAAATCTTTAATATTTCAGCTGATATTGTGTTTACACGGTGCACATGTCTTTGTGTTTAATCATAAACCTTGGGACCATGTATTGTTCCAGTCGGCCCGGGCCTCATGGCAGGGTCATCCAGCCATGTGCCTCCTGGAAAAAAAGATGAAGTTACCAGCCACTGTTTGACTCTCTAAATGAAACCCACACACATGGCACTGCATAGCTTGACCTGTCATGTGAAAACCATGTATCTCCAAACATCAACTTTTCATGACCCAAGAAAAACAGCTGTGTTTTCAGCATTGTGACAATGCATTTTATCAAATAATCCAAAGGGTTTTTAATTGTTTATTTAGCTAAAGAAGTAGAGGAATGTTCTCAACCCATAAAGAAACACTAAATCCTTCAGTTTATCTGGACAATTCAAATCACTAGTTTGGAGATACATGGTTTTCGCAAGGAATCACAGCCTCTACAGGGGTGTAGGTGCAAACCTTTGGTTTTTCCAAATTGGAATATTTACATGCCACTACAATCGCCTGGTGCGTCATGTTTGGCCCAGGTTTATACATTAAAGACACCAACACTAAATTACTACTATGGGCAAAATGGTGTTAGTAGTTAAGTATTGATCAGTGCTACTGCATCATACCCATCACATCAGAACTGGATGACACTGACTGCTCCAGGTCTCATTTACCATAAACAACCATAAAACAGCACAGAGATGTCTTTCTATGTGTTCTAGTTCTATTTCCAAACAGCCAGCCGTCTGTGACTCCTGCCCCACATTAGTGCACTCTGCCTGGGGAGAGAAGCCAAGAAAGGAGGGGGCTTGGCACGGGACCTGGGCCTCACCACCACCCAGATACACCACACACACACACATAGACGTCAATGCTTGGGAGAGCTCTTGGCTAGACTTGAAAAGCCTTCATTGACGTCTTGGCTGCTGTGTACAATTTGCTTCCTCGTCTGTCTGCATATACACATACACACACAAAGACACACACATACACACTGTTGTCTACAAGTCTGTGGGTGATCAGTGCCATTTATTAGACTGTGGGGAAAAAGACTGGATTGAATGAAAGAACTTACCCCCCCCCGTCCACCCCCGTCCACCCCCACACTAAGTTAATTGCTACCTCTCCTCCATCTCTCTTTCTTCTGTTCTTTTCACTATCAACAGCTTCTGTCTTGAGACCAAGGTCATTTACATCAGCCTGTATTTAAATAGACATTCTATACAAATCATGCAGTTCAATATGTTGTTATGTTTTGGGCCAAAACAAAACTGGGCTTTTATTTGTGATCATATATTCTAAACTCAAGGTTCTGTTTTTTTGAGCGTTTGACCATATCCCATGTTCTTCTTTAATGAATGGAACTTGTTAAGGTGTCATTATGTGACTTAAGTCCAGAACCTCAGTCAGATAATAAGAAGTGGTTGTATATTCCATTCATAGGTCAAATGACACCCGAGTAAGTTTCATTTGCTGAAGAAGATCATGGGATACAGTCAAAAGCTAGTATGTGAACCATTAAGTGACCTGAGTTGTAATAAATTGTAATTATCCTTTTTTTCCCCTAAAAATACTGAAGGAGCATTCCACTGATTTTACACATTCAATTTAGTTCAATTCAGTTTTATTTCTATAGCACCAAATCATAACAGAGGTTATCTCAGGGACCTTTTCATATAGAGCAGGTCTAGACTGTACTCTGTAATATGTTATCTCATCTTGGGCTTGAGACTTAAAATTCTTAACGGCAAGCCAACATTATAAAACTAGGCTAAAAGTAGTAAGTTTGAGTTACATTATGGGAATCGTAGGATCCAGCTTATTTGGAGCTTGACCCATACTAAAAGTCAGGATATCTTGGACTCTTCAGCTTCACTTTTGACCATCCCTTTTTTAAATCTGTCTCGTGAATGGAAAATACCTCTCTGATCAAAACAGTTTGATTTACAGCTCTGAAGGTTCACTGATTCATCTCTTTGGTTCTCTCTCTCTCAGATTCCAGACAGATGCAGTCATCTCCATCTTGGTCCTACGACCAATCATATCCCTACCTTGGCCAGATAACCACGCCTACTATCCACACAGCCAATCCCCTTTCGCCTGGTCGATCTTCACTCAGTGACCTGTCCTCACGACTCACAGGTAACACACGAGCATGTACACAAAGAGAAAACAGAAAGTAAAGTAAGTAGGTTGTAACCTCTGACCATTGCCGTCTCTCAGGTCCTGACCTCACGGCCTTTGGTGACCCCAGGATGACCTTAGAACGACCTTTCACCTCCCTCCCCTCCTTGCCTGACTCCCGCTTCTCCGACCCCCGGGTCCACTACCCTCCCACAGCGGCTGCATTCACCTACACCCCCTCTCACAACCCCGTCTCCAACAGCGCCCTTGGCCTCACCATGGCAACGGCCATGGCAACCACCCCAGCAGGGAGATACCACACCTACCTACCTCCTCCCTACCCAGCAAACACCCCCCACCAGGCTCAGAATGGGCCCTTCCAGTCCACCTCCTCGCCATATCACCTGTACTACTCCACCGCCGCCGGGTCATACCAGTTCTCCATGATGGCTGGGGGAGGAGGCAGCAGTGACTCGCGCTCCCCGCCGAGGATCCTGCCACCATGCACCAACGCCTCCACAGGCTCCTCCCTCCTGCACCCCTCTTTGCCTAATCAGAATGAGGGAGTGGGTGCGGAGGTGGAGTCCAGCCACAGTAGCTCCCCAACAAACATGGCAGCTGCTGAAGCTGTCTGGAGACCTTACTGAACCAGTCGAGGTGGTAGAGGACACTTAAGGTGACCACCTGGTCATGTGATGGCAGACACTGAACATATAAATACACACCAATCCAAAATGAGATAAGTGACATGAGGGGCCATAAGTCAATGTAATATTAAAGATTATGTGTCAACATATAGATAATGCTCAAACTGGGAGGGCTTAGGGAACCACAACCCCTAATTCCATTTAAAGTATAAGGATAGTCTGATGTTGTCCTATATTTTTTCCATTTTCATGTGCAGACCCATCTCTCAATATTGTTTGACTTCCTCTCTGTGTCTCTCAGTTACAAGCCCATTGGTTCCTACTGAAGACATAAAACTTTAAAAACAGCTCACAAATATATAGTTTCATGTTTAAAAAAGGTTCAGTGATTTCCTAAAACAGCTGCTCACTGTAGTTTTTATCAAACAAACAAGAAGAAATAGTGCATTGGTTGGGGACTATTTTCAGCGGAGGATGAATCCCCATTTGGTGTTCTAGTAAGTATTTGGGGCAGCAGGACAGTTTATGTGGGATTGATTCCAAATAAAGTACAGTGTGTGTTCATGGTAATGCAGGAACAACAGTGTGGCTCACTGATGAGTTTTTAATAGTTTTTTATGGCTCAGAGGAAGAAGAGATATCAGGCTGTGATACACACACAATACTTGTTAGTAGATACATTAACTATTGGTTTGGCTCTGCACATGGGATTTGTTGACAAGAAGACTTATCCTTCAAGGGACTACCCATAAAATAGACAAATTCGACCTTGGTTGTGTTCCATATTTTATATTATATTGTTCCTAAATTTTCTCCCAGAACCATGTTGATATTTTAAAACTCAACTGTGAACTGGGTGGAGATTCAAAACATCAACAGTGAGCATGGAGGAAATATTGGGACATACAGTACCATCCAGTGGCTGTGCCCCCCAGTTAGCAGCAATATTGATTATCACCTATCGATGCAGTTTCCTGCAAGTGTTCCTGGGTAAACTGCATCTTAGGAAGTCTGCTGACTTTTTATTTAATTTATATTTGATCACTGAATTGTTCAGTGATTATTGGTTTCTAACTTTTGGACAATCTCCACCCAGTACTGTACGTTATCACTTGACCAGGAGTCAGATGTATGCACCCAGTTTAAAACTGTCTACTGACAAACAATGTTGGCCAATGAAAAACAAGCAGAATGACTGACAGGTGCATTGGCCAACAGACAGCAGTGAGTGGACTCATTAGGTTATATAAACCTAACATCCCAGCCTCACTCTCAGGACATAGAGAAGGATGACAGAGAAGAGCTTCTATTAGATGAAGGGACTAAATGTGGACAGATAAACGGAGAGAAGCATGGTAATATCTTGGTTTTACACTGACGGAGTGCATGCAGCAGCACTGGACTGATCTCAATTCAGCTTCCTTTGTAAAATAACAAGACTTCATCCTCATAAATGTTGTTGGTGTTGTGAATAGATGATTTGCTCATGCCAAATATTGTGCTGGCCTGTTTGTGTTTAACTTCATCTGTCAATCTATCATTGTTTCACCACTCCTCTCTCATTCTTGGTTGATATTTTTAGAAAAACTGAACCATTATCTCTTGGAGAAAATAAAGAAACATTCACTTCAGGAGGTAGAGGTAAATTTGGATTATGACTTCTACCTCTGACTTCACTGCAGACTGCATACTTAAAAGATGATTAATAATTCTTAACTGGTTAAGCCAGTCGATAGATTACATATTTATTGTAGCCAGCCTGGACATTTTGATCAGATTTCTACATCAACACAAAATAAAATGGTGAGGTCTAGATTATTGTTTTTTAAACAGATTATTGGTTTTGTCATAAAAATGCTCAAATTGAAAGATTGTCTTCCATCAGCAGCTCTACTCCAAGGTGATTCATTCTGGCTTCCAAGCCCCTTTCTGACTCACCACACTGAGAAACATTACAGCATGGAGTTTTGTTAAATACTTTAATTTATTCCTACAGTACCATTTTTGGTAGCATTTCGTGTGTATGTGTGTGTGTGTGTGTATATGTGTCATGTTTACCCATGATCCACTATCGATTTGTACTGTATATAACCATGGCTGTGACACCTGCATTTGATCACCCTTTCCTCTCTCTCTCTTTCTCTCTCTCTCTCTTACACACACACACACACACACACACACACACAGTAGTTTTGTTTTGACATTGTTGATAGTGCACATTTGGTTTTGATTTATATAAATATTCTTGTGAAGAAAATACAACCTTTGCCCTGTGGTTACTGGTCGTCTGATTTGTATTCTCAATTTTTTGTCTTTATATAAAATTCTTTCCTGCACGCTGCCACCTGTATCTATGCCAAACCACTCCCAGACCCCACACACACGTACATATTTCATCCATTGCTATTCCTGAACCTGAAGGAATTTCTACAGGCAAACAGACAAGCCCTAGCTTGCCTTCTCTGCCAGTTTACACACACACACACACACGCGCGCACACACACACACACACAAACACACACACACACACACACACACACACACACACACACACACACACACACACACACACACACACACACACACACACACACATACATACACACGGACACACACGGACACACACCCGCAGAGGTTGCTAAATAAAGGTGAAGTGGTTGCAGCCAGACAGTGAGAACACAGTATAAAAAGCAGATCTACTGCAGGCAAAGGTTGGGGAAAAGAGTGCACAGTGTTCGGCAACTTATCAAATAAGTGACGTGAACATACTGTAATAGACATTAAAATCATCCATGGGTTCTCATGCTTAATGCTCAACACCAACACCTCCAAAACTCAGGTGACTAACTCCTCCAGCAGCAGTTTTAGTAGACAGTGACTTGAGTTTGTGGATGACTTCATCTGTTCAGTCAGCCTTGTCAGCAAAGGCCCAGGTATATTTTCCCAACTGTGCAACATCTGGAAGTCCAAGTGAAGGTGGCAGTATGCTCCAAAACAAACTATTACATATGAAGTGTCATCTGGACATGTCTAAAGCAAAAGTATTTATAGCTGTTTGGAACAGCAGAAAAGCCTGCCATCATAGAGAGGAGCGTTACACAAAGAATCCTATAAATGGAAATAACAGCGCACAATTTGACAGTCTGTCCTTCAATGTTTAAGGGTGCTTTCACACCTACAGTTCGTTTGTTCTGGTCCGACTCAGTTGATAAGTTTGTAAACTTGAAGTGTTTTCCCATTGGTTCGGTTTCTTTTCACACAGTGAAAAATCCAAGCATACTAAAATGCATCACTGCAAGCCACGTGAGAACACTCACTCCACTTATTGGTCAGATGTGTCTGGGGATGTTACACACTCCGGTACAGTAGGTGGTGGCATGCACCATTGACGTTGGTTTGTAGTCCACCAGTAAAACCAAAGAAGAAGGAAGTAAATACAGTGTTCTGAACTAGTGCATATTTCTGTGGGAGAAACATTGCTGGTTCATTCTCCGGCTGGCTGCTGCTACTAGAAACAGTTTGCGGGCTCTGCCGCATCGCAGAATGTAAAGCACACCTGGCTACATGGGCCATTTAGCTCATCCTTACAGAATATACCGTGTAGTTGGGTCGGATCAAGGTCGGATCATGTCCCCACCACAAACAAACCGCTCCAGAGTTCATTTGGAACCAGACCGAGACCACCTCCTCTAAAGGGTCTCGGTACGGTTGTTTTGGTCCGCACGACTAAACGCCCAACTAACTGGGCAAACGCACCAGGGTTCATTTTAACAGAACCAAACAGGTTAGGTGTGAAAATGCTCTAAGACATATTGTTTGTTTTGCAGTTGTGGCTGTGTGAAGAATGAAAAAAGAGAGCTTGTGAGAGAAGTTCAAACCCTGCCTACTTTCACACCTCCTCATAACAGCCAATCACTGCGAGAGGTAGGCGTACCGTGAATCTTGTTGGTTTCAGAAAGTTAAGGGTTCAGTATGCTTCAAAGGAAGCTCTTATCATATGGTGAAACAGCATCTGAAATACCCTCCTACGTTTTCTGATGTCAGAATTGGGGGTGCTGTGTTAGACAATTTTTTGTAACTTTCAAAAACACACCCACTTCACACAGTGTTTGGCTGTGCAGAGGTGAGAATCTAGGCAGGGTTTTAACCTCTCAAGCTCTCTTTTTGTATTATACATACAACAAGTTCTGTCACTTTCCATGTGTACAACCGACTACAACACCATGAATGCCTTTGAGAAGAGACTGACACTACGAACTAGTTAATATCTAGCATACTCCAGCCTTTACAAACACATTGTCGGACTCCATCCCCGGATACTGTTCGACCATCCCACAAACTTGTTTGAAGCATTGTCCATCAGCTTGACAAGACCACCTTGTAGAGAAACCAATAGCAAAAACATTATCACTAAAATGAGCCAGAGGTGGCTATGATGGCTGGGCCACATGCTTTGAAAGGAGGCAGATTGCATCCCAAACAATGGAGGGAGCTCATTAGCCATGTTTCAATTTGACTGTCAAGCAAATTTTAATCTAACTTTTGAAATGTTGCAAAAAAGAAATGTGAATTAGGGGCACTTCCATCAACTGGTTTGAAGTGAACACACTAGGCTTGTTGCAAAGTCTGGTCTGGTTTGGTCAGAAGTTGGAGGTATAGGCTACGCTTTACACATGGCTGTAATCCGCCAGTAAACAGAGTAGAAGAAGTAGAGGTTGCGAACTGGAAACAAAACAAGTGGCCTTGGTCATCCAACCCATCTACGGGAGAAACATGGAGAGAGGTCCTCAGGAATTAGTTTCTATTGGGCAAGTTTGAATTGTTCTTTCATGTCAGCTAGTGTTGGTCATGTTTCATGCTGTCTGGAGACGAGGACAAATAAAAGTGGAATGGTTCAGCGGAAACAGCTGAACAGTCATGTGAGTTAAATGTTCGCTAAGTCAGAACTTAATCGCCAAAGGCGCTTCCATATCCCATTTAACGCATCAGCTCTTTTTCAGCAAAGGCAAAAACCACCTCATGCGAGCACAATTTTTTTTGCACAATTGAGGAAGTTTTATCAAATGTTTGCCATTTCCATACAGCTTTTCTAATACGATACATCAAAATGTGCATAGAAATAAGTTTATGGAAGCACTGCTAAGGTGGTCTCATGTCACACAGTGAATGAACAAGCTTAATTAAGTTAGCATGCTTCATGCTAACACCAAAATAGTTACAAATGCATGCTAAATTGTTAGCACACAACATAGCACATTGTATGTTATGAGGCGAAACTGGGCCACAAAACACACAACTGTTAAGGTTGGGGCCTTTTGGGATTAAATGCCCAGGGGCCAATTGGGGTTTTATCCGGCCATGTCCATTATAGGTTTTAAGAGCTCCTACGGATAGGAGAATTTCAAGTGAGGGTTTTAGCGTCACATGATTTTTCTATTTTGACCCTGACAGAAACTGTAATTCTGAAGAAACGCTGAATTTCCAGGGTTTTCTTGATATAAAAACAATAACATTAAGGACCTCACCAGTATTTTGCAATTTTAGCCCATTCAACTTTGAATTTGCTTCATTAAGGAGGCTACTCCATCACAATGAATATCATGTCTGCTTTTGTTGTCAAAGTTAAGTTATTGTCACATAGTTTTATGGATTGACAACAATAAAAGCAGATATGATGTTCAAGCTAATTCAAGCCAGTTTCAGTTCTCTGTGAGCTCACTATGCATTTAGTTTGAGGTTAGAGATGATAGAAAATGTGATTTAGTCCTCTAGGTTTAGCAGGTAAGGTATTATAGTTTATATTTGAATGTTATTGTCTTTATGGAATAAAACCTCCACAGAAATGTCTGGAGAATTTCTTAGAGACATGAAGTCAGCTTTGTATTGACTACGACAGATAGTCTTTTCTCCTTAACATAACAGAAGATGCAGGTCCAAAAACATGAACTCAACTGGATGCAAAACACTTATTCTAAATTCTTACTCTGTCTATTTATAGATTGATAGCAATCATTAGCCATTCTCACGCTGGGATGGGCCGGTACAGCCAACTTTGTTTATGTGTTTAGGTTGTTAAATTGGTCTTTAATGCAACTGCACATATAGCTCTGAAAAGGTAAATCGTCTAAATTTGGTTTCATGGAACTTGCAGATGTCCAGTCGTTTTTTTCCCTCTCTGCTCTCCTTCATTATACAATGTTACAGTTCATCTACAAAAACTCAACACATGAGAAATTGTCTAATTTTGTTTCAAAGAACATTTTTTTATTCCACGATTCTGATCATTTCAAGGGACAGTGAAAATGTTAGGAGTTTTTATATGGGAGAATAGTTTGGCCCATGTTAGAACTAGTGAATGATTGAGAGAAATCCTCCTGCAGTACAGTTGGCTTGACCGGGATAGTCATTTAGCCTTGGTGAACAGTGACATCTAGTGGTCTCATTGTATTCTGCCAGCCCAACGTTGAAGATGGCTCTAGGAAGTGCGGTTCAGTTTTTTACAATTGCCAAGTCACATTTCTCTATAGGAGTTCACCCAGTTCTCTTTAGCAACATGCAGCTCAGCACAACAGTTCATCTCACATCCAAAATGCACTAATGCACCCAAAACACTTGATACACGTCTCATACACAGTGACAAAATTGGTTTGCCAAAAGTAACACTTCTATATAATGACCATAAAAATTACTAACAACATTTAGTATTGGAATTAGTGTCTATATTGTCTTTGTAAAAATATCTTTTATTTTTGTATTTATTTATCATAAACCAACAAAAACAAGGTAGCTTCTTTATTGCATGGATTGTGCTGCCTCACAGTAAATGTCACAGAGATGAAGCAGAAATGCTGGATTATACAGTCATTCCAAGTGCACAAACTGAAACTAAAGTAATTCCAATAGTGCAACACAAAACTCTACATATTCACTACACATACATATACACGTATAGTAGAGCTGCAGATATAGAAATACAACAGTGCTGGTCAGCCCTGTCTCCTGCATTTGGACACAAGTTCTGATCCACATCACACCTTCTGTCCTCTCTAATCCACCTGGGAAAGAATCTTTTTACATGCCTGATCCATCCCTGGTAATCTGCTGCAGATATGTTCAGACATCCAGTAGCCTATGCATTTTTCTTTTTCTTTTTAGTTATGTTAGGTTATTATGTAAACATGTGCAAAATGGAATGTAAATGCACAGTTTTGGTGGTGGTTGAATTTGAGTAAGAAATCAGTTTGATTTTTGAAAAAAGTGGAATGCATTTTGTGTAAAAGCAAAGCCAAGTGATCCACTGTTTAGCCACAATAACTGCTGCTGTGCTGACTGTGTGAAGAGTTTTGAAAAAATGAACTCCTATAGATACTATAAAGAACATGGTCTATACCTGCTCTATATGAAAAGTGCCCTGAGATAACTTCCGTTATGATTTGGTGCTATAGAAATAGAACAGAATTGAATTTAAATGTAAAAAGCTGTAGAAACCCAACAAATAATGTGTCTTCCCCTTTGGGTCCCTTGGACTAAATCTTATCAAATTGGGCCTAATGTGTGTCCATTTGGGGGTCCAGGACATAACAATATTTCAGCATCCCTGAATAAGGTCATTAGCCATCAATTCATAACTGAAATACAGTTTTGACGCTTAGTTTAGTCTCTTCTAGCCTACCAACAGATACGAGAATTGATTTCCTAACAGCAGCCGTCATTTGGTGCTTGGCTGAGCTTCAGATGTGATGGATGACCCACGCTAATGACAAACGAGGGAGAAATTAACAGGGCGCCAAAATTTACATAATATCCTATTAATCACTGTGACAGAGGGACAGAGGTGGTGATCGCAAAATCCATGAGAGACAACAGATTTATTTATCTATTTATATTTGAGATGTACTACAAAACAAAAGGCTTTGTGTGTGCTATGAATCAGGGTGTCAGTTGAGTGTGGAATCGTTCGGTACTCCCAAAGTGTAGCACACTATATCACAAACTTGTTAGAATTACAAAAAATATTAATATTATCACTGCAATAAAATGACATTTTTTACATTTAGCAGAAGGCTAAATGCTAATGCTAAATACAAGTCAATAAAAACAAGAAAGAAAACAAACCTAGAACTTGAACCTATCTTATTACTTTAGATACTTTTTACGATGTGTTTGATCCATTAAGGAATGTTAGCTTAACCCAAGTCACGACTTAGCTGCTTCATTACTGAACAAAACAGATGTAGTTAAGACAAAATGACACAGGTGTTGTCAATATTAAAAATGAAAATAAAGTGTAAAAGTTAAATTATCTACAAACCATACACATTAGACAGAAAAAGAGCATAAACTTAAATCTGAAAATATTTAATCATGTTGTTTTAGAGAAGTTATAGCTTTTTGTTTAAAAACTCATGAAACATTTAATTATAATAATTATTTTGAAGTGATTAAGAATTACTTAAGAAGGAGAAATTAATTAGCTTTTCATAGTAACTTTTACGTACATGATATATTTAAGGCCAGTTGTCGTGGTATTTGAAGAGTTGTAATCAAGTCACTTGCGTGAGGAACATTGATAGAGTTCCCTGCCGAGTCCTCAAATTAAAGAACGGTGACTCCATTGTCCAAAATGCAACACGAGCGGGACTCTCTACGTCAGCACGCTACGCGCCAAATTTGTATAGTGCGGCGGTACAGCAGCGGTTCTAGTGTAACATTTAGTCTTTGCATTTCAGCTGTTTTTGGCAAAGTCCTGCTCTTCAGTATGTCTCAACAGGCAGGATATCCACCCAGCTTCAAGCGACCGGCTGAAATTATGCGAATGAGGAGGAAAAGAGCCCGAAGCGATGCCGGTGTCTTCTCCAGCCCGAGCGAGCAGGGCTCCACTTGCAGTCCCGGACAAAGCGGCTCATCCCCGGCATGCGTTCGGCCTTTCTCCCCGGGACCGCTTTTCAATACCCAGAATCGCTTCGGAGGTGGGATAAAACGCAGAAACCCGTTCGCAAATATTGAAAATACTTACAGCCCGAAAAAGAAAGTTCTCATTTATAACGAGGACGGAAATGCCGAAGCTGCGGACAGTTCCGAGATAAAGAAATGGACGGAAGGAGAAGAGGACATGCCAACAGAGACATGGTGTCACGGGGTTTTACCTTTCAGTGCACGATTGACCGAGGTAGAAAAACAGGAGCACCAAGGCATTCCCAGCAAGGTTGGTTATAATACGTAGGCCTACACGTCAAGTATAATGGGGTCTAGCCCAGATCCAGGACCGAGAGAGCGGGAAAAACAGAATGGAAATTAATGTCTTCTTTTATTGATTACTTTCTTTTTGTTTAACATGATGAAAGTTTAATCTTAAAGACTAAGTACATACAGCACATGAAATAGTGTGTAGGGTCCAGAGAATGGTCCATATCCCTGTAGTTGTTATTGTGGCATCTGAAAAAACACAGTTCACAGGACAGATGTGTCTAAGATCAGAAGACTAAAGTGAATCTCGTTTTGGGTGGCATATATTTCCATATCTTCCATTTTCACGTGTCTGTCCTCTGCTGTAGGAGGGTGTCACTTTCTGTGAAGATGACTCCCTGTTTGAAGAAGAGGAGGAAGATGTTAAAAGTCCACTTCTGAAGGTTGGGTCGTTTTCTTTTTGCACTTTGATTTATAATATCTATACAAAATGTCTGTCTCTTCACATGTTGTCCTCCTGTAGCAAAGTGACGTGTTCAATTGTTCCAATGTGTGTTAAAACTGTCCTCTCCCATCTCTCTTCCCAGAGTCCCCAGGCTATTGCTCCTGCCTCCATAGCTCCTCCCATCTGCACAGAGTACCCAGCAGACTGGAGCCTGAAGACTCGTCTCCTCTTCACCTCCCCGCTCTCCCTGTCGTGGGCAGAGCACCCCAAAGCCCAGGAGGAAGCTCTGGGGCTCAGCCAGCACTGCAGAGCTCAGTTTAGCACTCTGCCACACAGTCTGCAGGTAGAATTTTAGTGTTATTAGTACACATGACATTACAGCGATTAGCCACTTGTTTTCAAGAAGGTCATTTTTGCTGTGTAGTGTCATGTTTAGTGTGAATTCTTCCAAAGCCACTAACTCACTCACTCACTCACTCAGTGAATCCCCTCCGTGTCCCTGCAGGATCCCAGGTCCTGCTCGGAGCTTCGTTGTGCCTTCCAGCAGAGTCTGGTGTACTGGCAGCACCCCTCCCTGCCCTGGATCTCTCTGTTCCCCAGGATCAACGCTGAGAGGAGCTTTACTGGGAAGAGCACCCCATGGGCACAAGATACAGCACTGCAGCACAGTCTCATGAGTGAATGGTGAGGCTGGAGATATTGGTTTCAGCCACACTAGCAGCATCACAATTACATTTTTTTTGTCTGCTACAGCATACCTATCTGCTCTGTAAATCACTAGTCCTCCTCAGAAACCAAAAGGGAGAAACTTACATTCTCTGCCGTCCCCTTGTTTTGCATTAATTTGATGGAATACCGTTCTGGTATCTGTCGAATTAATGCAAAACGTATGTAGATGGAGACCTTATTTCAACAGCCAATCAAATCTTGCATAAAGCAGTAACAGCATTCTATCATAGGCAGAGCAGACAGTCACACTGAGCCAGACACCAGCCTGCTACACAACACAAGAGCCACAGACTCTGAACAACAACCCACATTAGCTGTCCTCCTTCTTATCTGACTTACAGATATGAACACACGTCTTGTCATGTCTTGTCCTGCACCTTAGCTTGTTGAATGAGCCACTGAACAAACATTAACCAGGGAAAAGTGCACTGCTAATGTTAGTTTGTAGGCTGGATAGCTATTTAGCTGCTCAGCTGCAGCACATTAAACTGCATTTAAAGTTACCTACAAATATCACTTGGGTTAAGGTTAGATGCTGGTTTGGTTCTTAGGCTGCATTCAGACTAAATCAGAATGTGGGTAGTGCGATTAGGCTGTGATGGTTTGGAGAAAAGTTGAAACGGAATCAATCTTTGGAGAAACGCAACCGACGCTACGATGGCCATTCACGCCGGCGATCAGAATGGCAGACGGCCAGATGAAGAAGAACTTTGTACACCATGTAGCATTGTAGCATTCCGCTGTTTACAGAGCAACTGTGAAGATAGAAGAGAGACTGATCGATCGGCGCTGTGATGACTGTACATCAGCTGTTCAACCCTGCCATGAGGGAGTACAAAGATGTTAATCGCCGTGTATTCACTTGGCTTGTATCGCTCTTCAAGCTGGGATTGCTGGTTAGTATGCGACACTCCTACACTGCCGTACAACCCTGAGCTAATCACAGCAATGCCTGATTTGGTCTGAATGCAGCCTTACTCTTCAATACCACTAACAATACACTGTCTGCCCATGACATGTAGGCCACAGCTCAACTTTGTTTGCTTTGTCTGCGTTGCAACACCTACATGCCTCTCTAACCGGCTAAGACAAAAAGGAGCATTTCTGAAATTTCCCCAAAGACCATTCTTCTTCCTCTTGATAATAGAAAACTATTAACAATACATTTAGAAATCTGTTATCCTGACTACCAAAAGGGAGGACTAAATGTGATTTCAGTTTCTACAACAAGTTTATGACCTCTAAAAGGCCACACCTACACACACTCTGTGTGTGTGTTTGTGTGTGTGTGTGGCATTATTGATATTTGTCTCACAGAACAGATACACTTCCATTTTAAGAAATGTTACAATCACAGAGTCCATAAGACGCAGCAACCCTCGTTTTTTATACTAAACTTTAAATGTTTTCAGTCAGCCTATCCTGGGAGACACTCATAGTGCTGACATTAAAAAAAAAAAAAAAAACAGAAAGCTGAGAGAGAAGTTCAAACCCTGGCTCCTTTCTCACCACCACACAGCTGACCAATCACAGTGTGAAATGGATGTGATTGTCGGTTTCGAAGAGTTACAGAAATGGAAACTTGCATATACTGTACATTACACGCATACAGTTATGTGACTAAACATGCGCATGCACATTTTGATATGACAGCCTTTTCTCTCTGGTTGTCTGTCTTCTTCAGGTCAGTCAGTCTGTCATCTCTCTACAGCCTGTTGAAGGCCAGTCTGTGTCCTTACTTCTATCTCTGCTCCTATCAGGTACGTGTTTGTGTGTTTTAGGCTTTTGTTTTCACCCAATTTAATTACATTACAATGGGCTAGTAGCATGCATTGCTATATGTCATGCTGTCTGTTTTGATACTACTACTGCGGGCATCCAAATTGGAATTTTCACTGTGGTTTTAATGAGCACAAAAGGACTTTGTTTCTCTTTCCAGTTATTTCCCTTCATCTAATCTACTCTATTCTGTCAGTTTACAGTGTTGTTCAGGGCAGCAGGTCTCGGTGGCTCTAGCAGCATCACTGCCTTAATCTCTCCTACAACCAGGGGTCTCAGAGAGGCAATGAAGGCTGAGGGTGAGTCTTAACAGAGATCACTTCTTTTCATTGCACTAATCCTGTAGCTGACATTTTCAAATCCTACACCTTATGTTCACAGTAACATAGTTGCTAGGGCGGCTGTGGCTCAGGGCGCATCCTTTTATTTTATTTATTTTTTTGGGTCCATCCAACGTTGCTACGTTTGCGCTGCTCTCCGAGACTTCGCTCTGCTTGGCCTATGTGTGTCTTCGCGCTCTACTAACAGTCCTGCGTATGAACACAGCATATAATACACTACTGTAAGTAGACGTGTTTACTTCATGCACAACATACGAGTTTCAAAAGAAATATACGAAATTCAAAAGAACATTCATTGCGTCTTGGAGAAAAACATACGACTGGGTTGATAATGACTCTATACATATGATGCATTGTCGGGTTTGTCGTAAGTACCCAACAAAGTCTGATAAGTCAGGACCGCTTTTTAAGGGATCAATTCAGCTACAATACCGCACAGATGCAGACTTGCTGATTATCAAAGGCCATTGAGGTCATTATTTGTCTCCTTTCCCCTATCGTGCGATGTTTTATACGTCTGTTAATATTGTTTTAAATCGCCCAGTGTTTATAAACCCTGTTACAAACGGCAGTCTCCTGCTACTGTGCTGTGACTACAACACCAGTGTGCGTCTGTTTATGCCAGTGAAATGTAAGGAAATGAAGTTGGATTCTTTTAATCAACTTTATCCCCACTTAATTGAATAAAAAAGTTCAAACGGGCATCTGTAGAACATGACATTAGTTCATTACATTACAACTGAGAACATGATATACTGAATATCTTGTAAACAATTAGATTCTGTAGATCTCTTCCTGTTTTTGAAGCATTTAAAAACAAATTGGCCATCTTTTTAAAATCATATTAATAGTAAGAATTCATTAAACTACTTGTTTTCCTAGAATTGTATTTTAAGAAATCTTTTTTTATAATTAATTTCCATTATTTTAAGCAATATACTGCCAATCCACTTTCTCAATGGTTAGGACCTTTTGTTAGCAAAAAGTGCAAAGTAACAATCTACAAATTATCTATAAATTAGATATAAGTAACAAGTAGAACAAAGTAACATGTCTGACATAACAAAGTCAGTTTAGGACTCGTCCTTTTAGAGTGTCTCTGGACATAACACAAGGCAATTGTGTGGAGATTTTCCATCTAAAGTTTCTTCCCTGACCTTCATCTTTAGGCTGGGTCTCTCCTCCTCTCTATCTCCTCACTGACGCAACTACTTCCATCTCAGCTGTTTCTGTCAGAGGACGCATTCTGTTAGGCTTTTATACAAGCTAATAACTGGATGTTAAGGTTAAAGTTAGCTAAATGAATGTCTCACCTTGCTCTCGATTAATACCCTCCACCCCTATTGAAGGTGGGGCTGTACTTGTTGCAGCTGTATCTTCCACTTCAATATTTTTTTTTCCAATACCTGGCCATAAAGTCCCCTGCTCCTCTCATTCGTTTCTCTCTTCTTTGAGCGCCTGACTTTTGACGACTGGCCATTTTGAAAGGTCACTGGAGGGGAGGAGGGGCTGGCTAGATGTTAAACTTTTGTCCACACGGTAGCGTGACAGACCAAACCATTGTTTGCATTATAGGGAGGGAAAGTGAAATTGTTTTTGACCACTATGTCAAGGAAAATTAAGAGGTAAAAAATAACAAGCTTTTTTGACAAATTATTTCAGCAGATTATTTAAAGGGCCAACTGACCCGGTGCCCCCACCCCCTGTTGGTGGGGGCACCTGCTTATTGGGATAGCAGCACATTGGATATAGAAGCACATTGGATATAGTTTCTACTAACTACAACTGAAATCAAGTGGACAACAGAGCTCTCTTGTGGCCAAATCACACAATTGCATTTCTAAAAATACAACATACTACAGTAAAGTAAAAAAAAAAGAAATACGATGAGGCATTGTGCCTTTTGAAAATGATCACATATCTATCGTCTATAAAAGCAGTTATGTGAATAAACACACATTTCCTCCAAAACACAAGACCCTCTTTAAAACAACAGTCAGGTGCCCATATGTACAAAGGCACAGTCAGATGCCTCAACAGGCCATATCTGCTGCCAAATCTGTATTTTAACTGTTAACTGGCAGATTCTGAGCAAGGAACACCAACATATTTAACTTGTGGGGCTTAAGGCAGGGTCTCCCTGGGGTAACAATATCACCAGCTGTGCTGAACACTCTCTCTGAGCAAGTGCTTGTTGCACAAATGCACATGTACCTTGGCTATCAAAGGGAGTTTTCTATGATTATCACACCACCAAGATGATACATCAAGTCTTCCTGGACGAACTTGGTCAGCTCTTTTTGGTACTGATACAGGCTGAGTCTGACTTGTGAGTTGGGCTCTTCTGGAGGTGGTCACTCAGCCTCTTCTTCTTGGGTGCTGGAAGTTCAGATACATAATTTCCCCATGCAGCTTTATTGCAGCTCTCACCACTGGCATTTCCTCCACTTCCTTCTTCCTCTTTCATGTCTAGTAGCTCTTGCAAGAGCTGATGTTTGACATCATCCAAGACCTCTGCATCCTCCATGCTACCACGATACCTCAGATCCAAGATGGTGGCCTTTCTCAGGTGGTCTTGGATTTCAGGTGACCTGTATTTCTCCGTCAATACCCTGCACATGTTTTGCTTTGCAGTGCAGTGTCACTGGGGTCTGGTGATTAAAGTTTGCCTTTAACAAGTCCCAACCCAGGCTTTACTAAGGACACAGTGATGTATTTTTCCCCTGAGAGAACATCTGTGAAATCATCCACTGGCTTCATTGCTGCATTAATGGATTCCAACACAGGAACATCCTGCCAGGTTGGGTTGAGGTGGCCATGTTTTCCATCTTCAACCAGGACACATCTTATGGCTAGCATCTCTATAATGTTTTTGCTTGGTGCCCCATAGTGTTGTGACATCCTGTGGGAAAGACGTGTTCTTTGTCTAGTAGTACCACTACTAGACTGTTGGGGGAGATGTGCTTCAGTCTGTGCCTTTCTCAGCTCTCTCTTCTTTATCCAGCTCAGGTTGAGGGTGTTGACAGTCCCATGGCATGTGCTGTGCAATCCTTGTCCCTGTCCAAACCATGGGGACACAGCCAAATGGAGGTTGTGTCCAAAGCAATTGAGCCATGGCCAGCCAAGATAGCGTATTGCAGCCACAACGTTGGCACCATTGTCTGTAGTTATACAGAGCATTTTGCACTCATCCAATGCCCAGTCTGCTAAAGCAGAGCAAAGACTGAAGGGCTTCTGTGAATATGTCAGCAGTATGATTCTGGACCATCTATCTGGTCTCTAAACACTTTGACTGCAGTTATGGCAGCAGTCAGCAGTTAGGTAATATATGGGTAAGAGTAAGAGTATAAGGAGACGTCTTTTATCTCCTTCAGAATGTAGTTTCACGTTGTTGTACAAGGCTGGAATGTCAGTTTTGGAGACATACGTTTTCTTTGGCAATTTGTACTTTCTGTCAAAAGTTTGCAGGCTGGCTTTTCGACTGTGTTGAATGGCTGCATCTCTTTGGCTAAATAATAGCGAGTTACGCTATCTGTGAGCATGTGCCATTTCGTGCTGTCACGTTTATATTTGCACTGTCGGGCAAAGGCATCAGTAATCGCCAACGACCGGGAAGGCATCATGTTGGCTTAAATGTTGGTGACATTTATGTAAACAAACATGCATGTAAACACAACAGGCAATATCGAGCTCATGTCCATATATCGTACAGTAAGTCAATAATGTAATTACGGTGACAGGCCTAACCCTCAGCTAATACAAATGTCAAGCAGTGTAGTCGCAACTTGAAATGTATTATACTTAGTCATCGTCGTTTGTTTAACTTGTTACTGATTGATCAGAAGTGTGACTGCATCATTAATACATGAAGCTCTTCTTCATACATCTTGTGTACCTGTTTAGGTATAGAGTTCGGTCTCCCTCTAGTAGAGGAGAGAAGGAAGAGCAGGGAGCAGCAGAACCTGATGGTGCACCAGGGAAAGGAGGAAGAACAGAAAGAGAGAGCGCAAGAGTAAGTGTGTTTTCCTTTCATTCTCTGTCTCCACTGTTCACTTCCACTACACTTCGATTGTGTGAATGGGTCTCTGTGATTGTGTGGATGACGGTTCAATCAGCATTGCTGCTAGAAGGCCAATGGCAAAAGTTCTGCATAGAACAAAATTCACTTTGTAGTGTTTGGTAATGAACCATATGACACTATGATATAACCTGCATCATATCTGAGGAGGACTATACTGAATGCATGAGCTGACCCATATGCATGCTATATGGGTCAAACCTAAGTTCTAGTGAGGATGATGTTGGTGGTGCTTACATTTATTATTATAATTGTGCTAATCATTTTAATTGTAGGTGTTCTGAGCTGAAAGAGGGTGAGGACTGTCGATACAACGATGATGAAGACGGCAGCTTCTCCTGGCTGAAGGAGATGGGAGTCCAGGACAAAATCAAGAAGCCAGACAGCATCACCATACAACTGTATCCTCCAGCTGTCCTGGTTGTGTATCATAGGGCTTAACTAGTACTCTTACGCTTTGCTCAGGCTCATGGATGTAGCTATGTCTCACCTGTCATGTAATATAACAGTAAGAACAAGCAGTCAAAGTTCCTTGACCACTGGGGTAGTCGGAACGAGGGTCACGCTGTGTCTCTGGACCACAAGCCAGAGTCTGTGGTGTGTGTGGAGGGATCACACACTTTCACCCTCATCAACTTCCTCATCAACTGTAGGAGTGTGGTGGCTGCGGCGGGTTCCCAGGCTGGGTTACCCCCAACACTGCTGGCTCCCATTGCTTTCAGAGGAGCTACGATGCACACACTGAAGGTATGTAGACACACACACACACACACAGAGTTGTTACTGTGTCTGCGTCTGTCTGAGTCTGTGTTTTTTTCAGGCCCGCAGTGTGAATGTGAAAAGCCAGGTTGGTTCTACCTTCCAGAACATCAGCAGCCTAGAGATCACAGGTACACAACTGCAGAATCTTATCTCATTTATCTGAAACTACAGATCATAGTTCATATCTCTATCAACATACTGAACCAACACATGGCAGTAAGCTACTCTGCCGCGTGAGGGCATTAGTGCATACAATGACTGCAGGCAGTTGAATGATGTGTTTTATTTCTTTTCCCCTCCTCCTTCCTCCAGGACCTGTCCTCCCTTCCTCTCTCCACACTGTCACCACCCTCCTTCGCTCTGCACAGAAAGGAAACTTCTCAGCTGCTCTTTACACACACACACCTAGTGCTGTCATGAACACACACACCACCAATCAACAGGTAAGACAGCCATATAGTGAAAGTCAAACTTTACTGTAGCTACCTGTGCTGCAACTTGATTACTGACATCACTGGTTGATAAGACGGCAGAAGAAGATTTTATGATAGACTTCATAGGGGACCAAAACTAACAAGACAGTCACAGAGATGTCAGTCAAGCATGGGCTGGGTTGGGAATCACATACTAACACACTAGTCATACTAAGTATGATGTCAAATTGAGTGTAGTGAATGTAGTGCGCTCCACCTGCATAATATGTGGATTTTGTGTACGCCAGAAATACCCGGATGTATACTGGATTAGCAAGAGTATGCGGCGTGGGCTTACTTGACATACTCCACTGTCCCACAATGCATTGCGTCTCTTCAGACAAGTGCAATGTCTGAGAGAGAGCAGGAGGAAAGAGAACATACAGCAGCACAATACAGTTCCACATAGGGATGTAAAGCAATAGCTGTGGTAATGGCATTGATGTTAACACCAACAGAAACAACACTAAGAGCAACATTATAATAGCAATACTAATAATAAGAGCAACAACAGTAACAGCAGCAACGGGTGCAGAGCAGGAGCACGGGGGCAGCAGGCGGCCGCAACCACAGACCCAGACCCAACAGCTCCGGAGGCAGAAATACCTGCAGAAAGCAACAGAAGGGGGGAGAGAGAGAGTGGAGAGAAAGCACACAACTACGGGAAGTTGAATTAATAACAAGCATTGATGGGATATGGGGGCGTACAGATGGAGAGGAAGAGGAGGAGAGAGGAGCTCAGTGCATCATAGGAAGTCCCCCGGCAGTCTAGGCCTATAGCAGCATAACTAAGGGGTGGCTCAGGGGTCACCTGTGTCAGCCCTACTATAAGCTTTATCAAAGAGGAAAGTCTTAAGCCTACTCTTAAATGTGAGGAGGTTGTCCGCCTCCCTTACACAAACTGGGATCTGGTTCCACAGGAGAGGAGCTTGAAAGCTGAAGGCTCTGGCTCCCATTCTACTTTTAGATACTCTAGGAACCACAAGGAACCCTGCATTCTGGGAGCGCAGTGCTCTAGTGGAGTAATGGGGTACTATGAGCTCTTTAAGATATGATGGTGCCTGACCATTTAGGGCTTTGAAGGTGAGGAGAAGGATTTTAAATTCCATTCTAGATTTTACAGGGAGCCAGTGTAGAGAAGCTAAAATTGGAGAAATATGATCTCTTTTTCTGGTTCTTGTCAGTAAACGTGCCGCAGCATTCTGAATCAGCTGGAGAGTCTTCAGGGATTTATTGGGGCAGCCTGATAATAGAGAGTTGCAATAGTCCAGCCTAGACGTAACAAATGCATGGACTAGTTTTTCTGCATCTTTTTGAGATAGGATGTGCCTGATTTTTGCAATGTTACGTAAGTGAAAAAAGGCAGTTCTTGAAGTTTGTTTTATGTGGGAGTTAAAGGACATATTCTGATCAAAGATAACTCCAAGATTCCTTACGGTTTCGCTGGAGGCCAGGGCAATGCCATCTAGAGAAACTATCTTTAGATAATGTGTTTCGAAGGTGTTCGGGGCCAAGTACAATAACTCGGTTTAGTCTGAGTTTAACATCAGAAAATTGCAGGTCATCCAGGTTTTTATGTCCTTAAGGCATGCTTGAAGTTTAGCTAATTGATTGGTTTCATCTGCATAACAATGAAAATGTATCGAGTGCTTCCTAATAATATTGCCTAAAGGATGCATATATAAGGTAAATAGGATTGATCCAAGCACAGAACCTTGTGGAACTCCGTGACTAACTTTGGCGTGCATAGAGGATTCATCATTAACGTGTACAAACTGATATCGATCTGATAAATAGGATTTAAACCAGCTTAGTGCAGTACCTTTAATGCCAATTAAATGTTCTAGTCTCTGTAATAGAATGTGATGGTCAATGGTATCGAATGCAGCACTAAGATCTAGTAAGACAAGTACAGAGACAAGTCCTTTGTCTGATGCAATTAGAAGGTCATTTGTAACTTTCACCAGTGCTGTCTCTGTGCTATGATGCACTCTAAATCCTGACTGAAAATCCTCAAACAGCTTGTTGTTGTGTAGAAAGTCACACAACTGATTGGCGACTGCTTTCTCAAGGACCTTAGAGAGAAAAGGAGGGTTAGATATAGGTCTATAATTTGACAAAATCCCTGGATCAAGAGTGGGCTTTTTAAGAAGAGGCTTAATTACAGCTACTTTAAAGGACTGTGGCACATAGCCTTTTAATAAGGACAGATTGATCATATCTAGTAAATTAGTGCTAACTGAGGGTAAAATTTCTTTAAGCAGCCTAGTTGGGACGGGGTCTAAGAGACACGTTGATGGCTTAGATGAAAAAATCATGGAAGTTAATTGATTAAGGTTGATGGGAGAAAAGCAGTCTAAATGTACAGGTTTTACAGTTGTTTCTAAGGTTCCTGTGTTTGAAGATAAGTCAGTACCAACTGAGGGCAGGAGGTGCTGAATTTTGTCTCTAATAGTTAGAATTTTATCATTAAAGAAGCTCATGAAGTCATTACTACTGAGGTCTATAGGAATACATGGCTCAACAGAGCTGTGACTCTCTGTCAGCCTGGCTACAGTGCTGAACAGAAACCTGGGGTTGTTCTTATTTTCCTCTATTAATGATGAGTAGTAAGCTGCTCTGGCATTACGGAGGGCCTTCCTATAAATTTTAAGACTAACTTGCCAGGCTAAACGTGATTCTTCCAGATTGGTGGAACGCCAATTCCTTTCAAGTTTTCGCGATGTTTGTTTTAATTTGCGGGTTTGCGGGTTATACCATGGAGCTAACCTCCTCTGTTTTATTATCTTCTTTTTTAGAGGGGCGATAGAGTCGAGTGTTATTTGTAGTGAGCCTGCAGCACTATCAACAAGATGATCAATTTGGGAGGGACTAAAGTTAGCATAGGAGTCATCTGTTACATTGAGACATGGAACTGAATTAAATGCCGATGGAATCACTTCCTTAAATTTAGCTACAGCACTATCAGATAGACATCTAGTGTAGGAATGTTTGCCCAGTGGCATGTAGTCCAGTAATAGGAATTCAAAAGTTAATAAAAAATGGTCTGATAAAAAAGAATTCTGTTGAAAGACTATTAGATGTTCAATTTCTATGCCATAAACAAGAACAAGGTCGAGGGTGTGGTTAAAACAGTGAGTGGGTTCATGTACACTCTGACAGAAGCCAATCGAATCTAATAATGAGATAAACGCAGCACTAAGGCTATCATTTTCTACATCCACATGAATATTAAAATCACCTACAATAATTATTTTATCTGTTTTAAGGACTAAACCTGATAAGAACTCTGAGAATTCAGATAAAAATTCAGAGTACGGTCCAGGAGCTCGGTACACTATAACAAATAGAATTGGCTGTAGTGTTTTCCAGGTTGGGTGTGAAAGGCTAAGAACAAGGCTTTCGAACGAGTTATAATTTAATTTAGGTTTAGGTTTGATTAATAGGCTTGAGTCGAAGATGGCTGCAACTCCACCTCCTCGGCCTGTGCCTCGAGGAATGTGAGTATTAATGTGACTGGGGGGAGTGGATTCATTTAGGCTAACATATTCATCTTGACACAGCCAGGTTTCAGTAAGACAAAATAAATCAATATTATGATCTGATATTAGATCGTTTACTAGAACAGCTTTAGATGAGAGAGATCTGATGTTTAAGAGTCCACATTTAATTCTCCTATTTTGTTGTACTGTTGCAGTGGAGGTTTTACTTTTTATTAGGTTTTTATGTGTAACTCCTCTTCTGTTTACTTTGGATTTAAATAATTTAAGTGGTCGGGGGGCAGACAACCTCTCTGTGGAGTTTAGGGTGGGTAACTGCTCTAATGGAAGCGCAGAGAAGCGTGTAGGACTGCAGCTCTGCCTCCTGGTCTGGACCACAGACTGTATTAAGTCTATGGTCTGAACTCTGAGCTGTCATGGCTTTGGGCCACTAATAAATTCAGCCAGATTTCTAGATATGAGAGCGGCTCCATCCAAAGTGGGATGAATGCCATCTCTCCTAATCAGACCAGGTCTTCTCCAGAAAGTCCGCCAATTATGTACAAAGCCCACATCATTACCTGGACACCACCTCGACAACCAGCGGTTGAATGATGACATGCGGCTATACATGTCATCGCTAGTAAGATTAGGCAGGGGCCCAGAGAAAACTACGGAGTCCGACATTGTCTTTGCATATGTACACACGTACACGACTCAACATTAATTTTCGTGACCTCCGATTGGCGCAATCGGCTGTCATTACCGCCGACGTGAATAACAATCTTAGAGTATTTACGTTTATCCTTAGCCAGCAGTTTTAAATAGGATTGAACGTCGCCCGCTCTGGCCCCTGGGATGCATTTGACTATGGCCGCTGGTGTCGCTAATTTCACGTTTCGCAAAATGGAGCTGCCAATAATCAGAGTTGGTTTCTCAGCGGGTGTGTCGCTGAGTGGAGAGAACTTGTTAGAAACGTGAACGGGTCGGTGGTGAACCGTGGGCTTTGGTTCAGGGCTATGCTTCTTTCGGACAGTCACCCAGCCTCCCTGGCTTCCCGGCTGCTCGGGAGTTGCCGGGAGACGGCTAGCAGAAGCTGCCTCTGGTCGGCTCGCACCGGCTGGGGGCAGGCTAGCTACGGCTGACTGACTCTCCATGGTGCGGAGAAAATATCAAAATTAACTGGGTTTAGCTGGAGCAGCAAAATTTGCAAACACCGGCAACCGGAAATGAGACAATACGTTCACCTGAGCACGTCAGCACAAGACCAGCCAATAAAAGCCTTGTTAGGAAATGAAGATACTGTCAGATTAAACACTCGAGACACGGAAGACAGAACCGCAACTCCAGACCGTGGACGTTTGTATCACAGATTCAGTTTCAGAACCGTTACACCCCTACTAAGAAGGTTTTACACTGGCTTGAGGTGTTTGTTGTGTCCATGAAGAGTTTATGTGACAAATAGGCGACAGAAACACGTTTATCAAATAAATGATGATGTAGAGAATATTACATGACAGATTAGCTGTTTGGTCCCATTACACAACAATTATTTTTGTATCGATTAATCTAACGATTACTTTTCAATTTGTCAATTAATCTAATGACTAATTTATCGATATAAAATATCAAATGTGTCTCGTTAATATTTCAACATTTTGTATTCAATCACCTCTTAAAAACAAATGTAACAAGAAACGAAGTATGCACTGCAGGGCATTATTCCGCAATTAAAGAAAGAAAAATTGTCCAGTCTAAAACTGGTACTCCCTGTTTTTTTTTGACAGTGAGTCACAAACTGTAACAACAGTCTGGTGAGCCATTTTCCTCACTTATACATGACCGTTAAAATGAACAGAAAATATAAAACGGCCGAATAACAAGGTTAGCAGTTGTACTGCTGTGATAAGCCATTTCCAATTTGCAGAGCTTACAGAGCACCACATTGTTGGTAAAATACTCCCCCACTTCAGATGATCGCGGGCAAGGTTTTTTAGCTGCAACTTGTTCTCCGAGGGAATCCACTCTTTGACCGACATATTTCCGTAATCAGTTACGTCAATGAGTCTATGTATCATTATGAGTTAGTATCTCTGAATTGTGACTTTCTGGCAGGAATGCGCTTCAACATTAGTGCCATTTCAATCAACAGTCACAGCTATTTAGTCTCAGTTTGGTTTCACTTTTTTATGTTTTCTAAAGATGCCGTTCATATACAAGTTATGCTTTATTATTTGATTAATTTAGCCCCATGGTTCAAACATTGTGTTATTTTGTGAGCATCTCTTATTCCTCCAGTGTAGGCCCCGCCCACTCACAGCATGAATCTGAATACAGATATTTTTGTGTCCGGTCTCTTCCAGAGGAATTGCAGTGGCATGATATGTGTGTATTACACCACCTAGTGGTCATTCACTAAACCTTAACATGCACTCACTCCAGCTGTCTCTCTGTGTGTTTGTAGTATACTGGTGGCTCGGTGGACCTGTCTGCTTGTGGTCTCCAACCTGCCTCCATCCAGCAGCTTCAGCAGCCCTCCAGCCTGGGCAAGACTGCTCTGACTCAGATCAGCATGAACAACTATAGCTGCACCTGGAAGAACTGACTGTGTGTGTGTGTGTGTGTGTGTGTGTGTGTGTGTGTGTGTGTGTGTGTGTTTCTGGAACTATCAGCCCTCTAAGAACTAGCAACTTCTGTTCTGTTGCGTTGCACTAGTACTGTGTGTTTACCTATGTCAAGCTTGCTCTTGTTCAGTTTCACTTTACAAAAGATGATCCTAACAGACACATGAAGTTAAACCAGTACTCCTCTTCTGAGTGTATATTTCTTTTAAAATACCTTTCCAAACAGAGTGTATTAAATTGCACTGTATTGTGATTTTTTTTTTTAAAGCTGTGATCTTGTAATGATTGGATTGTTCTGAATGTATTTTGAATGTAGATAATGCAATATTTTAATTAGCCTTTTTAAAGTGTATTTCAATTGTAATTTGTTTTAATTTGGAGAGAACTTTTTTTTTTCAGTGCAACTTTGATCATATTAAGTAACTGGTGCACTGTCGCATGTTTTGAGGTTGTATTCCAGGACTGGAATGCTGAGGGGGAAAAAAATACATTCTCTGTGGAATTTGAGTGTTGGGGAATTTGTATTTAATTTAATAAAAAATTTTCAGGATTATATGTAATAAAATCACACTTTCATCAGATTAGATGGTAACGTAAGTTACAGTATGCAAATTTCATTCATTTCAAAGTTTCATTTCAAGTTATAACAAACTGAGCATGGTGGCAACAACATGCATGACAAAAACATTTATAGTACTGTATATAATAAAACCAGTTTTGACACTACAGTTCAAGCTGCATCACAGGGTGAACTGTCAAGGGTGAAACACTGCACCTGATCTTGTCTCCACTGAAAAAGCAGCAGTGCCCTCTGCTGTTTGGAGAAAGAAGTGGAAACGTTTATTCCCAGTCCATTTCCCATCCAAATACTAACCAGGCCTGACCCTGGGTGTGTTTTTTTTATCTTTTATGATCAAAAAATATCAAATATAATTTCACTATACACTATTTACATGAAATAATAGAAATAGGTGCAGAGAAGATAAATTATACATAAACTGCAAAAAAAAAGTCTCTAAATCTGGGTGGTATGGCTGTAAGCAACAGTACCATTAAGAAAAAGGCCCTTTATAGATGTCCATCATCACCATCATGAATATCCGTGTGCATAAAGAAGTAGTAGTGGAGACAGTTTTGAAAAAACAGCAGCTTTTCTCCCATCCAAGTACTAACTAGGCCTGACCCTGTTTTCAGGCATTTTCAGGGTGGTATTCTGCAAACTCCCACACTTGTTTTGTAGATGTCCATCATCACCATCATTAATATCTAGTACACTTGAATGTAGAGAATGTGTGTTATTACAGATTCGGAGAGAGAGCCTCAGGTTAAAGGGATCTAATTCCTGTACATGATCAAGAGCAATAAAGAGTATTACAACATAACATTGGAATAATTACGCTAAATCTGGGTGTGAACACCTGTTGTGGCTCTGGAACTTGATCCACAATGAGACTGATAAAGGGGATGAAACGGAGGAAGGGAAGTAGCTCACAACCAAGTTCTAACCAGACCCAACCCTTCTTAGCTTCCGAGATTGGATGAGATCAGGCGTGTTGAGGATGGAATGGCCGTAAGCAATTCTCATTCCCACACACAGGCCTTTTCTAGATGTAGATCATCACAGTATTGAACATGTTTGTAAAGATTCTGAGAAAGAAAAATATAACGAGGCACCTAAAACCAGCCACCCTCCAGCTTTGGGCTTGGTCTCTTCGCAGTCCCTCTTTCAGGAGCTAGACGAGGGTGTCATGCAGACCATAAATAACACCGGAACCCCTTCCACGTGCACTAGCTACAACCAGATGTGAGAAGTGTTCTCAGAATGGTGTTGCAGTAAGCAGCTAGACCCAGGGACATGCTCCATCCACATGGTTTGACACGTCCTTCTTTCTTGGACTCTGGAAGAACATCTAGTACTATTAAGGTGTATGCTGTTGCCGTTTCATCTTTCATTGAGGCACCAGGTGGAGTGATGGTGAGACATCCTCATGAAGTTCATCAAGGGTTCACCTGAGGCCAGGCAGAAGGCTGTGAGATCCATCATGGGATTTCCTTTCATTGTTCCTTGACTCAACCCCCTTATCAACCCTAGAGTTAAGAGACATGCTTTAGCTAGAAATGCTTCTCTAAAGATACTTCTCTGTGAACCTACGCAGAGAAGGGTGTTATGGGTAACCGTAGGTCGCAGAGGCCCACAGAGGAGCCAACCAAGCCAAAGTTATAACAGTGTACAAGTGAATACTAGCAAGGCAAGGGGGAAAATGATAACTAAAAGTTCAGACAGTAACGCCAATGAACTCAAACGCACACACAAACCAATACCAGCAATAGCTATAATAAACCTACAGCTAGCCCACTTTTTGGTTAAAAGTTTGTATGTGCTGTTTTCCCCATGGAGCTTGAATGCATCATCAGTGAGTGTCCCTGTGGATTCACATGTGGTGGAACTTGTGGTGCTGTCTAACATTTCAGAAAACTGATCTGATCTACGTACATATGACACATAACCTCTCTCACTCCTGTACTGTGTGTGTATATCTATATATATAGATATACACACACACACACACACACACACACACACTGTATTACAATCTTGCTCACACCTGATGCTTTAACAGAATGTCAGTATCCCACTTTCGTAAATACTCATTTTTGTTTCTTTCAGTGGTTGTGTGCATATATGGTGACTTCATTAAGACATCTCACTAAATCTTGACTGTTCTACAAAGAAACATAAGTTCCTATTTTAAGTCAGTCCTTACTTGCCTTAATGAGGGTTAATTCATCTATTCATTTGTGAGCTTATTTTCCATTGGCCTTATTGGCTTATGTAACCTTTTATGTCATTTTATGTTGTTTGAGTGTTAATTCAACCCACAATGTTCACATCTAAATGAAAATGAGATTTCTCTCTTACTGGCTGTATTTTCTGTGTGCTGTATTAAAACAAATAGAGGTCTTATTGCCACACTGTAAACTGCATTTGTCCAAAACTGCCCTCCAGATGCTTCCTGTGCAGTTTGAATTCCCCAGTATGGTCAAGTGCGAATTCTGCCACGTGCCTCTTGGTGTCTGGTTCCCGTGTGCAGGTTGCCAACTAAGCACAATGTGGAGGTCTTGTGCGGCCTTATTTACTCTGAGTTTGGCAGTGCAGGCAGGTAGGCTGTACAGTATGTTAAATGGAACATTATATATACAACAGGTTTATATGTCTAATTTCAAGAAAGTCACACACATAGACCTACAAACAAACAGGCCTGGGGCACTTGAGCCAATCACTTGCCAGTTTAACCAACCAGGGTAGCAAAAGACACTATACACAGAGTCGACCTAAATGCAATACTTGTATTGCAAACTTGTAAGTTTGTATGCATAGCTACATGGATTTGGGGCACAGATCAAAATAGGGCACGAGAAACTTTGTAAATTCATGCCCAGTCCTTTTGTGTGTGTGTGTGTGTGTGTGTGTGTGTGTGTGTGTGTGTGTTCCTCTCTTACTGCTAATCCGCCACCTACTAACATGTCTGAGTAATTTGTCATATTATTCCGATATTTCCCACAGCACTTGAAGGCGGCATGTGGTGCCTGCAGTTGAGATTTAAAACTTCTTGTAATGGGAGAGAGAGGTGGCAGGACCCCATGGGCAGGACAGGAGGCACCCGCGGTTAGCCTATTTAAAACACACAGGAGCACACTGTGGTGTCATCAGTGCTGTAATCTTCCGACCTTAGTGGATTCTTTAATCTCGTGAACATTATTCGGTAAGACCAGTTTTTGTTTTACCTTATTGTCCTGCCTTCTATGGCGCACAGGTACGCCGAACTTCATTCAAAAATCCAACAGTTTAATGTTTGCCCTCTTAGCTGCACTTAGATAAGCATGACATATGATAAAATGTTTTCTCTAATCTGGCATCACTTAGAAATAAACTTTGAAACTTTTGTAAGTGGTTTATACCTGCCGCACTTCCGACTTTACTTTTAGCCTAAACATTTTAAGAAAAAGTTCAAAATGAATTTGAGTAGGAAACCTATTGCTTTGTGATTATTTTTCCAAGTCGAATTCAAGAGGGGGCCTTATATTCACGTTTATAAGCTATGGTAGAACTTTTTAAATGTGTGCACAATTGCCAAAAGATGATCCATTATTAGCCTATTACTAATAAAAGGGAGTTCGACGTGCTGAAATGACAAAAATGCAACAAATCGCCTAACGTTCCTTTATCTACAATGAGATGCTATAAATAAAATATGCTGGTTGGTTTTACTTTCCTTGTTTCTATTTTTCACTATGTATCGTTTTCTTTTCTTTTTTTATTTAAAGAATTCATATCAGCCTACAGTAGGTTAACTGAATCCTGAATGATGCTTCTCTGTTTCAGCAGTGGAGGAGGAGGACGAGGGTCAACATGTTTCCTCTGTGTATTTTGGTGATGTTGCTGTGTCTTCAGCGTGGAGGGGTCTGCAATGGTGAGTCTTTATGTTTTATACAGTTCCTGCCCAGGAGACATGGAGACATTTTAGTCTGTTTTGTAAGGTTTACACATTTTATCTTCAACAGAACCAATGTTTAATTATGTATTATTATTTAAAAAAAAGAATTTCAAATGGGTTTAGACTTCTCTTAATGACACATCTCCATCAAACTCATGTAATACCATGTAGTACTGTATCTAATCCTTCTGGTCACTCCCTTATATTCTCTGGAGCCCCAAAGTGTTCATAAACAAATACACATGTAAGAAATAAATAATTTTATTAACTGAAACAATACTTATTTAAAAAAAAAAAAAATTAAGAAATGATTAAAACTCAACTCATTATTAAGAATGAGTTTTATAGAACTACATTTTTACTTCATAATAGAAATCTTTTATCTTTGTCAAAAGTGTGTGTTCATTTAATGTCACTTTTCATGACAGTGGTGTTGTCTCCACCCTCTCACCTTTCAGCCAATCACATGCCCCCTTCCTCTTAAGCAAGCAAGCTCAACAAATGCTACCAAATGTAGCCACCTTTGCACCTGTTGGTTGCCTGACCGCAAACAAGTGGAAGTTTATCAGAGCTCATTGGGTCTCAATCAATAATCATCCCATTACTCATGCAAATACAAATGCTGTACATGATACAGTCAAGCTCAGGTAATTTGTTGGAACAAGTAGGTAGGAAGAAAAAGCACATTCAGGAGCTGAGAGGAGTAATCAATTAATAAAGCAATTAAATGTTAAGTTATCTAGATGCAAATACATCTACTGTACATAAAATAGACCTAACATATCATTTTGAATAGTTTCTGTCTGAAAAATCCCTTTAAAGAATCTTTGATAAAAGGATATGATATTTAAGTTATCTTGACAGTGTCAGATTTGCAATATCATTCATTTATCAGTCTCATTAGGAAGAATAGATTGTTATTATTACATGTTACATGATACATATCTGTGGAGGGTCTGCCATAACTTTGTAGCGTTTGCCAGTGGTGAAAGGTGGAATGTATAGCTCTGATACTGCTTTAAAGTGGTATTAGGAAAAGTGTGACTCAAGTGTGGGTTAATTGTAATGTGTCTTGGCATTTTTTAGACATGGGACACACTTAGGCTTACTTACTACCTGTCTGAATAATCTATAATGGGAATTAATGGAAATATTCTCGACTTAGTTGCATTTTTGTGCAAAACGCTACTTTCATAATGGCCTTGCAACACAGTAAATTACATTTTTACAGCACCATATGAGGTTATGTCAGCAAAACAATATGAAAACAGCATAGTTAACATAATGTCCTTTACTACACTGACAGCACAGAGTGGTCACTATGACAAAACCATCCTTTTTTAGTGCTGCTGTTGGTTGAAAGCTGGATTTGAAATGTAGCCTATTTTGTTCATGCTGGACAGACTGTCTGTCTGAATCCGCTCCAAACCGTCCACAACAGATCAAAAGGCCTACAGACAAATAATTATAGGTAAGAGGAACCGGGAGAGACAGGGTGTAACGTGACAGAAAAAACAAAACAAGAAAAAGACAAACAACTCTGTGAAGATCAGAAAGACAGAGGGTCTTTCTCTGTGGTTGCTCAAGCCAACAGCAGCTAGCTAACACTGCTAACACTGTCTCTTCACTTTGATGCTGAGTAATAATCCAAGCTCACAAGTTGACCTAGCTACTAAGCCAGCTAAGTAGGTAGCATGAGGAGCCTCATTAAGCTAAGGCTTAAAAGCTGAAGACGTTAAGTTACTGTGTCTTGTCTGTACAGGTGCTAAGTAGCTAAATTTGCTAGCAGTTGATGAGCTTGCTAGCTTTAAGGTTCTGTAGTTTTCAGAAAGTCCTTGTTATTAATTACACCGGTGGCCATTAAGTGAACTGCACTCAGCATCCTGTTGCTCGCGCTCCATAGAGTGGTGCAAGAATGAGTCCTAAAACCCAGAAATGAGCATTTCTGTTAGCATTAGCATTTTTGTACTTCCTGTTCCCTCGTCTGGAAGTCAATGGGTTTTTTGAATGGGCTTTTGGTTAGATGCCTGAAATAAGGTCTGTGGTTAACACAAATTTAAGAGATTTTTACGTTTTGTTCTATGACATAAAATACGTCAGTAAATACCCCACTGGTGAATTTTGAAGCTTTTACGTGTCTTAAAAAAGAAGGTTGTTAACAGGTGGCTAAATGAGACTACAGAGGTTGTCAGGGACATTAAACGTCATCACGCAGAACACAGAAACTCATCTACTCACTGGTCCACCTTTACAGCCTTGTTGTGTTTATACACACGCTCTTGTAAACTATTCTAACTCAGACTTTCAGAAAGGCTTTTGTAGAAGAGGTCAGCACTCGAATTGAAATTAAAAGTCGGAAGCTTAGTGGTGGTGACGTGGAAGTCATGCGACTGTGGCGTAGTTCGTTTATAGCCTTTAGCCTTTAAGCCGTTAGCTCTTTGCTTCTGGCGATTGCATTTATGCTTCAAAAATCATAAAAGTGGTGTTCATTTGTGAAGATTATCTTGCTGAACAAAATGTGTAAGTATCATAAACTTTTGTTTGCCACAGAGCTTATTTTCTGCAATAATCCAAAATTAAATGGAAAAATCCCATTGGATTTTTGTCACAGGAACCAGGGAGATGCTAACTTCTGGGTTGGCCTACAAAAATACGTCATCCCTGCAGCGCTCTATAGGCGGTCAAAATAGTTATGTGACATACACGAGACTGAATGTGATCCGCATCATGTTGAGAGATGAGGTAAGTGAGGATACACTGTTATTATTGTTTGACTAGTGATGTTGAACTAATCCATTCTCGTTGCATGATACATTGACTGTATTTATATGAGCTAGACAGCTTTATCAATTGCTAGCTGTAACTTAGCTACACTGTGTGCATCTGCCATAGGTTGGGTTGCTTCGTAACGCTAGCTGGTAAAGTAATTGGCAAACAGCAAGCTAGCCAATTTGCCAGCCAGATCAGCCCCGGGAGTCTGGATGAATTAGCTAATGTTATCCACTAAAAACATTTTGTATTTTGTTAAACTAACTAGCAGTTCATCCGCGTTAGCCAGTAATCTAATACTAGCCAGGTAAAACCAGAATATCACAATATATTTCACATGCTTTGCAGTAATGTCCAATAGGAAGGAAGCCAGCTCGGGGTTGGTTTTGATCCCCAAAACCAAACGAAGGTCCCTCCATGAATCTAATGCCATGCAGATATTGACCCTAGCCAGACGGGATTCACTAGATACAACTTTTTTTTTTGTGCTTACTCTGACTTTGTATTGGACTCGGTTTGTTGACGGATTCCATTTCTAAGCTAACATTAGATACTGTTGCTTACTGGTGGAGCTGAAGAGAGGCAAGGCACTCGGTAGCGCATATAACGTCACATCCTTTGGATTTTCCCAGAAAATCCATCCAGAGTCCTTTACATAGAAATCAGTCCACAGGCTGCTATAGGCAACCGAGAAAGTTGGGGAAGGTCTCATTTTCTTTTATCTGTTCACACATAGGCAATACAAAGTAATTAATACATGTAAATTGTTACATATAGTACCTTTAAAAGAGGTAGGAGGCATGTGATTGGCTGAAAGGTGAGATGGTGTCACCTCTGTCATGAAAAGTGACATTATGAAATAAAATGTGTCATTATGAAAAGTAACATTATGAAAATAACCATTACGAAATAAAAACAGACTTTTAAAATGTTTAAGATTAAAATGTCTATAATTAAATAAAAAATAATATCCAATAAAATGTATTCAATTATTTTTCAAAATTGTTGGTTCATTTATACATTCTATACAATTTATTGATTCTTTATTTCATTATTCTTTATTTCAGAATGCCCCAAAACACTTTGGGGTCCCATACTCTCCCACCTCTATCTCTTTACATTGCATTGCATTACTTTCTTCCTTTTCTTCCTTAAATATCAAATATAGCCATAACTGTAAGGAGGCCTCTCTTTCCCTTTGTAATAACGTACAACTTGTTTTCTTCCTACATCCTTCTCTCTCTTTTCTCTCCCGTTGTCTCCTCTCTGAAAGGGACAGCGTTCTTGAAACATTCATGCCTGTTTCTACCATATCGCTTTGCTTTATCTCTGTCTTACTGATCTTTTCTTTCCCTCTTGCCTCCCTCTTCCTCCCATCACATTTTCCTTACTCCCATGACTCATTTTGTCTTCTTTTCCTCTCCCCTCTTCTCCTTACCCCTCCCTTTCCTCTCCAACTGTCTTCCCCTTTTACCTTTCCTCCCCACTACATCCTTTTCCATCTTCCCCTCACCCTCAATCTTATATCTGTATCCTCACTTTTCCCATCTTCCTTTTTTATTTTTTACGCTCCACTTCCCTTTGTCCAGGCATTCAAATAGTGCAGATGGTGAACCTTCAGGTGGAGTACAGGGAGTCAACCATCTTGCCCTGTAATGGCTCAGTCTTCCAAGAGGAGGAAGGGAGTGTCCGGTGGGAGGTGATGGGGGAAGATGTGGCAATTCTGCAGGGAGGGGAACTAAGACAGGGGGACAAATTTAAGGTTAGTGCTGTCTATCTTTTATTTATAATCTGGAATATACAGTAGTTTAATTAAGTTTGCTTTGGTTTAGTGGAGTGCAGGTTCTTTACATTCTATATCATTTTACAGTATATTTTAGTTAAAAAATTGATAGAAATATGTGATAGAAAGAAATATTCAGCTATAAACCTGCCTTCATGGAAATGCTATATTAAACATTGAACAAATGAAATGTATTTCAAGTAAATCTTTTTTTAAATGTAAACAAAGAAAATGTTTTGTTTTTTTGGTGTTAATTTTTCAGTTGGAAGATTTATGTTTGAATTTCAGTTGAATTTAGTTTTTATGGATAGTTTATTTAGTCTAAAGTCTTTCCATATCCTCTGTTAGGGCTTGCTGACATTCCTCTGTCACTTTCGCTGACTAGTAAACAGCTGTATCACCTACATACATGTGGATTCTGCGCTTTGTCAGCTGTGTTGGAAGGTCATTCATAAGTATGCAGAAAAGTAAAGGTCCAAGTACACTTCCCTGTGGCATGTCATAACTGCATGGGGAAGGGCATTTTGAAAGTGAACATGGTGACTTCCTTGTATATAGGTTTCAAATCATTTCATTGTTACAGAGCCAACGCCTTATTTCTAAATGTAGCACTTGAAGCAATTCAGGATATCTGAATATCAATTTTTGGATTGTATCCACCTGGTTGAATGTACTTACAGTAAGTAAGTAAAGCGTCTGCTAAATAAATGTAATGTAATTTAAATAGTCCTCATTAAAACTGTTGAAAGCATGGATTGTCCAGATGAACTGGATTCACCACTTTTTCACACCCACCTATAATGTATAATAATGTATTCTTTCTAATCCCACCCAATATCCAAGTGTGCCACAAGTGCACCAGACAAGTCTGGTCACAAAATTACCAAAAGTGTGTTTGGCATGTTTTCATTTCTACAGATTGTTTCAGATGATGCAACTAGTAACATTTAGCAATACGTGAACTGTAATTCAATGTAATTAACTGTAATTGTAATTCAATTCAAGAAGAAAAGTTTGAGACTTATGATTTACAGTCCCATAATTCCTTCCAGGGCCGGGTCCAATTGGCCTCAGAAGAGAAGCTCAGGGAAGGAGACTGGTCTGTGGTCCTTCAGCATACGATGCTCAGTGACACTGACATGTACGAGTGCATTTGGCAAGAAAGAAAAACCATATCAATAGTATGGCTCACAGTCATGGGTGAGTTGGAGGGAGAAAGAGGTGGTTCTCAGTTACTGTCATGGATGTGTAAGACTAAGTACACACGTTTGCTCTGACTCTGTTTAGAAGTTACAAAAGGATTTTGTGTTTTGCCAGATTTGGATGAATGGTGTTGAAACTGCTCCCTAAAATCAATTCATCAAGTGTGTGTGTGTTCCCCTAACCCAACAGGTTGCCTGGTGTGTGTCTTCTGATATAACCAGTGTGTGATGTCTAGTCTTGGGCTGCATTTAGTTCCATATTAAATGTGTCTCATCTTCCCTTGAATCAAGTAGGAGATCTCTAACATACCTGGATGAAAGATGGCTGTCAAAATAAGTGAAATGTGGCTCCAACCTTTGTGAAGGAGGTGACATCCTTCCTCATATCCTCAGTTTTCTCCCATTCCAGTAAGGTGTAAAAAAATGCTTGCTTCTGTGTGCTGTAATTCACAGCAATTCAACATTGCAGATGCTGTAGCTGCACTACGCCAAGGAAGCCTAAATGTATGCTTTTCCATTTTATATTAAAATATGCCCACAAAAATGGTGACAAGCAAGGATGAGATTGACACAGTTGTACAGATTAATTGTAAAGGGTCCAGTATGCTTTAAATAAAGTGCTTGTTGCATTGTTGAACAGCTATTTACGACCAAAGCAGACAGACACGACCAAAAACTACGTCCGCCTACACCTTTTCAATGTTAGAATTGGGGAGTCGGTGCATCTGTCGGCATTTCAGCTGACTTCCTCGGTGATCCCTTTTTATATTTATGCTGTAGTCTTGTAGTCAGTTGTGGCCCTCCATAGAAACTACAGATCTTGTTGTCCATGCCGTTACTTAAGGGCTCAGTATGCTTCAAATAAACTACGGTGGTCCCACTCCAACTGCCCTCCCTGATTTCTCTCCCTGAGTTCTGGGAAGAATTAAAATAGAGAGGTTGAGAGAGAATTTCAAACCTCGCCTTCTTCCACATCTCCACCCACCTTGCAAACTCAATCCTAATCTTTTCTGGAAATAGGGTTTGGAGTGTGGTTAGACAATCAGACAGGCTCTTTGTTTAAATAATACTAGTTGAATAGTAAGTTGAATCAAAATATTTAGCTGTCGATTGATTGAAATTTGATCATAAACAACTGGTACAAAGACCTGCGTGGCACCAGCCAAGTATTCTAGGCAACATGCACACAACCTGCTGCCTCCTGATAAGAGGACTCCAATGTCAAATGGGATTTAAACACAGTCCCTTCCACACTGAAAGCAATGCATTAATGCCCCACAAAGGGTAAAATGAATAAATGGTTCTGAAGTTGGAATAGTTGCATTGGTTCTCAAAGTGACTTCAAGTAGTGTCAAGACAAAATTAGCAATAGATTTATTCATTTTAAATGTATTCCAATCAGTAAAGTAATAAGATTGATGTAATCGCTGTTTTTTCTTCTTCACACCTGCTATCCTGTTGACACTTTCTCGGCTTCTACCCCAAGCACCCCATGTTGAACGCTCCCTAGAGGTGACTGTGGGTGACATGGTGCATCTAACATGGTATATTCAGATCTCCAGAAGCCAGTCTCCCAATGATCTGCAAGTCTGGTGGACCAGGAATGGCAGCACTATACTGTCAACAAGAAAGGAGGTACTATATACTGCACATGGCCAATCATGCATACTGTAGATGCAATTATATTTTCATAAATGTCCAGGTATGTTTTATCTATTGTCTGATGTGTGGAAGAGATAGATTACTAGTACATGTATGTGAGAGGTGTTTTAAAGACTCCAAGCCATTATCACAAGTTATAGTGCAGTAAGCAGTTACACCTCTCTGTACCCAATGCCTTGACTGCATATTAATGTAAGAGGGCTTAAACTCTGCTTGTTTATTCATACATGCTTGTCAAGGTGAAACCTTTTGCAGGTCTTAAACCATACCTTAAGGGCTACCTTGGTCCATTGGTTTGGTTTATCTTATCTAGATAGTAATCCTGGTGTTGGTGATTACCCAATATAGACCCTGTTAGTAAATCAAATTGCATTAATTCCAAATCTTTCCACTTTGTGGAATAATCTAGATTGCATGAGCATACCAGGGGTTTTAGCTATGCAGTGTAAAAGTGCTCAGTGCATGTCAGGAAAAGCCACCACTATCTTTAGGTATATAGGTTAGGTTAGGTTTATTTTATTTATTTATTTTTTATTATTTTATCTAGGGCCTCTTACCACTGTGTTGGTGCAGCGAGGGCCCACTAAACTTTTTTCAGGGAGCAATGTACAGTCATCCAGCAGCACACCATGTTAGCCAGTCACATGATCTTGACTGGAATACTACTTTGCATGTAAACTTGCAGTGTGTCTCTGTCTCAGTCTATCTGTCATATAGTGGCAGTCGTGAAGCACAGACTCAAAAAACAAAGAAAAGGGTAGAATATAGATATACAGTATCTTTGGTTTGGGCAGAATGGCAGACCTCAGATTCTCACACAGCCATTACCACTATACACACATGAAAGGACACAGATATGTCTCTTCCACATGGATACCTTGATGATGTTAAATGCGTTCTTTGTCAGTATACTGTTATTGGTTTGTGTTGTGTCATCAAAGTCTTTTCCTTCTTTTGCATCTGATCATCTCTTTTCACTTAAAGGCTTTGTTCTCCGCTGCTGTGGTGTCTAATTCTGAGGATATATATCGGATTGATCTACTGATTGACACTATAGAAGCATTTCATCTTTATATGAGCCCAGCAATGATGAGTGACAATGCAGAATACCGCTGTTGGTATAAAACCAGGTAAGCTTGATGAACTGCTTTATTTGCTAAATTAAAAGTTGGTTATTTTTGTGGTGGCAAATAATATTTACCACAATCCTTGCTAGATTAAGCAGACTACAGAATATTTGGTTGATAAGTTGTTTTTGTATTGGTTTTGCATAGGGAATGAGCTGTTTGTTAGGGGTTTAGGCAAGGAGAGGACCCCAGTAAGCAGAACACGAGACACAGTATGTGAAACTCAGCAGGTAATTTATTCCCGGAGCGCTGGTGGTTAGCAGGGGATAGTCTGACGGGAGGGATAGTCTGTAGATCGGGTAACAGAAGGCACTCGGGTGTGGTGGTGGCTGTTGTAGAGGAGACGGAGCAGGCTGGCTGGAAAGGCAGAGGAACATGCAGGTAATCCTGGAGCACAGAGAGAAAAGTCAGCAAGTTCACTTAGTTCAATTGAAAAGCACAGCGGTGTGGCTTGGCCAAGCCGATTTACCATACTGGTACACGGAACGATCTGGCGACGATTGGAGGGTAGAGCTGGGTATATGAAGACTGCAGGGGTGATTAGTGGATGGGCCACAGCTGTGCCAGAGGATGATTGGAGCTGGATCCCTTAGCCATGCCCAGCCACGAACTCACACACACACACACACACCAAGAGACAGACTGACAACAACAGGAACACAGGGAAAAGGGCAAACAGGAGATACTAGGGAGGGACAAGAGAGAAGAGCAGCCAAACCCCTGACACTGTTAGTCAGTAGTAAATGTGAGTCACATCTCTGGCACCTTAATAATGTTGACAATTATGGTTATGGTCTTTACATTACCTTTAATAAGCTAGAATTTCAAACATAAAACAACGAGAGGGTCGAGATGACCAGCTGACTTTGCTACAAGCTGATTGGCTGTTGAAACAGCCTTTTGTTCTAAAACCGCCATCAGTCAGCTTGAGTCGAGCTGAGACGGGCCAGTTCACACTGCTGCAACTTTTCCCTGAGACATTCTAAAACGGTTTTGTCTCTTCGTGAATCTTTGGTCTGACTAGGGGGATATGTGCGAGGCTGATTACAAAAAGAATGGTAGAAATCAAAGCAGCCGACTTTTAGTCCCTATTATGTGTCAAGGTCCAAAAACACTAGATCCTACATTTGCCATAATGCAATAATGCAACCACTAACATGTTTTTTGTTAGTCCCTCCCAGTCTGGTAAACACCCACATCTTTCAAACTCCATGCCCCAAGTTTGTAATACAAGCTTTTTGTTATAAATTTGTAGTATTCAAGCCCAAGGCGAGAAAATTCTCAGACTTGACAAAGCTCATCTGAGCAGTACTGTCCATGACTAGTAAATTTACCTTTTTATGTGTAAAACTGTTGGAGAAGTATTAATAGTTGTACTAGTGGCAGTTACAGATTCCGATAAACGGATCCATTTTTGATCTGGTTCCAAGCTGGTAAAATACCCGGATTGGTTAAGCTTCATGGCCAACAAATCACTTAGCGATTGAATCTTTCATTCACAATCTCTCTTTGACAATCTCTTTTGCTTCTTTCTGACACTACAGGCATCTGTAAAAAACTTGTGACGTATACAAACACGTTCTAATTCAGTGACACAGTTGGTAAAAAGACAAAACATGGCAAACCACCTTAACTTAAATGTTCCAAAGTGCGGATACATTACACCAAACTACTGTGAAATGCAATATTTGTGGGAGGGTACTCACGACAAAGGGGGAATGACAAGTCCCTGTTTAAGTATTTATTTACTGTCCGTGTTAAAGTAAGAACTAAGGAAGACGTCGTGACTAAAATGCTATGTGCCAACAGTGTTTCCCACAGGATTTTATGAGATCCTGGGGGGATGTCCCCGAACCCTCTAGGGGGGTCCGGGGGCATGGCCCCCCGGGAAGAAAAATGTAAAAATTTGAAAGTTAAATGCATCAATCTGGTGCACTTTGAGAGCAAAATTAAGAAGCTACATCTGTTTAACATAGTTCACAAAATACGCTAGAGCACAGCAAGTTGCTGTTTTAAAGTGAAATAAGCCCAAATTAAAATGCATAACGTTACAGTAATCACCAGCTTGTGCATGAGTAAATAAAAAGCATAACATACTATTGCTGTTCCAAAGAGAAGTGCGCAATCATTTGGAAAAAATATGCAATTTAAGAAACACAATCACAAACAGCAGTGATATAGTGATATATAGTGTGATATATAAATATAGTAGATGGGGAGATTTTGAAATGTAATTCATTAATATCGTTCATCAGCGTGTTTTCGGGGGGGGGGGGGTATAGATATAGAAATGTGACCTTTACACTCTAGTATGTCACCAACAAAGATGGTGGGTGAGAACTGATCGATATACATACAAGTAGAACAAGCAATGCACCATGTAAAAGGAGAGACCATCCACATCTTTTACAACTTTACGTATTAGTTTTACAGACAGAAATAAATGGCTCACATAGACAAATGCCATACATTAGTTAATGAATGGGAAACACTGGCCAATTGTTTTCCTTTGTTACTGGTAGATGTTGGTTAAAGAAGTAAAAGCCCCTATCCTGCACTTCTCCTACAGCCTTTTTATGTAATGAAGTACATTTTTGAAGTATTTCTAAGGATTCCAGGATCACAAAAACAAATCAAACAGGATCAAACAACAGGGCAAATGACATTTAACATGTACCTCAGAATGAAGTACTTTCTCATTACGTGAGTGCACATATAAAATCATTGAAAATGGGCTTTGTACTAATAACCATTATTAATTATATTTTTAGGGATTCTGATGATCCCAGGCCTGGAATACCAGAGAGTATCACATTGACTGTGCTAGAAACAAATCCTACAGATATTGGTAATCTTTATTCCTATTCCTCCAACTGCAGAAACACAATGTAATTTCATCAGTAGACTTATTGGTTATGAGAGCATGTTGTACACACGGCCCTTCAGTGGGAAATCCTATTGTGGACTAGTATAACCATAAACACATACTGTCACAGACACACACCTGTTGTTATACCATAATGCATGTTATATGTCAGTGAACTAATCAGTCGCTGTTAAAACATAAATACTCTGGTCACTTTCATACAGTTTTTCACCCTGACGAGAGAACCACAGGAACAGAGGACTGGGTCAATACATCAAACTTACTTATAATACCTTGGACAGAAGAGGTGACTGATGTTGAAACCACTGAATCCCCACTTGATCTTATACCTGTTCTCCTGGAAGATTCCACACAGCCAATAAAAGGTGAACCTTGCTCAGTAAGAATGAAAATATGATATAAAAGAAAAGTAGGTTACAAGAGGCCCATTTTATACAGCAGTAAACCAAAATTCACAATCAGTATGTATATGTATATATATTATAAAGTGGATACTAATAAAGTAGATACATGCTTAAGATAGAAGAACAATCAGACACCATTATTGCAAAAACTGTGAATGACTGCACAATTTGAAAATGAAAATAATTTGCCTTTATGCACTAGTTTGACATTTGATTAAAGCTGCATTAATTGATGGCCACGTGGGGGTAATGGAACAAGATGTGAAAACAGTTGCCTATTTACACATCCAACAGACACAGAGCAACATTAGCATTCATTTGGAGTGGTGTTTGTGTCCACCTGATGAATCTGTTCACTCCGGGCCATAAAACCAAAACAATGAGCTAAAAGATGATAAACGTTCCATAGACATGAGGGGAACTGCAGAGTTGGTGATAATTCTCTGTGGGTTCATTACTATGAGCGACCCCTCTTACGCTACAAATAGTCATTTGATCCTTTGTTAAAATAAGTAAATATTCATTAGTGCAGTTTTTAAGACTTAAAGATTTGGTTGTGTTTCTGTATTTGGTCGTGTTTTCTGTATTTGGTTGTAGTTTCTGTATTTGGCTGTGTTTTGTGTATTTGGTTGTGTTTTGTGTATTTGGTTGTATTTCTGTATTTGGTTGTGTTTTCTGTATTTGGTTGTGTTTTGTGTATTTGGTTGTGTTTCTGTATTTGGTTGTAGTTTCTGTATTTGATTGTGTTTCTGTGTTTGGTTGTGTTTTGTGTATTTGGTTGTGTTTCTGTATTTGGTTGTGTTTCTGTATTTGGTTGTGTTTCTGTATTTGGTTGTGTTTTCTGTATTTGGTTGTGTTTCTGTATGTGGTGGTGTTTCTGTATTTGGTTGTAGTTTCTGTATTTGGCTGTGTTTTGTGTATTTGATTGTGTTTCTGTATTTGGTTGTATTTTCTGTATTTGGTTGTGTTTCTGTATTTGGTTGTTTTGTAATTTAATGATTTTATACTAACGACAGAGTCACAGCCAAAGGAAGGCTTTGAGGTGTTGGTGACATCATTCCCAGATGAAGGTGAGCAGCTGTATACTTTACAGTAGGACAAGATCACAAATGTTAAACATTTCAGGGCTGGGAATCCTCTTCACAGCTAACAAATTCTTCAATCAGTTTCTGTGTGTATATGCATAGTGACCTTACATAATGGCTTTAAAGCCACTCTGTTGGATCTTAACATGCCCAAATTTTTGCACTTGTAATAAACAAATGATCCACATATGATATTTTATAATGATTATCTATGATTACATGCATAAATTCAATTTTATTTATATAGCGCCATATCATAAAGTTATCTCAGGGCACTTTTTTCGAATAGAGCAAGTCTAGACCGACTCTTTATATTTACAGAGACCCAACAGTTCCCACTATGAGCAAATGTGACATTCACCATATTCACATGGCGGCCATGTTCTGACGTCACACTCGGGGTGGGATGCTCAAATACTGTAATCGAAAGGATAATGTCATATTGCTGTGTTCCGGGTTGTAAGTCATATAAACATTGGAAATCTGACAAATTGTTATCTTTTCACCACTTCCCGATTGATCAGCAACTGAGAAGACGATGGATAGGGAAAATCCGGAGGGACATCGGGCCATATTTCAAGGTGATAACCCATTAGCTACCTTTAGACAACAGCTAACGTTAGCATTCAACCGCTTCCTAGTTAACATTTACGTACCGTTTGACAGTGTTAATGTAACACGTTAGGAAAGGCATAGTAATTCTGAAATATCAATGCACATCTTGGACACATTTATTTAAGCCTGAAAGTAACACACTGAATGTAATCAAGCTTGTAATGTAAACTGTCTTGCTGTCATCACTTCACCTCAAATGTTCTGGTTAAGTCCAACACAAAAGTGTGTTTCAAGCACCTTATCAGTGAGTTTGTACGTAAATCTTAGCTAGGTTGAATGCTAACGTTAGCTGTTGTCTAACGGTAGCTAATGGGTTATCAAATGTTCTTTCACCTTGAAATATGGCCTGTCCCTCTGGATTTTCACTATCCATTGTCTTCTCAGTTGCTGATCAATCGGGAAGTGGTGAAATGATAATGATTTGTCAGATTCCCTACGTTTATACGACTTGCATCCTGAAACACAGCAATATGACATTAGCCTTTCGATTACAGTATTTGAGCTTCCCACCCTGAGCGTGATGTCAGAGGAAAATGGCTGTTGTGTGAATATAGTGAATTGGTTCAATACAGATATGAGTGCACATTAAAATGACAATGTTAGGTTACCTTCTTTATACTCCTGCCGCAGAAAAATTGGCAAAGAGTATACTGTATATTTTAGCTTTTATGTGTGCTCTCTCTCCCACCCATTCTTCAAGGCACCCCAGATGCATCATCTGAGTCTCTCCAGTGGGACACTTTCCCATGGATTCGGATTGGACTTATTGCCGGAGTCTTGTTGGTCACAGCGGTGGTCCTGTGCATTCTGGGAGCTCTCCGGAAAATGTAAAAATTAAAGCAGGATAGATGGATTCCCACTTCTGCCATTCAGATGACCTACGTACTTGAAAGGATTTGAGTTGGCTTCTGAGCTTGGTACACAAGGAAGAGCTTGGTTGAAGGAAAGGCTTACTGTGGCTGAAACTAGACTGTGAATGTGGAGAATATACAAGCTATGAACAAGTACATATTTGGAGCTTAGTATTTGGTCAGATTTCTCCAATGACTCAAATTCTGAAAATGACCCACAGTATGAGGAAACAGTACCTGTAGGCAAGCCATATGTCAATCCTTGAGAGTATTAGTTGGTGTGAAAACATTTGTGATGTTGGCAGGAGGACCCAAGTCCAGAAGAACGCCATGTTCATGTACTGTATCCTGGTTATGTTTGGTACACTTTAAATGGGTGCTGAAGAGCAATTGGCTGTACTACAACACAATAGTTGTATTGAACACAGTGTACATTTCTAAAACATCATTCAAGGTTTTTTAGTTATACAATAGGATTGCACAATGAAATGCAATTGTAGCCCCCTCCATGCTACCAACACAGACAATGTATAAACAGATTATATTTCAATTAGAATAAACAAACAAAGCAACAGCATAGATCAGAAAACAGGGAAACTTCTCATTAAAACATGGTCAGTTTTACTTATTTAATTGAATTATTTCTAATAATAATTTGTATCAAATTAATGCTTGGTTCTTCAGCTAAGGTAATGAAAGTCCCTGGGTTTTATTTGAGAATTTCTGGCATTTACCAGGTCAGCCAGGCTCATGAATAGTGATGGCCAAATTGGTAAAGTCCCAGACCAGATACCACCCAAACAGTAGGCAGACTTTGGAGGAGCCGCTGTTTCTATGACTGTTCATTCATTTATATATTTTTGTACACAATGTCATTAGTCACATTGTATTGTGCAATTCAGACAAAATGTGTCAGTTTCTCATACTTATTTTAAATAGTTTCCTTGACTTCATCCCTTAAAACAGATTAGATTAGAATTGGCAACCATGGATACATTTTACTACTGTACATTGTTGCCCAATTAGAATGTGTGTGTGAGTGACTGATTTCAACATGATTTCCCATGATTGCACTGCTGAAACACTGGTTCATGTTTGCTTGATGACATCTGACTGTGTGTCCATGGGTAGAAGACAGGAGGTGATCCCTCCCTGTTTAGGAATGAGGAACAGGTGCATACAGCTTAGAATGACATTTGATATAGAAATGACTCTGTGCCAAACTGTGCTGTATAAGGCAGTCATATATACAAGTCATATTACCCTCAGCACCAAATCAGTTCTCAATGACCTCTCTGTGAATATAGCCAATATAGAGTGAGCCACTGTCACAATAATATTACTTATTTGAGCTGGAGTTTATTATAGCGATTTGTAGTTATGTATTTACTTTATCTTAAAATACACTTGGTGCCTCTATTTCATTTCAGTACATTTTTGTGATGTAGTGTTCTTCCTGTCTATTTGTGCAATGTCGTCCTGTCATTAAATCCTGGGCAATTCACACCACAATACATGTCACTGCTGTGACCTCAGCGACTCTCATCAATTACATTTATTATTATCATAATTATACAAGGAGACCTGGTCAAGACAGCAGCATTAAAAAAAGTATATTTGGCTTTAGTTAGCCGTCTCATCAATGTGGAATCAATGCCTTGTCTAAAATGCAACCTTGGATGAACCTCTAAATGTATCAAGGATATTATACAATTACATGTATATTATCAGAATGTGTTATAGTATCCAGCTACACAGCTCAGTATACAGAGTAGTATAGAGAGTGATAGCTGAGATGGATAAAGGCCACAGTGCTGGTGGGGCCTGACCACCCTGTATAAACTAAGTCACTTTTCAAACTTTTTATTGTTATCGGCCCCAAAATATATTAACTTGAGACTCTACGTGGACCTCATGCAAGAACATGTTTCTATTCTTCTCCTAAAGTCTCTACATTTTTTTCAACTTGATGAATGCCAACTGTTCAGGGGTAGGTGTGAGTTTTTTCATTTGATCATCAGCATAATCAATTCTCCAAATGTGCTATATAAGGCCACTAGTTCTGCTTCATTTGAAGGTAAGTTTCATTTACAAAAATGTTACCAAAGAGTAAAAAGAAGAATTTCTCACCCATTTGAGCAAAACCCAAACAAAAAATGTGAAAATAATTCTACAGCTGTCAACGCTGTGTAATCACAGAGCCGTACTGTGACAGAAATTAAGAAATGGTTTGACATGAATTCAGAAGCCCAAACATGATGGAAGAACTACTGAAAACCTTAAGTAAAAGTACCAATAAAACAATGTCAGAACATTTCTAGTCCTGCATTTGAAAGTCTACTTAAATATTATCAGCAAAATGTATTCAAAGTATCAAAAGTAAAAGTACTGGCCCCTGTGACTGATGAAGTAGCAGAACATGGAAATGCTCAAGTGCCTCAAAATTACTCTTAAATGTAATTTGTTACTTTCCACCACCGGCTAAACGAATGCAGACTGGGACCAAAATGGGAGGTGGTTAAGGGGATGTTAGAGTCACATGCTGTGTCCAATATCACTTCCTTGTTCACTCAGTCTCTACTTCCTATATAACAGACACTCAATAGTTTACTCTGTAGTGAGCAGTAAATTGAGATTTAAGACTCTTATGAATCATCATCATTTTGGTTCATCACTGACAGGTCGGTGTAGTGTCAAAAAACTGTAACACATCTATAAAATGTGATGCATTGCCTTGAGGGAACATGCCATTGACACTACATTTTTTCATTCCCTTGTTTTGAGGGCACCATAGTGGATACATTTCACACTCAGAGTTTGGACACCCAAAATGACCTAAATAGTGTGTGTGTGTGTGTGTATATATATATATATATATAGAGAGAGAGAGAGAATGTGCAGACAGAACAGTATTGTATATGTTTGTGTGGTTACTGCACTGTGTGCTCACCTCTCACACAGTCCTCAGAGGAAGTCTAGTCAGGCAAAATACATGAGAACACCTGTGTGTTGACTATGGGTGTCTAGGGGCTTTATTGGAAGTGAACTGCATTAAGTCATGTCCCCACAGTCAAACTCATATTAAACTACTAATATGTGTATTAACAGCCTGTGAGGCACATTCGCACATGAAAACAGCAGCACATCCTGCATAGTGCAAAGAGGTTCCAGAAGGTTCTGGGCATAAATCATGAAGTGCAGAATTGTCCAACATGAATATCATGCCTAGGGATACTGGGATGGACAAAATATATTCAAGGTTGATGTCTGGCTATTTTTACCACTGCCTCCTCAGGATGAGTGACTGTAACTTGTCACAGAGAAGTTGAAGCTCTGGCCTCAATACTCCTGTCATCTGAAAGAGCTGGACCTAAGTAACAATGACCTGGGGGATACAGGGGCTCAGCTGCTCTCTGCTGGCCTGGATAGTAAACTGAAAACACTTGAGTAAGAATCTCTGTAAACTGTTACCACACACGAACATTTATTCTGTACACCACCTATCAATTGTTTGTGCATATGCAATTTTCAAGCAAATTATGATACCAAGCATTCCCATGTGACCTATGTTTCAAGTTGTCCAGGTCAACAAGTTGGTGTGCTGTTCATTCCAACACTTTCCTTTTCTTATGTTTCCTCTGAAATAAAACAGACCTCTTGTGTTGTCGTTGTCCATTTTACTTTTGTGTGAATTTTTCTTCAGTGTAGTCATAAACCAACAAATGTGGAAAAGAAACATTTCTGATCTAAAATCTAAAATCTAGGTTTTACTGAAAAAATAATTGTCTGTTAACATATATTCCTTTATCACGTTTGTAACTTTGATTGTCTGACAGTCTTCTTGGTAAATCAAACAGCATGCAATTAAATCTGAAATTTGCTACACACATTCAAGAACCCCAGGATGAATTATAATAACTTTGGTGATGCTCCATCTGCCACCATCATCAGGGCAAAATTCTAAGTTGGCCAGTACTTTAGTATATGATCAAATACCAGCAAAACTAATGACTTTCCCATCAGCCTCAGCTGTGTGTTTGTTCCTAATTAGCAAATGGTAGCATACAAACATGCTAAACTAGTGTTTATTCCTAATTAATAATAAGACAGTTATGCATTTGTAAAGTTATATGTTACCAATACAGATCTCCCTGGTCAACTTAAAAATTTAAGTAACTAAATTGTAAGAAAGTAAGTAGTTTTGGTAAATTGGAATCTTTCTGACCATACATGTATTGGATACATCACTTGAATACATTCCAAAGAAACAGGATAAGACCATCCATTAAAGCATTTGTGCAAATGTGAAATGCTGAAAGTACTTATAGCACAGCATTGTTGGTTCCAGTAAGGCTGGAATATAAATGTAAAGTTTTTTTCACAGAAATGCTGCAGATTTCATTGTTTCTTCTAATGTTAACTTCTGTTCCCTACTTTTCTCTCTCTTTTCCCCTATAATCCTTCCTCCATCTCTCCTCCCCTTTTTCTCTACCCCTCCCCTCTCCCCTTCTTTCTTCTGAAAGAGCAGTTTCCTTTCACATCGAAGAATGGAGGAGAGGAGTGAGGAGTCATTGACTTTCTCTGTCAGGGTCTTCACTCTGCAGGAGGAGGTGAGGGCTGACGAGGAGCACATGGAGACACATGAGGAGGTAACAGTGGAGGCTGCAGAGGGCGCACTTATATATACTGCTCTTCTTAACTGGGTTGTGACTTTATGAGATGCATTTCAAGTAAATAAACCTGGTTTAGGGTTTCAGTGTTATCTAATCAAGCTATTCTAATCTCTGAAACTAATCTGTTCTGGTTTAATGCAAATGGATCTGGTAGGCTCATAAAAGGTGCACAATCCAAAAAGAATAAGATAATAAGACCATGCTGAGCCAAGGTAGCATATGCACTGTTTATGTGTATACAGTATATGTGTGTCTTCTCTATAACTGGGAAATTTTGACATTATTTGGGTGGAGGCTACAAATAAGCAGACTCAGTGGGTGTTTTCTGCCTCTCCCTGCACTGTATATTATTTGTTATTTTTCTCAGTTTTGTGTATTTTTTTAAATACAAAAATAAAACTAAACTAACACCCAACTATGCACTAAAGTAGTCAGATTATTCCCTCATATTAGCTGGAACCTAGATTTTACTGTATGTGTCATTAACAGAAACTTAGATTTCTGGTGTAGTACCCTGTACTGGTAAAACGTGTGGTTCATATGATATTGTATTTGGTAAAGGAGATCCGCTCACTGAAAAACTGCATGAATAATGGGACTATTCCAAAAGGATGCATTTCAGAAAACAAACTGATTGATGAAGTACACATTTAAATTTCACTTTGTAGCAGATAGGCCTATGCAATTATCTGAATTATCTGATGTTATTCACTCAAGACAGTATTTTGCTACGTTAACTATCAATTTGTACGTGTTACCAAGCAAGCTACGTGGACTTTGTGTTGGACTCTGTGTTGTAATGGGTGCTGGTGTAGGTACCAGAAATGAGCGGCTTGGATTTTCCCAGAAAAATGTCCCGGGTCCTTTACATAGAAATCAGTCCACAGGCTGTTATAGGCAACCGAGAAAGTTGGAGAAGGTCTCATTTTTATGTTATGTTACAATCTGTTTACACATAGCCAATACAAAGCAATTAATGTTATGTATAGTACCTTTAATGTACATATGAGCGTGTTTATTTGCCTGACTGACAGGTGTCTCAGCCTATCATAGTCAGCTTGCCTGTCATACCCCAGGCGTTCTCCTCTTTGCCCAATTAAGATTTGGTTGGATCTAAAACATTGTGGTGTGCAATGATATTATCCAGTGTGTTGTGTTATGAAGGAGGTGCAGGTCCGGGAGGGAGTGAGCAGAGAGCAGCAGGTTAATGTGTGCAGACAGAGAGCAGAGCAGGAGCTCACTCTCCTCCTCACCACAGGACTGGAAACTCAGCTGCTTACTGTGCAGGATGGTGAGCACACACACACACACACACACACACACACACACACACACACCCACACACACACAGTCACACACACATGCCACGCTTATTTGGAGAACACCAGTCTGTAGTAGTGGAAAAAGCGTATGCCAAAAGTGCAGTGTTTAGATAAAGCTGAGGACCCAACCAGAAATGGAATGTTAGAGTCATGATGGACAACTAATCATTAGTCAAATCAGATATCCCAAACATATTTCACTTGTTTGTGTGTTGAAGTTAAGTTAAACATTACAGCTTGTCAGCAGTGGAAGAAGCATTTACAAAAAAGATTTATCTTATTTTATCCATTACTTAAGTAAAAGTACCAATACCACAATGTTAAAATACTCTATTACAAGTCAAAGTTTTGCATTCAAAATGTACTACAGAAATATTATTAGCAAATTGTACTTAAGTATCCAAAGCAAAACATATTCATAATGCAGATATATGACCTCTTTGAGAGTGTTATATCATTATATATCATAGTGTTGGCTAACTATTACTGTTTTAGCTGACCAAGATGGAGCTAATTTTAACTCCTAGATAAACTGTTGAGTATAGTTCAATCCATTACTGTGTACCATATTTTATATCATGTCATAAATCTCCATCTAAACAAGTAATCATGTAAGTATTTATTAAGTATTGAATCCTGAATGTCTTGTTATATATATCTGCCAGTGCAGTAAAATGAATTCAACTCATTTCCAATACAAATCAACTTGTTTCAAAAGTTTTGTCAGGATCAGAAAAGGGCAGATTACAGCACTAAGATACATGATACTTGATTCAAGAAAATGTGTTAATTTGTAATTATAACAAGACTTTTTGGATTCAGAAATGACTTGGTAGCAGAACCTTTTTCAGTGTTTAAGTGACACTAGTGACAGTAAATGAAATCTGTATCTGCAAACTAACAAAGTAACTATAGATATAATTTGTTGTGTAAAAAGTGCTGTATTTCTCTCTGAAATGATAAAAAGTATACTTTTTGTACTAGTACTAGTTTGACTTACTTTCCACTGCTGCAGCTTGTCCTGAAAACTGGGGTGTAATGAAACCTGTCCCAGTTTACCGCTGGTAATTGTCAGCTGTTCAAGAGCAATTTCCCACAAGATAGTCATCCTATGGAGATAAATAGATTTTTAGAATATTTTAATTTTAATTTTTTGCTTACTAGTCTTCTTCTTCTCTGCCTTTTGCTGGTGCATTGCTATGTTTCTGGGCAGGTTACCACCATCTGTTGGTCAGTGCAAAAGTGTTGCCATTGTCAGGAATGTGTATTGCACCGGCCGCATGCTTTTGCATGTGTGTGTGAATCCTGGTGTGTATGTACAAGATGTACACAACCAAGCTTGTCAAAATTGCTCCATAAAGCTTGTAGTACCTTTAACACAGATGGTGTAATAATGATGAAACTTCTTCTTTAACACAAAGACACGACTAAAAATCTAAAGCTAGGATAGAAGTCTATTAAGGGTGTCAAACTTCAAGTGTCGTCTTCAAGTGTCTGTTCCTGTGTTTGTGTGGTTTAAACCAATATGCTCTCAGCCAACAGAGCATCAGTCTTCCAGTTTACTGTTTCCAAGGAGATGGACTGCTGCCAGGTCGGAGGACAGTCCTTCCTGGTCACCGTTGGCAAGCTGAGTCTTCTGCTGCAGTTCAAAACTCCAACTGGTTTGTACAGTATATGCTTAAGTTCATACTGCCTATCATCCTGGGATTTGGTTAGTGTGTCAGGAGTTCAAACATGTAGAACTCGAGAAACATCTTGTCCTTTTTGACTCTCCAGATATGAAGAACTTCCAGCAGTTACTGAAGAGAGGGGATGATGAAGAGACTAGGAAAGGTTGCAGAGAAAGAGATGAGAGAGAAAACAAGGATGCAGAGAGAGGCAAAACACCTCCTAGGAGACATCCCACTATGTTTGAATCCAGGACTGAAAATGTCCCCATACAGGGCTACCAGGTACGCCACTCAATAATTCTGACTTTACAGGAGCTAGGGATAAATAAATCAGTTTGAAAAAGAATTTAAAATACAAATAGTTCATTGTTATGTGTGTGTAGTTCCACAGCTGTCTGTCCCAACAGCAGAGCCTGCTTCAAGACTATCTGAGGATCGCCACCTACCAGAGAGCCATTTTAGTCAATGAGATTGACTTCAGAGACAAGGTGACAGCACATGTGCTCACGAGCTCCTCAAGACACGCATGACTATTGGTGGAGACAGTGCCTTTAGCCTGTAAATGCTCTTCCATTAAGTATGCAAATTCCATCCATTTTGCATGTATAGATGATATAGCCCATTGGTTTCTGGTATATTAGGTCTTAATCTCCCACCAGCAGAGACTGTTTCACCTCAGATGAGGAAATTCTGGGTATTTGGGATAAACTCAACTACTGACGAATTTCTACTCCTGCACCATCGAGAGCATCCTGACGGGGAACATCACTGCCCGGTACGGAAACAGGACCGCAAGGCCCTGCAAAGAGTGGTTTGTTCGGCTGAACAGTGATCTACCCTGCCTAAAGGATTTTTACACCAGGTGCTGCAAGAATAAGGCTCATTAAGGATCCCAACCACCTGGATAATGGCCTTTTCTCCCTGCTGCGGTCAGGAAGAAGGTACCGGATACACTAGGCCAACACTGAGAGGTTCAGGAAGGGCTTCTACCTTCACTGCCTAAGACACAGATTACACTCAACTAATTCAGTCTTTCCCCAGTCTGAAACCCAGGTGGCAGCACGAATCTCTGTGTGTCTGACTCACATCTCTTAGTGGATGTCTGCACACCACCTGAAGCTCCACCCTGACAAGACTGAGCTGCTCTTCCTTCCAGGGAAGGCATCTCCCATCCACAAACTCTCCGTTACCACTGAGAACTCTGTGGTGTCCCTGTCTCGGACTGCAAGGAACCAGGGTGTGACACTGGATGACCAGCTGTCTTTTGCTGCCAACATGGCTGTGACAACCTGCTCCTGCAAATTCATTCTGTACAACATCAGGAAGATTCGTCTGTTCCTCACCCAGGAGGCAGTGCAGGTTCTGGTCTAGGCTCTCGTCCTCTCACGCCTTGACTACTGCAACTCACTCCTGGCTGGTCTGCTTGCATGTGCCATCCAACCCAGAATGTGCAGCCCGACTAGTCTTCAACCTACCCAAGTTCTCCCACACTACACCGCTCCTCTGCACCCTGCACTGGCTACCACTGGCTGCTCGAATCCGATTCAAGACACTGGTACTTAACTGTTCTGCGAATGGCCCAAACCACACACCCCATCCCATCCACTACGCTCTGCTACTGTCAATCAGCTTGCTACTCGCACACTACAAGGAGGACTCAGCTACTGCTCAATGGAATCATGACTGTTTTCTGTTCTGGCTCCAAAATGGCTCCCCATCGAGATCAGGACAGCAGACACTCTACATCACAGACTGAAAACTCATCTGTTCAGACTGCGCCTTGGCCCATAAATTAGAAAAAAACAAAAAAAGCCTCCAAAAAACTCTTTCTCTATCTCTTATTGTTTCTACATGTAGCACTTGAAGCAGTTCAGCATATTTGATAAAGTTGATGTACTTGCATAAGTCTTGCAATTCTTGGATTGTATCCACATGGTTGAATGCACTTATTGTAAGTGCTTTGGATAAAAGTGTCAGCTAAATTAATGTAATGTAATGTAATATAATGTAACTAGCAAATAAATGCTATATAAATGCTATATATATATATATAAACTGATACTGCATATATATACAAAAACTGATACTGATACTACAAGTTCAGCTCTCCTTGCAAAGAGAAAAAAAGGTTGGTTTACAACCTGCCTGATTATATGAATGCTTGTGTTTCTTGTCCTGTTGGATTTTACTGTAATGATGTTGTAATGTTACTATATAACTTTAGTGACTACAGTGTTATTATAAACCATAGAGATGATGGCCAAAACTACAAAAATAAGACACAAATTATAAATTACTTCTACTTATAAAATACTTCCTACAGATTAGTGCTGTCATCATATAGGACACAATATTTGCTTAAATGCAAAGCAAATGTATGGGGCTCATTGAGACAGATAAATAGGTCCAAAGAGCCATAAATGCCATGCAATTGATAGCTAGAGTTAAGTAACATAAAGATGATGTAGAAAATAAATGATGGGCGCTTCATAGGGGCCTAATGGTCAATGTCCCTGCTTCAAATCCTGCAGGGACCTTTGTTGCATGTCATCCCAGCTCCCTGATATCACATTTCCTATATGATTTTCAGCTGTACAAATAAAGTTAAAAAAATCCCAAAAAGGAAAAGATAACTAAAGTTCTGCTTGTTTTATTTAAAGATAATGTTTTAAAACTCATCTGTAAATTGGGAGAACATTTTGGGATTTTGGACATTGTAACAAAATCTATTCGTGTATATGTATGTATATATTTAAAACGTTTCTAATCATCATTTGAAGCTCACACCAGCCTAACCACTTCTCCTTTTCTCATCTCATCTCTGTAGGTGGTTCTGGATGTATGTTGTGGTTCTGGTATTCTGTCTTTCTTTGCAGTCCAGGCAGGAGCCACCAGAGTGTATGCTGTTGAGGCCAGCCCCATGGCCAAGTTTACACAGGTCAGTAGATTTGAAGCCTCCATCCTCCATCTTTGTCATTACATTGTCAGGTTCTGATGTGCACAAGTTTTAAAACTGGTCTTATTCTCTGCAGAAAATTAAAGCATTGTTTGAGTCTCTGTATCCAACCTACCAGCAAGATTTGAATCTCCCAACTGTGAGCTCACATGCAGAGCTTGGAGAATAATGTTGTGTGTGTTGGCCTTGATAGAGCCTAAAGAGAAACCACAGCAATGCATTAGATAGCACACACACACACACATAGAGTACATACATCACATGCAGAGCGTGGCATTCTGGGGAGTTAATAGGTTGCAGCAACATCTGGCCTGTTCAGTAGGATAGGGGCTGCAGAGGGATGCTAATGCACACAGTACTGGGCGTAGACCGCTATATATAGGGATTATATCTGCCTTTTATTAAATATTGATCATTAGCATGGTGTCAGATTTATTTGCTCCACAGCAGGTAATCAGAAGGAAGCATTGTGAAATGCTCAACACACCACATCCAAAAAGATGGAATATTCTAAATGGATTTTGATACTTCTAGTTATGTTTTCCAGGTATTGAGATGTCTCTTTCCAAAAACAGTGTCCCTGTTATTCTGGAGAATCCACAGAATACACTGTCCACAGTTTTTATTGGAAATTCTTTCTGAAGAAACAGTGACTATGAAAACTGCAGACAGTGTGTCCTGTGGATTATCCAGAGCAACCACATCATTTTTTCTGGAAAGACATTTAATGCTGAATTGAATTTTTTCAATGCTGTGGACACCGCAAAATTAATTCCATTTACCTCCATTGTATTGGGGTGGAGGCAGAAATCTCAGAACCTGGACAAATAGAACCAATACATGCAATCTGTATGGAGAGATACCACTAGAGGTAAATGAGGAAATGTATATATATTGGGCATTCAGGGGCTCTGTAGAATCCAGCACACCATGGCACAACATGAAAAAAATTAATCAACATGAGCACTTGGTATCATTATAGTTTTGCCTTTGTACTGAAGCAACAGAAGTTGGGCTTTCTCTTTATCTCCCTGAAACTAGCAGACATCACCTATTTGAAAACATAGACATACTAAAAAAAATTAGTAGAGAGAATTCATGAATCACAATAGAGTTGTATAGTGAGAGGAGTTCTGGAAGTAAAAATCCCATTGATTTGTCCCATAGGCAATGTTACATGACTCACAGTTCATTAGTACACAATCTTAACAACTGCATTAGAAAATATCTGGTTCTTTGAAAAAAGTGAAAGCTACAAGCATGTGAACATAAAAACTTCGAGGCAGAATTTAACTACTCCCAATGTGCATTTTGGCAAAAAACATCCAAGCATAAATTTCTGTTACATGCACTGCTCATGGCAGGCAGAAGGTAAAGATTATGGTTTTAAGGAAACTGAAAACACAATCTGCAGCGTGTTTCAATTCACTAGTAACTTCTGATTCAGCAACTACGGCACCATGCTTTGTTCTCAACTGTTTTGAAATTGCTCTAGGAGACTCCTGTGATTCTATGTTACGTAACATTGAGGACACATGAAAACACAAAATTGAAATGGGAAAAACACTTCCGGAACCAGCGGCTCCTCCCACTTTGTAACTTTATAATAGCAGCACCAATAGAAGAAAAAGGAACAGCTCAAACATATATGTTCCTAAAATAGATAGTCCTTACTAAGAACATTTACATGACAAATTTTAATTCTTACAACAGATTATAAAAGCTTTAAACCAGACGGTCATGTCAAACAAAGTAAAGTTTATTAATATAGCCAAAAATCACAGCGTGTCTCCGAGGGTTTTACAATGTGTACAACATATGACACCTTCTATCTTAAGACCTTTGAACTGGAAAACCTTTTAACAGAGTAAAACAATGGTAGAAACATAATTAAATTCCTCTCACAATGACCCAGTTTACTTTGGTGATTTTATCAAGGTGTGTACTTGAGGAAATGTTATTCTGATTGGACTCTTATTCAGATAATTAGTGTAATTGAAGGTGTATGCACTGAATTACTCTAGGTTTTAGTGGTTAGATTTAGGATGCATTCATACCAACTGTGTTTGGCACAAATAACAGCAACTGGAAAGCTGATAATGTTGTTTGTCTTCCAAAATAACTTCTTTCTCCAGATGTTGTCCAGTACTGTAGCTAGGCCTGGTTGTATAGTAGAGAGATGTACCTTTCCTATTAGACATTTACTCCCTTCTCTATACATCATGGTCCAATGTATGTGTTATGGTCCTATGCAAGAAATGGAGATTCTTTAGTAGTTATGTGGTTTTACAGTGTGTTATTTAATACAATACATGTTTCCTGTCTCCTTTGCAGACCCTGGTCCAGAGTAACTGTCTGTCTGAGCGGATCAGGGTCCTAGAAGGGGAAGTGGAGGAGGTCAGCTGTCCTGACATGGTGGACATCATTGTCTCTGAGCCAATGGGATACATGCTGCTCAATGATAGACTCATGGAGAGCTTCCTGCATGCCAGAAAATGGCTCAAACCCAATGGTAGGACTAGAGAAGCGTTAGGGATGCAGAGGAGGGCAAAACCTCAGAAACGGTTGATCCAGTGTTTTCATAATGCAATAAATACATGAAATACTCAAATCATGACAAATCTCTAACATTTTAATTGATAGTACTGATGTAAGGTATATAATGACGTACATTTTCTATTTCATATGACAAATAGGAGATAATAGTCTCCCTACATTTTTGTTTAACACTCTATAACACTTTCCATGCTTTGGGACATATCTGTCTTCACTTGGAACAAGTTTTGTTTAAACTTTGGACTTGCTTTGGGACTTATCTATCTTGACTTTCGACTTGTTGGTATTGACTTAAGGGAGTTTTTTTTTTGCCTGTCTGTGTCTCTGACTTGATTTCTATCTCTCAAGTTTAATGTCTGTCTCTCACTGTGAATTTAGCTCTCTGTCTTATTCACTCTGTATCATTCTCTCTCTCCCTCTCTCCAGGTCTGATGTTTCCCTCCTATGGTGATATTCATCTGGCTCCCTTCAGTGACGAGCAGCTCTACTTCGAACACCACGCACGAGCTAGTTTCTGGTCTCTCACACACACAGACACAAGCATGCACAGGCATAAATCCATGCATGAGGACGCAAACACACTGGCACCCTTTCTTTCCCTTTCTCTCTGTCTCTCTCACACAGACACACACATTCCCAGTGCTTGACCTCAGTCAGGCATGTTTCCTGTTGGGTGTAAAACGCTCGGGTTCAGTCCAGTCCTGACTCATACAGACCAACCAAGGGTTTGACTGATACAATCTTTTGTAGGCCGATAAGTTAGGGCTGAAGCTGACATTTTGTATTAAAAGTAAATATATTTAACATTTCCTGTCAGGAAATTCAATGTTTTTCCAGAATTGTATTCTTTGAAAGAGGATTTGGTCCATGACGGGACATTAAATTTGAATATTGTTCAAACATAGTTAAGAGAAGGGAAATAATTTAAGGGAAGAAAATGACAATATTGATCCCATAGGTCAGTATTATTATTATTATATCTGGCTGAAAAATGATCATATCACTCTTGTTATGTATCACTTGTTTATAGGATAAAAAAAATGTCCAAAATCAAATTGATAAGGTAGAAAACACTGAGATAAGTTTCAGAAAAATTCAAAATGTCCAACTATATAATATTCTGACTGTCAACTTGCCAACTTCCTTGACCTTAAGCTAAAAGTTTGTTGCTATTTATGCAGATGACCAGGGCAGGTAGCTTGTATAGTCCTTTAAAATTATCCACTCTGGTGTCATTTACATGATGGAGAAATCAGCACTTTCCTGTTGAGACATCCTGTTCCACAGTGCCTGCATGTACCAGCATGCTGTGCACGAGTTTCCTTATATGTTCACAGCCAACACAGCCCTGGAGACTGGCTGTGTAAAATCTCCAGTTATTATAAACTCCTTATCACATCTGCCTACTGAATTTTAACCAGGACCACCAGACAATGTGTGATAGGCATTGCATTGCTTTGTATTACAATACACAGCAACTGAACATACTATATGCAGTTAAAGCTGGGGTAGGCAAAATCTGTGCAACCTAGGCAAAACCTTCCGCCTCTCTCTCTGCTGCCTCGTATCACTCCGCTAAGCCCCTCCCACCAAACCCATAACTTCGACCGGCAGCAGAAGGAGCCGGTTCCCCTGCAAAACCGTATCCCTCGTAGGGCTCGGTCTCCACGGCGTGAGCCTCACCGAGACCGCTGTCCATCCCGCTGCTACTTGTCTTCTCAAAGACGCCCCTCCAGCGCTTCGCGGCCACAGAGCAGAGCACCCCAGGCTTCAGAGGCAGCTGCAACGCTGTCCAGCAGCGGGAAGAGAGGCTAGTACACTACACACACACCCCACTGTCCCCTGTCAAAAGTTATTCCCCACTGTTTGTCATCATGCCTCTTTGCCACTTGTCGTTATGAGCGCCATGGCATTGAACATAATGAGCCTGAAGCTCCATGTGGAGCCGGGACATGCTGTTATGTACTATATGCCGCTGTAGGCAAAGGAAGTATTGGAAATTTATCACAAGTTTCTGGATTTTCGGCAGGATTTTCTGCCACTGAATCAGGTTTTCACTGTCTGAAGGGACATGCACGCGCATCTGCTCTTGTAGCTTAGCCAATATGAACGCACTGTCTCTCTAAAATAACCTGTGATTGGCTAAAGTCTACCGTCATGGGCAAGAGGGGGAGCTGAAGTAGAGTTCTATGTAGTACGTACTCTGCCCTCTAACGGGCTTCGCTATTGGTTTATCCCCTCGAGGCTCCGCCTCGGCACCTGAGTCAAAGTTCATGCACTCACCGTCCAATCAGGGGGTAGTCCCCTTCCCTATAAAACCCCAGTAGACGCATTGCTCGTCTCCCTTTTTCTACTCAGCAACCTGAGACTAGTTCACGAGCTTGTCACCATCTGGTGTCGCGGTACTAGATTGGGATATTAGCCTATGGAAGATTACTAAAGATGGCTGTTTTCCTGCGCCTCACTTGTCGGCGGACTCACACAACACCTGCTAAGGTCCTTGTTGGGCCCCCAGCATCAAGGTGAGTTGGATACCTGCCTTGACTGTCCCTCTGTCCCCCCGGTGGAGCGCAAGCGTCAGGCACGGTTTGCTGAGGCTGGTCGCTCCCTCCACGCTAGCCCGGCGCTGACGTTGCGGAGGGTGGAGGCTTGGCGCAGGGCGTGGGCCGACTTGAAAGTCATTTGTCGGTCCAGACATCCAGACGATGATCGAGTGCCTGGATAGCACCAGGAAGGCATCTGAACACCTCGGCACGCGCCAGCTACAGCTGCAGCCACAGCGGTACTGGCAGCAGGGTCGCCGGCGTTATTGCCCCGCGGAGGGGTCCAGCGGGGTGGCATCCACCAGCGGGGTGTCATCCACCAGCGCAGGTCAGCCAGGGCAGGCTCCATCCTTCCCGCCACTTGGCCGCATAACCGTGGACAAGGCAGGGATGTCGGGCCAGTGCAGGACTCTGTCTCCGGATGCAGACAGTGCCAGTAACAACAGCCATATATTCATTATGAAACGTAATGGGTATGGTCTCTGAGACTCTTCTTACTCGCCCTGTGTTGTGTCATTGGCTTGCGAGTTGCAGCCGCTCCGATCAGCATGCTATCCGAGCAGGACGTGTATTGGAGAACGGCGCCGCTCATACCATTATAACAGCGTCTCTGAAATATTTTCTTATTCGCACTGTACATTCTGATACAGAGCTTGTTCTGATGTTAGCACTGGTAGCCATGACTTTTCTGGTATTAGCAAGGCAGCTAATAGTGTGTTTGTGTCATTGGCTTGCGAGTCGGCACCACTCATATATTATAACCGCGTCTCTGAATGTTTTCTTACTCGCACTGTACATTCTGATGGTCTCTGAGATATTTTCTTCTAGCACTTTACATTCTGATACACAGGTTGGTTCAGATGTTAGCGCTGTTGGCCGTGATCTTCAGCCATTAGCAAGACGGCTAATAAGTTGTTCACTGGCTTGCTAGTCGCTGCCGTTCTGATCGGCACATTACCCAGGCAGGGAGTGTGCCGGAGAACTGCGCCACTTATATCTTAGCAACGGCGGCTGATGCCGTCCCGACCCATGGTGGTGAGAAGGTGTCATCGCGGGTACATAAACTTCACAGAAAGAGGCAGAGGGCGTCGGAGCACCTAGGTGCGCATCACCGCCCCAGCAACCTCTTTCTCAACAGTGGCGGCAGCAGTCCCAGCCTCAGCAACACCGCCAGCAGGGCCATCAACGGGAACGGTCCGTGGTGGGGTCCGGCGGGGCGGCATCGGCCAGCACGAGCTGGCCCGGTCAAGCTTTGGCTTTCCCGCCTAGGCATAGCGGCTGTGGCCATGGTGGGGACACTGCAGGACCGTCGCGGGAGCCTGTCTCTGGGTGGAGGCAGCGTCAGCAGCTGTATTATTTTAAAAATAAAGGGTGCAAATGGTGTATGGTCTCTGAGAGATTTTCTTCCAGCTCTTCACTTTCTGGTGCACAGTAAGGTTCAGATGGTAGCGCAGCTAGCCGTGAGTTAGCAACCATTAGCAAGCAGGCTAATAAGTTGTTTATGGGTCACTGGCTTGCTAGTCGCTGCCGCTCTCTTCGGCATACTACCCGGGTAGGCCGGAGGACGGCGCCACGCATATGGTAGCTCCTACTGGTGACGCGGTTTCGACCCACGGTGGTGAAACGGCGTCATCACGGGTGCAGTGTACTCACACTTTGGGGTTCCCCGCGGGTTCATAAGCGGTCTCAAGTTGAGCCGCGTAACTCCGCTAGCATGGTTAGCGCGGCAAGCGGTGCTAGTCGCCGTCATTTTGGCTCTGACCCCTCCGCATTGACTGATGACGTCAGAGGTGAGCGCCGTGTGCAGTCGGGTATCAACCGGGCGCAAGATGGCGGTCGTAACGTGCAAGGCTGGCTTTTCTCATGCGAGTACTATCTCTTTGGAAGAAGGAACCAGTAAACATCACGACCCACGGCGAAGCACGGTGACTTCGCCTGGTCTCGATGGGGATGGTTCTCCGTCGCTCTCGGCAGTTGGTTCGCCGGAGGAGGGAGCACGGGAGGCAGCTACTTTGTTGTTAGCATTAGCTGCGTCGCGGCCCTTTCTGCCAGGGCCCGATCTACTTCTTCCCGCCGAGCCCGTTGTGCTACCTCTCACGGACCGCTACTTGACTTGGGTGCGGCTGTGCGGCCCTCTCTCTGCGTGGATGGACAGAACACTGCGGAGGGGTTACGCGTTGCAGTTTTGCCGCAGCCCCTCGGCGTTCGGCGGCATCCTTCAAACATCGCTCACCGACCTAGCAGAGGCAGTGGTATTGCGCGAGTTGAACGCTTTCATTGCGCGCAGGCCTTTTCGCATGTTAACGATCAGGCAGCTTCTGGAATACATTCAGCCAGGTGACTGGATGACATCCATTGATCTGACCGACGCATATTTCCATGTCCCCATCATGCAGCGTCACAGGAAGTACCTGCGCTTCGCGATGGACGGTCAATGTTACCAGTTCAGTCGCCTTCCGTTCGGATAATCTCTCTCCCCGCGCACGTTCTCCAAGTGTGTGGAGACGGCGTTGGCACCGCTCAGGGAAAAGGGGGTGAGAATCCTGAATTACATAGACGATTGGCTGATTCTTGCTGCCTCCAGACAGGAGGCCGAGGCCCACACAGCGCTGTTCATTTAGCACATCATGCGCTTGGGTTTCGCTGTCAACCCCAGCAAAAGTCTCCTGCTGCCGAGTCAGCAGGCGGCTTATCTGGGGCTCCTACTCAACTCCCAGGCCATGGCGGCATAGCTGTCGGAAACACGAGTGACAGCGATTTTACAGCTGGCCCGCCGAGTGAGGGGCTCGGCTCCAGTCCCAGCGGGCAGCATCATGTCTCTCCTCGGTATGATGTAGGCAGCCCACCCGGTAATGCGTCTGGGGCTGCTGCACATGAGGAACCTGCAGCGCTGGTTTGTTCGGCACGTTTGTCACGACAAGTGCCGCAAGCAGTGCTGGCCCAGCGAGATGTGATATTCTGGGACTCTCCCGCTCGCCTTCGCCAGGGGGTACAGAAGGTGCTGCACCACTTCGCCCCTCAGCTCAGAGGGAGGCATGTCATGGTACGCTCAGACAACACCACGACTGTGGCTTACCTGAACAGGCAAGGGGTAGTTCGCTCGCCAGTACTACACAGGTTGATGGCGTCCATCTTGATCTGGGCAGATCGCTACCTGTCTTCCTTGAGGGCTCGCTACGTTCCTGCTCCCCTCAACACGGGGGCAGACAGGATGTCCCGGGGGGGTCCGTTGTGGGAGGAATGGAGCCTCTCCTCGGAGGTGGCAGCACAGGTCTGGCAGCAGTTTGGACAACCGGTGGCCGACCTGTTCACGAACAGAGAGAATGCTCTGTGTCCGTTATGGTTCTCTCTGAGGCCGACGGACGCCCCCCCACTGGGGGTGGATGCATTGGCTCATCCACGTTGGCCTCACGGTCTGCTGTATGCTTTCCCGCCCCTTGAGGCTCCACAGGATCTGGATGCAGCATTTGGCCTTGATAGTGGTGGCGCCGGACAGTCCCGGGGCCCAGTGGTTTCCGGCTCTGGTCCAGCTAGTGGTCTGGAGATTGAGAGGGTGAGATTGGGGGGCTTGGGCCTCCCGGCTGCAGTTGTCTCTACGATTCAACATGCTCACGCTCCGTCCACTGCAAAACTCTACGCATCACGATGGCGGGTGTTCACAGGTTGATGCGAGGCCAGGGACCTCAGGCCCAGCTCTTGTTCCCTGCAGGATATTTGGGCTTCCTGCAGGGGTTGTTTGACAGCGATCGTGCGGCATCCACTTTAGCTGTGTTTGTGGCAGCTATTACGACTGGCCACGAGGGGTTGGGTCGCTTCACAGCCCGGAGTCACCCTCTAGTTAAATGCTTCTTATAGGGGGCTCGTCGATTGAGGCCCCCTGCTTGACACCTGGTTCCCCAGTGGGACCTCCAGACGGTGTTGGACGGCCTGGCAGGCCCACCGTTCGAACCATTGGAGCAGGCAGATTTGGAGGCCCTGTCGATCAAGACGGCGCTCCTGTTAGCCTTGACCTCGGCAAAAAGGGCAGGGGACCTGGGGGCCTTGTCTGTGCATGCGGCTTGCATGTCGATCAGTGGTGACGGGGAGGCGCTGGAGCTGCGTCCGAACCCGTCTTTTCGGCCGAAGGTCATTACCGCCTCTTTCCGGTCCAGGGTTGTTCGCTTGAGAGCTTTCTTTCCCCCGCCGCATGCGTCGTCGGAAGAGAAACGTCTTCACACATTGTGCCCGGTGCGCGCAGTCTGCATCTATGTTGAGCGCACTGTGGTTTTTCGGCGATCTGACCAGCTGTTCGTCTGCTATGGCGGTCGGGCTCAGGGGGCTCCACTGTCTTCTCAGCGGCTTGCCCATTGGATTTGCGCGGCCATCCGGGGGGGCTATGAGGCGATAGGGCACGTCCCCCTGGTGGGGCTATGGGCACATTCTACTAGGAGTATCGCTGCCTCAGTGGCTCTTTTCAGGGGTGTCTCGGTGGCGGACATCTGCTTGACCGCCTCCTGGTCTTCGACTTCTACCTTTGTGCAGTCCTACCTAAGGGATGTGACTGCTAGCTCTGTGTCACATGCTGTGCTGGGTGCACAGGTGACGGAACCTTCATCTAGTCTAGATGTTCAGCGGCTGTCGTCGTGGCCTGGCACATGTCTCCCCGGCGGGTGGCGCTCGACCGGGGAACTACTGTGTACATGGGTTTTGGCTCTTAGTGGGTTCGGCCCAGCTGGGGGTACTTCTCATCCCTACGGCCTTCGTCTAGGTTTTAACCAATAGCGAAGCCCGTTAGAGGGCAGAGCACGTACGACATAGAAATAATGGTTACCTGCTGTAACCCCAGTTCTATGAGTACGTGCGAGGCCCTCTAACTACCAGCCCAGCTGGCCCTGGTGGCGGTTGCTAACTCTTCAAGGGAGACGAGCAATGCACGTACTGGGGTTTTATAGGGAAGGGGACTACCCCCTGATTGGATGGTGAGTGCATGAACTTTGACTCAGGTGCCGAGGTGGAGCCTCAAGTGGATAAACCCGTTAGAGGGCCTCGCACGTACTCATAGAACTGGGGTTACACCAGGTAACCGTTATGTTTGCTCTCAGACCACTTGAATTACAATATGCTGCACGGTTAATATGGCATTTTTGCTCAATGACGTCGAAAGAAAACTGCCTACCCAACCTTTAAGAAGGGGAGAGTGAAACACTGCGTGAACAACCCCATAAAGATATGCTATTATCACTTTTACTTAAGTCATTGCAAGTCATTATACACAGCAGTGGCAGTATTTGTGAATACTGTTTACCCAGTTCATTTTTACTTTTGGGCACAGGAAAAAGAACTGTTGAGACCTCAGAACAAACCAAAATCCATAAATTGGAGCCATCAAGATATGAGATGAACATGGAAGCAACTGCACAATGGCCTTAGAAGTAAAGGTCAGCCAGATCTGTGCAGGTAGCAAGATAGCCATCCAGCCACAGCATACAAATCTCAAAGATGTGTTTTTCATGAACAACTTTATAAATCAATCTATCAATACTAGAATCCATGACAAACTTGCTTCTGTTGTGCACCAAAGGAGTTAATCTCTAAAATTAAAATAAAACGTTATAATCTTAGTTTTTTCATATTAAGATTTTGTTTAAAGTGGTAACAAAAATAAAGAGGAATCATAGTTCAGCAACTTGTTCCTGGTTTGGGGAAAACAAACTCATTTTAGCAGCGTTTTGCAGAGTTCATACTGTCAAATGAAAACTGCAGTTAAGAGCCTCATTCAGACTGAACAGTACATAATAGAGTGATACATAGACATGATGTTGAGAATGATTTCTTTGATTTAGTCAATTATTCGTTTGTTTAGTTCCACTAAATATTTTTTCTTTCACAAATGAGAAGATGTATTCTGCTATTGTCATGTATTGCTGGAAAATTCTTGAAAACAATACATCCTCTGTTGCGCTATTTGTTGTGCACAAGTGTATGCAAGCATACCAGTGTGTGTGTGTGTCTGTGTCTGTGTGTGCTGCCATGGTCTGTGCCCTTCACTGCTCCACCACTATGTGGAGGTCAGGCTCAGTCAGCCTTGAGGAATGAAGGTAAATTATAAACTGATGTTGATCACCAAAACTATTTTAGCAGTGACACTGGGGGAAAGACTTGATTAACTTTTTACAGCTGCAACACTAAGGTTCTGAAGCTTTACGCTTTTTAATCCAATGTTACATGCCCTTCACAGTTCTGCCTGTCTAATATCATGAAATATTTAACTCATCACTTGCTCCATAGTTGTGTGAACAATTGTTTCATTTCAGGAGTTCAGACTATTAATTGCAAGGATGAAATATATCACAATTGTGCCAAATACAAATGAATTGAGCACAAGAGGCCACTTGGTACTTCTTCCACAAATAAATGCAACCAGCATGTAAGAGAATCCACAGGAGTCACAATAACAACAAAGACAAACAGCATGGGATTTAATAACTTGAAAAATACTGTAGAAAAGCAGGAATCACTAGTTTGCACTGGCTTCTGTGTGCAGAGAGCCAGTTGTCCCATAATAAAAACTTCAATCCACTCCTGAACTACCAGATGTGTAAATGACTTCAGTGTTCACTCTTCACTCTTCTGTCTTCAGGCAGCAGAGAGGCTTCTACGGCGTTAACCTGAGTGCTCTTCAGTGTGTTGCAGTGGAGGAGTTATTCAGGCAGCCTATAGTGGTACGTGTAGCAGAACTCCATTCACTGTATGTGTCAAAACAGTAACCCTGCTGCTCATTATTATGTCATGATCTACAAAATATGTTGTAAATGTTTGTAAAATAATGCAGAAGGCACCTAAAATATATTAATAGGGCAGTCACATGTGTACTTCATTTTGGCTTGCTGACTGCAGAAAGATGCATACAAATGATTGGCAGCCATAGAACATTGTTGCCTGACAAGTATTAATCAGGGAGGAAAAGTCCACCTCTATTCAGTTATAGTAGCAGCCCATAATATTATGTCAGGGTCAGTTTTTCTAGATCTTCTCCAACATACCTGACCTTTGGCTTTATCTAAGAAAAATGCCCCAGATCTAAGGGTGGCAAAAACATGTTTTAAATATTATATTGTGATCAACACATTCTATTTTTAATTTTAATTTTTTTCAACAGTTTATTTAATGTCTTTTTCAGGACACATTTGATGTGCAGATCCTGATGGCCAGGTCTGTCAAGCACTGCATCAACTTCATGGAGGCTAAAGAAGAAGATTTACACAGGTTAGGTACACAACCCTACCCCACCCCATCCCATCCATCCCATTTAGCATTTATAAGCAGTATACACACATGTAATAAACGGTTTATAACACACTATAATGTAGTTGTATGCGGTTATAAGGTCTTAAGTGTTTCTAAGAAAGCCAGTCATCAGCATCAGGGTATGGTGGTAAAAGTGAGGCCTTGTGGGAAATAAAGCAGGGAGTAATTAATGAAGCACATTACAGTGGAGAGATGACACAGATTTTGAGGGCTTGGAAATCATCAAGCAATCAGCACTATTTGGATGAAATTTGATAGTAATCCTTTAATTTATTGGTGTAGTTTAGAAACACATAATAAATGACAATCTAGTAAAACAGTTGTAATTATACAACATGTATTCATAGCTGTTGAAAATACTGTACATTAATAAACACTTAAAATGTCCTTATATCTGCTACATTGTAGTATGTTATAAACAATGTATTATATGTTCATATACTGCTTATAGATGGTAATTGGGGGGGCGTTACCACCACATTGTTTTTTGGAAAGTAAGTAAGTAGACTAACCACTAGAAAAATGTAGTGCGGGGACATGTTTGGTATACATTTCTAAAAGAGTTTGTCAAAATGCAGAAAATCTTACTGAGACAGGGAATACAACTTGTGTGTTTCTTCCAGAATGGAGATTCCCTTTGTGTTTACGCTGCTGCAGTCTGGTCTGGTTCATGGACTTGCATTCTGGTTCGATGTGGCCTATTTGGGATCCAAGTAAGAAACACACAACTTTGACTTTCAATACAATTTGACAGATTGTATTGCTTTGATTGATTCATGACTTTTTAAAGTGAAAGGGAAGACATGGGGGACTGAAAGATGTTACAACAGTTTCCTTGACTCCCTCAACATAAAATACTCGGCATCAGTGTGAGAATGATGCCATCTCTTTGAACTTCTCTATCTGTCTCTGCAGATCAACAGTGTGGCTCTCCACAGCTCCCACTGAGCCTCTGACTCGCTGGTATCAGGTCAGATGTCTGCTTCAGACGCCGCTCTTCGCCAAGCTGGGACAAACTCTGTCTGGGACTGTCCTGCTGGCCGCTAACAACAGGTACACCTGTGCTCCCAATCAAGCCTGGTCCTCCAAATAGCAACTCAAAATTATTGAGCTGATTGATTTTAGATTGCTTTAGGGTCTTATCTCTTCTATTGTTTGGTTCACAACACTTCCAGATCAGTCAGTCAAACTAAGAGTGAAAGCTCTCCTGGAAGCCTGTTTCCAGTCTATAACCTGTGAGTGTAACAAATAATCATGAACATTTACCTTTCCCACATTCCAGGCAGAGCTATGACATCCACATCACAGCCACGGTAGACCAATCAGGCTTCAGATCTGGAAACATCCTAGACCTCAAAAACCCTTTCTTCAGGTTACTCCTTTTTTCTCTCTGATACATTTAACTATACAAAATGTATTTCTTTCACAGTGACATATACAGTATACAGGATATTGGATATTTTGACCCCTTTGTTTACCAGTGGATTATATAGTTTGCCTTTAAGACCAGAGAGGTGTTTCATAATTGCCAGATTAGCAGTTAAACCAGACCTATTTCAGTAAATTATGTTTCATAAAGGAGGTTTAAATAAGTCTGACCTAAGTTACCATGGAAGTTACCATGGAAACTGATCCCTCCAGGTTAACCCAGTCCTGGTAAGGCAAGTTTTCAGGCTGAACCAGTGTTCCAATCAATCTGACAGACTGAAAGTTCTCTAAAGTTCCTCTCTGAAATGTTCTCTTTACTGCGGCACTGTGAACATGAGGTAATTTATAGTTCATGTCACATTTATCACTGGGCTAATTTTTCAGTCTTAAATATCTGCACATTATTACAGTAAAAACATTAGTTTTTCTAAATGCATAAAGTAAAATAATAATCAACACTGACCATGGCTGTAACCTAATAGTAAGTCACATTTTTACCATTTGTTCCCTTTAAATGTCACTTCAATAAAATTAAAGAAACAGACACCCACAAATCTAAGTCTATTAATAATACAAGAGGGGCAGACAGCCAATTTGAAGGTCCCAAACAGTATTTCCACCATATGGAGGCTGTTCAAGAAATGTTCACATTTCTTACAAGGGGCTTGAACCCACAACGCCACGATTACAAGCAGAGCGCTGCAACAAACTGAGCTGACACAGGAGTTCAGCTGGGCTTAGTTCATATCTACTTGTGTCAGAGTCTGAGCTCACAGCTGACCTACCTACCACATGCTGCCAAAAGTGCGAACAACATCACAACATGTCTGTTCTCTTCACTGTGATTTGATGTCTCGGGTCTATGCTTTATGTGTGGTCTGATCAGCTCTGGGGTGTTTTATGAAACAGATTGGTTCAGGCTCATTCAATACAGGCTTTTCACAATATGCCCTGCTTTTCTGTGCCTCCTTTATGAAACACACACCTCTGGTGAGAAAAAATAAAACATTGAAATGACAAGTGAAACTGTGACTCTTTGTGCAGGATACAGTCTTGGTTCCACAGCTAGAGACCTCGACGTCCAGGGCGGGTGGCGTCTCTCCTCCAGGATGCAGGGTGAGGAGAAAAGAGGTCAACTTGAACTGTAGGGATAACCCATATGCAGTTAATGAATATCAGCTTCCATATTGCAGTCGGATAGAACAGCTTCCTGAAGGATCCACGAGAGGGCAGCAAGGGGCTGCCAATACTTTATTACTTTATACATTCATCTGGAACAATGATTCTGATAGAGGCAGAGTAATAACATCTACTGTAAAACATGCTCAGGTGTCACTTAAACAAAATATATAGATGATGTAGAAAATGATGTACATCTTAAATAGGTCAAGAATGTAATGTTTTCCCAATGTATACTGTAGAGAGAGAGAGGTACAGTAGTCCTGGACTGTACTGTCATAAGTCAAGACCCAACATAATCAGAATAATTAGAGTAATAAGAAAATAATGAGAGTTTTTATAGTGAATTACTTACTTACTTTTAGTTGAAGTAATTTTAAACAGACATCTGTTTTAAAATTTCTGATCATATGCAGCTCTAGGCCTCATGATTCATTCTATCTTTTACTGTGGATGGTTTGCTGTATCTCTTACTGATCATTTATCATTTCTGTGTGAAGGACTATCTCTCACAAATAAGACTTAAGATATCCAATTTGATTTATTTACTTACTGTATAGTTCTGTTAAAATTCAGCTTTTATAAAATTTAACTTTTTATAAAGTTATTATAATTATTATCATGAATTTAACAATAACATCTCTCTCTGTCATCTCCAAAGGAACCTCATAAAGAATCATCACATGTCACATCTCCACACACCAGAGCTTTGACTGATTTTTTGTTGTTGTACAAACATTGGTGCTGAATGTAAAGCCAATGTAAAAGTTGAATTTATACCCCAAGTAACTTTTAAAGATGACATCCATTTAGTATAAACATATTACTGTATCTGTGTATACTATATTTATACACAATCACAATGTGATAAAAACCGACATTGCATTACACATTCAAGGAAACTGTCATTTCTATACCAGCAGCTTTCTCTGTGCATGTATTTAATGGCTTTGGCCAATGGCTGTAATAAAATGTTCCCCTCACAAACTGTATTAATGGAATTTATTTTCTGATGAATGCACACAGTGTATTGAACACATAAGAGCTGCATGGTTGTACGTGCAGTGTGTAGGTTACATTTGCCTGAATTACTGTACAGTGGTTACATTTAGAAGCTTTGTGAAGGTATATCTGTGAAGTGTTACTACACTGCCATGCGCTGCTACCTTTACATTTATAAAATATACCGTTTACCATTGGGGACAGAAAATTACCTGACTGTGTGGGAGTCTGCAATTGAAAAATAAAATTTCATTCATCCAAACAAAAGCAATAAATGTACAAAATGATGCAAAGCACCTTTACATTTTTTAGGATTCATAGAACAATAATTACCAGCTTAGTATTATAATGCCAAATATCATTTTTACTACATTTAGCACGTTGAAATTCTTAATATGTTTCAAAGTAAATGTGACATTGTTTGACTGACTATACAGGCTAGTGATGAAGCTCTGGCACCCTTTGCTGGGCCACCCTACTGTTACAACCACACAATATCAATAGGCTACTCTTGTAATGAAACTTTGAATGTGAAAACTCACTCTTTATATTTGCACTCTTTACTGCACTTTGTACTGCAACTACAGCACACTTGGGAGGGATAAATAAAGTTCTATCTTATCTTAAAACTGTGCAAAGAGTTAGGTTAATCTATGCAACAAAACTCAACTAAAACACAGAGAAAGCTAACGTGCAATTACACAGCATCAACATGTCACAAATTAGAAGGGTAGGGGACAGAGAAACGGGAGGTTTAGGAACATAAGGAAGAGGGGGAAGATAAAGGAAGGAAAAGACTGCCTTATCTGAGTTATGTTCCTATTCTTAGATTTAGATTTATTTGTCTCTTTTATTTATTATATACACATTTATTTTATCTTTGTCAATTTTTATTTAATTATTTATTTTATTTTGAAAGTTTTTCCTTTCTCTTTTTAATTTGCTTATTTTTGATACTGTTCAAATCTCAAAATACAACCCTATATGTTTTATATCATCTGTTTTATATCTGTGAATGAACATGAATATAATTTTATAATGCTTTCATATAAATGAAAATGAGCATTGTCACAACAATATACTGTATGTATAATCTTCTCTGGCTCAAGTATATTTGAAACGTCGCAAATTTACATTTCACGTTTTATTGTATTTCACACAATATTCACCTAATTTCAGATATTTTGATATAATATTTAACAAGAACAGCTCAAATGGCAGTTACTGATGGGATTGTTGCAGAAAACAAAGATATGTTTACATTTATGTTGTTAATAGTTCGAAATACATTAGCAGCACTTTTGAGGTGTGCTTGGCATTAATTGTGCTTTTAATTTGAAAACAGGAAACCGGAAGTGTAGTTGTTGTAGCTAGCAGAACATTGTAGCCAATGTAGCCTAATATCTGTGTTTCAGCAGAATAATTCTGTTTCAGCTCACCAAAAGGCTTTTAAAAGGCCTTACTGGATTAAATCCAAACGCTGCACAGAATGTTGGCTACCGGAGCAGTAAGTAGATACGAGTTTTAACTTTCAAAATTAGCTAGAGTGACCTAACTTAGCTACCTGTCCACAGGTTACCCTGGCTATCTTATGCTAACGAAATTGATATTGCTAAACCAGAGGTTCAATCTCTTCAGCTAGCTACATAGCTGGGATAGCTAGACTAATATACCACAGTGGTGAATTCAGTTGAGGTACGAGTCAGCAAAACTACTACTTATATTAAGTAGCTATACTAGATTTTTTAAATTTGTTTATAGCTGCCACACAAAAATGTAACGTTACTCAGATTTCAGTTGGAAAAAAAAAACTCAGTTTGATAAAGCTTCGCTCGTGCGCAATGTAACGTTAGGCTCTTCAGAAATACCTTTCTGGGCCATTCTACAATTTGCCATGCGTTCAGTACACTTTGCATCGCATATTCATTTACAATTCTAACTTTTGGAATAAGTTTAGAGTCCTCGCCCACCTTCTCAGTGTAACATCAACTTCACTTTGGTGGGGAACTTTTAAAAAAGTTGGATTTTACCGGATGCAAACTGCAGCAGTTGCTGTTATGAGCCAGGCTGCATCACGCTGACAGTTTTGAAATGGGGCATTGTCTCTGTACAAGAGAGAGCAGGCTGTACTGGTGACTACATTTTCTATATTGCTTTCAGGCTGTAACCACAACACTGGCACAAGTGGACAGAGAAAAGATCTACCAATGGATCAATGAGCTGTCAAGTCCAGAGACCAGGGAGAATGCCCTCCTGGAGCTCAGCAAGAAGAGGGAGTCTGTACCTGACCTGGCTCCCATGCTGTGGCACTCCTGCGGCACTATAGCGGCCCTGCTGCAGGTGAGTCAGGCAGTGTTTTCCACAGGTCTTAGCACATAGAGTCAGTGCCTCGGACACTTCAGCTGTTGATGCCATATTCAACAAAATTAACTTGTTTTTATAAACCAATTCATGCTTTACCTGTATTTTCATCCCTGTCATTGCTAGGAAATCGTCAACATCTACCCATCAATCAACCCCCCCACCCTGACAGCACACCAGTCCAACAGAGTATGTAATGCCCTTGCACTCCTCCAGTGTGTGGCGTCCCATCCAGAGACAAGGTAACTGAATTCCATTTTCAGAACACCCTCTGCCTCTCATGGGCAGACAGTGTTATTTCTCAGTGATAATGGTAAATAATGACAGTAATGTCCCAGGGCAGAACTTGAAATAGTTGGTCAGAAAACATGCAGTACTGAAATCAGCCATTCATCAGAAACAAATGTGAAAACAGTGAGTTTGTCCTTCACAGGTCAGCCTTCTTGGCTGCACACATCCCACTCTTCCTCTACCCATTCTTACATACAGTGAGCAAAACGCGGCCATTCGAGTACCTCCGCCTCACCAGCTTAGGAGTCATAGGTAAGTCTTCATTCTATTGATTCCTCAGAGTGAAAATCAACATTACCATACTTGATGTCAGGATTTCATTACTAACATTTCTTCCCCTTGCCTCTGTGGTATTTTTACACAGACCTTTAGTTTGATAGCGGTAAACTGTCAGCAATGGCCTGTTTGTGCTGATCCACACTACAGAGCTGGGTGTGTCATAAATATTGCACCTACTCTGTTTAACTTTGACAACTGCAGTAGCACCTGTGATAGACACCTGGCAAACCATTCTCCAATTTTTCCCATTATGTGCTGGGCCTCTGGACAGGATGCACAGCCCATATAAACTCTCATAAGCAAGCATATATATATATGATATTTAGATCTCATCAACTAACTCACTGTTGAGTATCTACGACAGAACATATAAGATAATATTAGATAAAGACACAAGGTATAAGTACAATATTGATGACAAAGACACAACTTTGAAATATCAGCGGGACATTAGAAATAAGTCTTTGTAGGGATAATACAGGAATATTTACAGGGCTGGAAATCCTAAACTAAGTAAACGCTTTCTTACAAAAGGCTTTATGAGTCATTACTTGTTCATAGACATATTTTTTTATTCATGATGTTATTACTTCATCTGTTGCTGTGTAATACTTTCATGTACATGTATATTATATATGTGCAATATTTTTATTTTTATCTTATCTATTGTTCATACTTACAAATGCACTCAGTCACACTATTATTATTACTGTCTTTACTGTGTAGAGGACTATTTTCTATTTATTTTTATTGTATTTTATTATATTTTATTATTGTATTTCTATATATGACACTTTTCTGGCTGTTGTAACTCTGAAAATTTCCCAGCTGTGGGACAATTAAAGGCTTATCTTATCTTATAGCATTTCCCACTAGCATAGATTTTTATTGCTTCTGTCCAATAATACAGTATAACTCATCCCCTGCTAATAACACATTTCACTTTCAGGTGTGATGTTTTGTATGCACACATTTACTGACTTTGGTGAATAAACAACCTAAAAACCTGAACATTTTTATGACAATGTTGGAGACACATTTCCTTTTTCTCAGCTGATAGAGCGATTGTTTTATGGGGCCAGGACAGTGACTTTAAAAGTTGGCATAGAAAACAAAACCTGAACTGAAAAAGGAAACATTGGCATTGAAACAGTTGTATTGGCAAGTTTCACTGAAAAATAAAATGGTGGTTTTCAGTTTGAATTCTCTGTCTCTGTTTTGGTGTGGAGGGGAGGGGGGCAAGGAGAGAGGGATTTCCATATAATCTGCATACTAAGGAGAGAACGTCACTCCCCCTGAACCAGCCATCCTCTCCGAATCCTGACATGACCACACAGAAGACACTTGTGAGTCTGGCAAGACTGATAATCCGATAATACAGTATAAATGATATATTCCATATGATATATGATCTGATTCTGATAAATGATAAAATATGCGTCCTGCTTGCCAACCCTTTTCGAAATCTGCCCTTCCACTGCTGTTTGTGATTGTGTTTTTAAATCACGTACTTGTTCCACATATTTGTGTGATTAGAAAAGAGCAGAGAAATGCACTTCTGGTGTGAACAGCCAGGGTACTGCTCATGCTCGAGAACTGACATATCACAAAAATAACTGGCACTTAAAAAGAGAAAAAATCTGAAGATTATTATTAAAAATCACATCAGAATGCAAAAAATATCCAAATAAAATGTATTTATTTTTCAGTGGAACTTTTTCAATACCAAAATGTAAAGACACTGTCCTTTCTCCATAAAGACATATAAAATGATGTCTACTTTACCGCGAGTTGCATATTGGACCCTGATTGGCTCCAAACTGGTTGCGATGTCACAAAATTCTCCGGGTACATCCAGGTGTTAAAAGATTTAAGGTGAGCAGAGAGGAACTTTCCCTTCAGCAGATGCATGTGAAAACAAACTGCTACGTCATTCTGCACAGTGAAGCTAAAAACACACTTCTGAGAGGAGGGGGACTGTTTTTTTATTGAACCTTTTCAGCCTCGTTAACACAACCTTGGACATAATCCCACTGGTCTGTCCACCAGCACACACTATCATGACTACACACCTAAATGTTTTGGTGTAATCCACCTCATATCCTAACATTTTTATTCTGTTTATTTACTGCGGGGCTCAGTTTGTGGAAATGAAACCTGTATTGTTCATGCCTTGAAAATGTGTTGTCTCATTGGTTTTTTTGTGTCTACTTTGTCAAGGTGCTTTGGTGAAAACAGATGAGCAGGAGGTGATCAACTTCCTGTTGACCACAGAGATCATTCCCTTGTGCCTTCGCATCATGGAGTCTGGCAGCGAGCTGTCCAAAACGGTACTCTGGGCAGACTTTATTCTTACCAATATATCCAGTGCTTTGAGTTTCAACACACACTGCATTCTACATGTTACCTCTTCCTATAGTATATTACTACTATAGGAATTGATGAAAAGCCACGTCAGTAATGGCCAGCTTCAACATGAGGTATAACTGTTTTTTAGGTTGCAACCTTCATACTCCAGAAGATTCTCCTGGATGACACAGGGCTGGCATACATCTGTCAAACATATGAGCGCTTCTCCCATGTTGCCATGATTCTTGTAAGTCACTCATACTAGGGCGTAACCACGCATTCTTTGGGGGGGTCGTCCCCCCCCCAATACTAAGAAACTACCAATCTGTCCCCCCCAATATAGAGTAGAAAATATGTTAAATATGTCCTCCTTTTATGAACCCTGTCAACAGATCTGTTTCTTGGTATTTCCTATTTATTCTTAATTTATTTTTGTTTGTTAAGGAAAACATAAGTGTGTGACCCCCCGCAATTGTACACTTGGTTGCTCCCATGCTCGCGCTCACAACTCGTGGTTGTTTGATTGACACCATTAGCATGTTGTTGTTGCTATCAGTGTTTGCTAATGAAGCTCAGAGTCAGATCACCTTAAGTCGTTCTGTGCTGTGATGGTAATCTGATGGGTTTTTAGTTTGGTCAGTCAGTGGAGGTGAGCAAATGGAGGAAGTAACGTTACCTAAAAAGCTTAGAAAGTAGGACTGGCAGCTGGACATACAAGTTTTTATTCAGACAGGAAGTTACGAGCTACCAAAATAGGTAACGTTAAGTTAGTAGATAAGACAATACCTAACGTTTCAGGTCACTGTTACTACTGTACAGTGTACACTGTTCTATATCTAGCTGAACAGCAGGATTACATTAAAGTAAATTAAACTAGAAATACAAACAGAATATTCAGTGTTTCAAATTAAAATGATCATTACACTGCAGGCAGCACAGAGAGACATGGAGGGAGAGGCATGCTGGAAGCAGTGGTCAGACAGGGACATGCTCTGGAGATGATCAGGTGAGAATGTGGAACGTGAACTATAATGCAATTTAGTAGAGCACATAGACAGTAAGTGTAAGAATCCAGCTAAATAGATAGCTTAGTAAGGTACTACAGGTAAATGCATCTTGTGTGTGAATGATTGTGGTTGCATGCAGAGAAGAAGTTGCTTATTTTAGCTTGTAAAACAGTGAACAGTTAGCAACTGACCAAAACAAAATGAAGTGGAGGGGCAGCCACTATCTCAGAGAAATCAGATTATTCCTTTAAATGTGAATTCAAATGATCAATTTAGTCCTCAAAACTGTTCTAAATGTGCAAATTTTCATATATAGAAAAAATACTAAATGTGGACCCCCCCAATGTCTATACCATGGTTACGCCCTTGCACTCATATCTTCATTGTTAACATGTACTAATATCTGTGTTCAGTTTTTATGTTTGGTCTTACGGTCTCTTTCTCTGTTTCAGGGAAAAATGGTCCTCCAGCTCTCCAAAGAGCCGTCAGCCCGCCTACTGAAGCATGTAGTGCGCTGTTACTTACGCCTGTCTGACAACTCTAGGTACTTTTATCACTAGAAAGAAAAATCTATATAACTTTTTCTGGAACTGTTGCAACATAACGCAAAGGAAACACCAAAACAGACCAGCCACAGGACATATTGTAACAAATCTTTTTCTCTGGAAGAAACCTTGTGAAAAAGGGATCAGGTTTCTTATGTTCCAGTTTATTACAATTTGTATCTTATTTTTGTAGTTTTGACCCGCATTCATATCAGTTACGATAACATAACATTATATTCACCAAGTGAAATACTTCTTTTTAGCAATGTCACTGTAGTAAAGCAGAACGATCCTTTAATAATAGTCATCTATTTTGGGCAGACTTTGACATGAACTGTAGTTTAAATCAAACTTAATTTAGCACTTTTTAAGAAGATTTAAAAAGTCAGGATGAAGATAAATAAAGTGACAAATATGATAATACATTACTAAAATATAACAGCATAATCAAAGTTCAAACAATTAAAAATGCATAAGTAATAAAGTAGAAGTATAAAAACAATGGTCTGATTAAAAAGACATTTAACTGCAGCAGTAAATGGTGATAATATTGTGTGTATAGTCCACAACCACACAGGTGTTATGTTTCTTAATCAGACCTCTTCTCAAGACTTGAGTGTGTACAGACAGTGCTTGATTGACAGCTCCCTCGCTCTCCTGTTTTGTTGCATCTGTTAGGGCGGGACAATTTACAGCATCATTTTTTAAAAAACTTTATTGACTAAACAGAATTGACAAAGATAGAGAGAAAAGAGGACATAAGCTATCCAGTGCAGACATCAAAAGAAGTAAATATTACAGAAAAAGATTATCACTACTGTTATTATGTCATAGAGGTTGGCTGGAGATCTAATCAGTGTAATTAGAGTAATTGGAAGCACCTGTGTTGGTGTGCATATTTGCTGTTAAGACCAGAACTGTTGTCCTGGGACACCATCACAGAAAACTACTCTTAACTCTCAATTAAGAAAGATGAGGAGGATTAGGGTTGGGCAATAAAGTTTAAATCCTCCATTATGGCATATCACTGTATCCAGAAATGTTTCTGGAAAATCATCAGAGGAACTGTTTATTGATAAAATAACCTGAATGCAATGTCTGCTTTTGGCTAATCCAGAGAATCATATATGTGAAAAATATGGTACATCATCACATTCATGCAAAAAAAAAATCCAATATTGCCATAAATCAGTCATGTTTATTGATTTACACATTCCCACAGTGGTATAACACACTCCGAGATATTAAAGGAATAGCTACGATACAACAATATAAACAGTATGACCAAATCTCTAACGGTAGACAAAATGTATATCATTCTACAGTATATGTTGTAATATTGCCCACTCCTAATGATGATTATGTAAAAACATATATTTGTGTGTACATGTGTGGCGGGAGCGAGTTGGACTTAGCAGTGTATCCATGTCTGACCCATGTTTGTTTGGTCTCGTGCAGAGCCAGAGAAGCTCTGCGCCAGTGCCTCCCTGACCAGCTCAAAGACACCACCTTCGCCCAGGTCCTGAAGGACGATACCACCACCAAGCGCTGGCTGGCCCAGCTGGTGAAGAACCTGCAGGAGGGTCAGGTCACCGACCCCCGGGGCATCCCTCTCCCTCCACAGTGACTCCTCACGCTTCTCTCCAAGCCTGAGGAACACCAGCAAAGAACTGCCTAACAGACACGCAGATGGCACTGCCTGTTTTTATGAAAGACTTTTAAAAGAAACAGCTCCTGCCTGATTACTTTTGTGCTCAGAAGTGCAAGCAAATAGCTAGCCTCTGCAATGCCTTTCCCATGGATCCACGGTTTTAAAGACATTCACGTTTGTTACCTCGCCTTGTGTTCTGCAACTGATTTACAGATCTACAATAAATTATTACACAATGAATAACAGTTTCAGCATATTCATTCATCTGCAGTAACACTGCCAGATACATTGCCATTACAAAATATATTGGCTAATAAACTGGTGGTGTGTGACGCCATCTGTATCACCTGTAGATGTGTGTTACTGATAAGATATCTTAATGGAGTATTCCATTATTTAAAGTTTAACTCCACCCTCCAATTCAGCTAGAACCCTCCCAGCAAATTTAAAAAATGCAAGGAGTGAGGGAAGAATGACTATAGGAGGCGTGGCCTTGTGGCTACGTAGTGTGTGGGTCAGGGGACATGAGGGAGACTGACTGACACTGATTAGTCTTTTTGTTATATAGATTTCATGATGTAGACAGGTCCCAACCAGTTGACTCTATGTCAGCATTGGCCTCGCAGGTTCAGGGCTGATTTGATCACTTCTAGGGTGCTGGCTCTGTTTTGAACAGACTATTACCATTGTTGTCCTGATGAACATTTCTCAATAGTAAGTGTGTAGTATTTAGAATTTAAAGGGTAGTGATGGGTTGATAAAGCCTTAGGAGGCTTTGGGGTTTTATTTCCATTTGTGCCAAAAAAGATCTGGTGGGTGAGCCAGAGCTCACCATATGAGTTTCATATGTGTGTGCAATAAAAGTCAGAGAAGCCTGCGTGTTATTTTTAAATCTGTAAGACTTTTGTTCAGAAGTGCTGCATTAAATGTAGATATTATTGTGCAATATGTTACAGCAAAAGTATTGATAAATACATTGTGAGAAAAAAATATTTTTGCTCACACAAAACATGAATGTACCTTGTTGGTGTGGTGTAGGTCCAGTGTCACTGTGCGTTTTAACTTCATGCTTGATATTTATATAACACTTAATATGAGTTGCAATGCAATGTGATTGGAGAATGATATTCATTTAGTTAGCCTATTACTTTCATTACATTATTACTTGTCATCAGGTGGAAATGTTCCCATACTTATAATTGTCTTGTAGTGTACATCGCCATATTTTCGTCATTCTGCTCTCTTCTTATTGCAAATCATAGTTTATCTGCAAAACTTTCCAAACTGTCAAACTGAATGAAGCTGCTTTCTGAAGCAGCAGTGATGTTTGAAGCTTCGGACATCGTCAGTCACGTGGCATTCTTCATATGACACACACTTCAACACAACATATTGAAACTGCACTTTGCAGGTTCAACACTTCGGTATCATCCGCCCATCTCTATTAAAGGGCTACTCCATTGATTTAGTATTGTTCTTCCAAAACGTTGGGGGACTCACAGGAGATTAAAGATTAAAGAAATGGTCAAAACTGAAACAACAGTGGCTGAGATACACTGACTTTTAGTCCCTTGTATGGGTGAAGTTCCAACAACACTGGATCCTTCATTTCCCATAATGCAACTTGAGTGTATTTTGTTAGATTGTCCCTGCCTGGTAAACACCATGGATGTATAATAAGAACTGGATACGGCGCCACCACTCAGTCTTGCTTCCAATTTTTTCCAGCGGCCACTCGCGGTATTGCAGCGAAAAATCCCCCTGCGGCCCACAAAGCATTTTCCCCATAGGCCACAATAGTAAAAGAGATGTCTGTAAAACTGTTGACAGGACCCCTCGAACTGCAAACAAGGTCGATTATGACTCTTTCTATTATGAATTTTTGATCCATGGAGGTTTCATATTTGTAAAACTTTCCTCGAGCCGAGAAAAATGATTTAAGAATCTGTGACATCATCACAATGTTAAGTCTATGAGCCAAGCGGTAACTCATGGGCGGGGCCAGCGGGAGGAAACACTACTGCGCATATTCAGTGGGCCGCATAACCTGGAAGTACACCCGGAAGCTAGAAACCTTTTCGGCATATGCACTGGGGGAGCAATTCTCATTGGAATGAATTGGCACCATCTTTGGGTCTGGCATCTAGTTCTTATAATACATCCATGGTAAACATCCACATTTTTAAACTCCAGTTGTAACACAGGCTTTCTTTTAAAACTCTCCCCCAAGCTGGGATAACCCTAATGACATCACTGTGACATCATCAGGGTTATTTTCTCAAACTTACAATGACATACAATGTCCAATATGTTTACATATATTTGCAATTGTTTGAACTTTTTGTATTTCATACACCCGGTGATCCCAATCGTAAAGAAGAAAGAAGATTTTTAAAAAAACAAAAAAACAAAACAAAACATCATATTAAATAAATAAATATATGTATATATGCACCTATACATACATACACATATATATTCACATACATACACATACACATATATACACATATATATATATATATATACACACACACATACATACACACATATACATATATATATATATATACATACATACACCCATACTTATACACATACATAAACATACATACACACATATTACGATAATGGAAGAAAAAAAAAAAAAAAAGTACACAAAAAGGGAGGGTTTTGTGTATGTGTGTGTGTCTACGCCTCCTCTTAGCTGTATACTGTGAGTATGTCTATATGATTATTTCCCAAGGTTTACCTCTGTCCATTTTCATATTAATTTGTTAATCTGGGTGTAAATGGCTCCATAGATTAAATCATGGCCTCATATCTCGCCCACTTAGACCAGCATATTTTATATTCTGTCTCTTTATTTCTGATTCTATCCTCTCCATTTCAGATATTTCTTCGCCAATTCCTAGTTATTTGCTTCATAGCTGCAATTCTGAGTATTCTATATAAGTGCTTTTTCATTTCCTGCATTAGCTCTGGTGGTGATTGTCCTAAAATAATATATATAGGGTTAAAAGTTTTTTTCATGTTAAACATACCGGTAATACCTGCTATAATTAATTGCCAGAATGATTTTAACACGGGGCAGGAAAAGAAAATGTGCGAATGATTTGCCTTTGTCTCACCACATTTTCTCCAGCACTCTGGATTCATTGACGTGTTCATTTTAGACTGTACATTTGGAGTAATAAAAAATCTTACATATAATTTCCATGCGAATCCCCTCAAATATTTAGAGTTTGCTGTTTTATGACTTTCTCTGCATACATGTCTCCATTCTTCTTCATTCAGCTGATCTCCTATTTCTGACATCCATTTTTGTTGAATGCTATTATTGTGTGTCCACGTTGTCCTCAAGAGTTTTATATATTTTTGACAGAGAGTTTTTGATTATCTTGTTATTATTTTTAATCAGAAAGCTAATTAAAGGGTGGATTTCTTTAGTAATTTCTTTGTTTGTTTTTTATTTGAGAGGTAAGTCCTTACTTGCAGGTATTTATAGAATTGACTTTGTGGCAAGTTATATCTAGAGGCTAATGACTGAAATGTGATTACTGTAGCGTTTGTCAGTATTTGTGAATACGTTTTTAACCCTTTTGATGCCCATATTTGCAGTATGTTATCTGTTCTGTTTGGTTCAAATTGGGGGTCCTTTGACATTTCTCTGAAGTATACTAAATTGTTATTTATTTTGTGGATTCTGCATACATTCTTCCAGCTTTTTAGTGTGTTATCTACCCATCTATTTAGTCCTTTGATTTGTGAATGACCCTTTTTGTCTATATACGGTAGTGTTTTTGTGGATATTGGTGTGAATTTTTCACTTTGCATCTGCTCTGTCCTTCGACCATATCATTATTGTATTTATTTGCGTTGCATTAAAATAGTTCTGTAGGTCTGGAACTGCTAAGCCACTATGTTCTTTTGCTTTGGTTAATTTATAAAATTTTATTCTTTTCCTTTTATTGTTCCAGATGAAATCAGTTATTACTCCATTCCATCGTTTGAAAGATGTTGTAGGTATTGGGACTGGTAATGTCTGAAACAGGAAGAGGAACTGTGGCAGGATCATCATTTTGATTGTATCTATTCAATGAAAGATGGAGTCTGGTATCATTTTCCACCTATTTAGGTCGTGTTTGATTTTTTCTTCTAAAGGCTGATAATTGATTTCATACATTTTGTTCAAGTCCTTGTGAATAAATATTTTATTTTGTTCTGATTCCATTTTAACTTGAACATTTTCTTTGCTGCCTTCATTAACTCATTACCAATAGTTATTGATTCGCATTTAGTTTCTTTTAATTTGTATCCTGAGAATTCACTATATTCTTGTATGGTTTCCTTTAATACTGGTAGTGAGGTTTCGGGTGAAGTTATATACATGATGACATCATCGGCGTACATTGCCAACTTATGGTCCTCTTGTCCTATTGTTACACCTTTAATTTGGTTCTGCTGTCTCACTGCTTCAGCTAGAGGTTCCATGCACATGGCAAAAATCAAGCCGGACAGTGGATCTCCTTCTCTGGTTCCCTTATGTATTGTTAGACGTCTTGATAGTGTACCATTGACCTTTACTTGTGCAACAGGATTTTTATACATTAAAAATATAGGGCCAAAGTACCCTATCGCATGCTTTTTCCGCATCGATTGTTAGTAACAGCAGATTATTTTTTTGACAGTGATCAATCATATTTAAAGTGCGTCTTATATTATCAGCTAAGTACCTGTTAGAGACAAAACCGCATTGGTCCCTATTTATTATACTTGGCATTATTTCTTTTAACCTCTCTGCTATTATTTATGACAATATTTTTTGATCTGTATTTAATAGTGATACTGGCCTGTATGATGAACACTCGGTTAAATCCTTGTCTTCTTTAAGGATGACTGTGATTACTGCTGAGTTCCAGTTTGGTGCCCAAGTTCCCGATTCTAATGCAAAATTATAGACTCTGTGTAGAATTGGTGTCAGTAATGCCCTAAATTCTTGGTAAAATTCATTTGTATATCCATCATCCCCTGGAGTCTTACCCTTTTTAAGTTTCTTTATTTGTCTTAATATTTCGTCTATTGATATCACTTTTATCAGGGACATGTTCTGCTGTGGAGAGACTTGTTTTAGTTTAAGTTTTCCAAGATACATTTCCATTTTTGTAGTATCTATACTTCCTGCTTCATTCCTTATATAAATTCTCATAAAATTTTGTGAGTGTCTCCACTATCGCCTCTTTCTCAGTTATGATTTTAGTAGTTTCATGATGATGTAAGATTTACAAGTTGGCTTCTTCAGTTCGTATGCCAAAATTTTAATTGAGTTTGGTCCTCTGTCGTTCTGTTTTTGTTTTTTAAATATAAGTGATTTCTCTATTTCTTTTGTTAACAGTTTATCTAGTTCTGAGCATTTCTTTTTTAGTTGTGAGGGCATAGTAATATTAGGGTTAAGTTTGTGCTTCTCTTCAAGGTGTTTAATTTGTAATTGAAGCTAATTTTTTACTTGCTCCCGCTGTCTTTTCTTTGCAGATGTATACGCTATTATCTCTCCTCTTAATACAGCTTTTGCTCCTTCCCATAAGGTGATCTCATTCATTTCCCCTGTCATTTAGCTCAAAATAATCATTAGTACTTTTTTATTCAGTCACATCCTGCAAGAGGGAATTATTCATTCTCCATAGATGTTTCCCTTTTTTTGATTTTAGCTTCACCTTTAGAGTCACGGTTGCATGATCTGATAAAGTTATTGTTCCAATAATGCATTGATAAACATTAAACATAAAGAAGTAATCCAATCTACTGTAAGTGGAATGTCTACCCGAGTAATATGTAGAGTTCTTAGTTGTTGGATGCATTGTTCTCCATACATCTATTAATCCTATCTCTGCACATGTTCTCCTTAGTATTGTGGCTGTTTTTTCTGCCTTGTATGTTCCAGCTGTTGAGTCTACATTGGGGTTAAGGACCAAATTAAAGTCCTGTATCATTTAGTGAAACTATTTGTTCTGTACTGGATATTGCTTCGAGGATTGTAGATAGGATATTACCAAAATAAAAGGGGGTGAAAACAAACAGACCCGAAATAAGTGCATAATAAATCCAAAAAGTGACTTCCTGACTTGCTACCTTAATACTTGGGTAGCTTTCTATATTTATCCATACATTCTTCATTGCATGGTAAAGTGTGTGTTCATTCAAATAGAATAAACGCCTTGTCTTTTCCAAAACCAGACTGAGTAACGCGCGTCAGCTCTTCCTGTTTACTCCTAGGCCCCTTTCTTTCAGAGCTTAGTTTTCAATTAGGTTAATGAATTACTTTAATTTATATAATTTTCAACATGTTAAAAAGGAGAGAGAAAAAAAAGAGGAAAAGGATAAGATAGAGGGTATAAACCAAATGAAATTATTCGCTCCCTCTTTTATTCTCTCCTTTTGGCTGGGGAAACATTAGAACATTACTTCTGAACCAAAACAGCACGTGATCAAATCCAACCAAGTAAAGAAATGCTTATTTGTATTTAGTAATATATCCACTTATGTTTGAAATAAAATACAGAAAAATAAACATATATATACTCCCCCCTACCACTGCCCCTACTCCTCCCCCGCAGACCCACACCTCTGCTCCAGCCATTCATTCTTAAAAAAAAAAAAAAGAAATGAGGTTCTTCTAGGCCTACTACACCATCATCTCACTGGCATACCCATTCATCTCGTCCCATTCACCCCTGATCTGCAGGATCTAACCTTGTATCTCACACTCAGTTGCCTCACACTCATACTCACGCACACTCAAACACGCACTCATGCACACTTTATTGAGATAGAGTGACCTATAGAGGGAGAGAGGGAGTGGGATAGACAGAGCGAGAGAGAGCGATCACTGCTCTTCTAGCTAAATCATTTCCCTTGAACTTAACTTACAGATACTGTCATACCTAGAGAATGTCACTCAGCATCTCAACAACATCTCTAATGGTTGTCTGTGTCTTTTTGTCCAGCTTCATTTCTCCTCACAATCCTATGCTTCTTTTTCACAGGCCTTCTCATGGCTTGAGCTTGCCGCTTGCGCTTATCATTCCTCTTCCTTCCATTACTCTGGACGCCATCTCTGGGCTATCGTAAATCGTTGATGTCCCATCCTTATTAAACACTTTGAGTTTCGCTGGTGCAATGATGTATGATCTGATATCTTCCTTCCTAAGTTGGTCCCTGATCGGTCTATACCAGCCTTTCATCAGTTTCACTTTGGTAGTGAAATCATGATCAAAATATATTCTCTTTCCGTTAAACAGGACCTCTTTCTTTGTCCACCCCACCTGCAGAATTTTTTTCTTTGTGTCATAGTTAAAAAAAGCGGCGATAATTGGTCTTATTTGGTTCATGTTCTCCCTGTAAATGCGGTGGGCTCTGATAATATTAAATTTCCCTGGTAGTTCCAGCACTTCATAAAAAAGTTTTCTCAGGAACCCTGTCACATCATTGCCTTCACTTTTTTCCGTAATGTTGAAGATGCGTATGTTGTTTTGTCTGGACTTACTTTCCAAGTAGTCCATCTGTACTTCCATCTCGTTCATCTTCTGCGTCAGGTCTTTAATAGATCGGTGTTGAGAGATGTCCGACTCGTGCATCTCTCCAACTCTGCGCTCCACCTCATCCACTCTGGTTTCTGTTTTCTCCAGTTTTTTGTCTGAGCTCTGTCATTTGCTCTATGATTTTCTTAATATCTCATTCCGTCTCTTCGCGGTATGTTTTGAATTCAGATCTGAAGTCTTTAATCTCTCTTGTGGTAGAGTTTTTGAGCTCAATCATTAACTGTTTCATTTCGCTTTCCTGTGGTGTTTTAGGAGATGAGTCTGCCAACAGTTTGGCCATCTTACTGTCTTTCTGTTGTTTTTTCCCATCGAAATTCTTCGTTGTTGATCAGGATCTGAGGTTCATTCCCCGTCAAAAATATCTCAAGTTTTAATTTTTTAACTTATATAATTTATCATTTTATAGTTATTTTAATTTAGGGGCTAAGAGGACGCCGCTTTCAGCCTGCCGCCATTACTCACGCGGCCAGAAGTCGTCCAATTTCTCCCTCAGCCACTCACGGTATGACAGCGAAAGATTTACCTGCAGCCCAAAAAGCATTTTCCCCATAGGCCACCACTGTAAAAGAGACGTCTGTAAAACTGCAGACAAGGTCAATTATGACTCTTTCTATTATGAATTTTTGATCCATGGAGGTTTAATATTTGTAAAACTTTCCTTGAGCTGAGAAAAGCGATTTAAAAATCTGTGATGTCATCACAACGTAAAGTCTATGGGCCGAGCGGGAACTTGCAGGCGGGGCCAGTGGGAGAAACACTACTGCGCATATTCAGTGAGCCGCATAGCCCGGAAGTAAAAAATGATCCTATATAATCCTAATCTGTCTTGAAGAGAATTATCTCGTCAAGAACACAGCAATATAGACCCCTTTTCTGTTAGTAAACGTGACCTTTTTTTGTGGGCGGAGCTTAGATGGAGGCAAAATTATTCACTAAACACGTTAGCTAACGCTAGCTAGCAAGTTTTGTTGGCTTGTTTTTTAAGAATGGCTGAAAAAATTACGTGTTTCTCTGAATATGAATAGTCACTCACTCTCCGGGACTGCGAGTGTTACGTTAAAAAGTTAACATTAATTAATGGGAACAGATTGGCCGACCCGTACGCTCAGTCAATGGATGAACGATCCGACAGGATTACCTACGGTGGAATGGCCAGACATTTACACCTACCTGATGGAGAAACCAAGCGTTTATATAGTAAAGACAAACTGAGGGTGTATAAATCTTTAGAGATAACTGTGTCCTGAATGGTCATGTAAGACTTGAAATACAAAGATTTAGATGAGTTTTGTGTCGATGCGTTCTGCCTAGCCAGCAGCAAGGCCAGAAGACAACCATGTATCAGGCTTGGGTTACTGTAGATAGAACAAACAGCTACATTTTGACGACAAACTGCATTTGCATGGCTGGGTAAGTATATGTTATGGTTTATATGTAATGAAATAGCAGAATGTTTAACAACCATTACAATAAACCACAATTGTTACGTTAACTATGTTATGTTATCTATGTAATGAGATTAGTAGCATGTTATCAGTCAGTTTCATATTCCATCTGACATTGCAGCCTAGGGTCTTGTTGCAGCCATGTAGCAGCAATGTAAGGTGGAGCTGTATGTTAGGATGGTGAGGAACGAGCAGTCAGCAAGCACATCAGGAGAATGCCTCTGGAAACAAAGAGAGAGGTCAAACCAGTTGACAGCAGTCCCAGTCAAAGTCAGGAGGTTCAGAAGCAGTGCTTGAGGCAGGTACCAGTATAGATCAGGCTTTGTTTCTTTGTCAAGAGAAACAAACCACTACAACTACACCAAATAAAACAAATGATTGCATGTTCATTGTGCTGTTGCTGCTGACACAGCATCAGAGTCTTAGCTAGAGGACCAGGTTTAACTCCACGTCTGTCTGCAATGTCCAATCCTGTGATTTTGTGGACAACCAGCTCTTGCAGAGATGAACAGCTCTTGCAGAAGGCTTTACCTAAAGCAAAGCTATGTTTTGTATCTTGTATTCTGTCAGAACTTCTAACCCGCAACCGAGATCCAGCCCTTCAACCACCAGTATTTTACAACATATGCAAAAAGCCAGAGTTTGGAAAATTGATTGGGTTTATGATGTGCAAACACTTCTTCCATTATAGTTATGCACCGGTTAAGAGGAGGCTACAGAATTGGCACTAGATGAATACACCTGTTGCATCTATGTACATCTAAACAGTTGGCCATTGTTATATGAAGATGAATATATGTTTTTATTTCAACAGGCATGGCAATAAGATCTTTTTACAGCCACATGAGGGGGAAAGGGGCCAAAAGACAAAAAAAAAGCAAGTTCAACATTCACTGTGATGGCTATGGTATTATTTGAGGATGTATGTAACAGCTTGTATATTATCTAAGTTTAAAGTGACATTAGAATACAGCAATATTTTAAAGTAAGAGGTGGCTATTTGCTATATATAAAAATGCTAGACACTAGGGTTGGGCGATATCTCAACATTTTCCAACCGGCCACCATCAGCCCAACAACCAGCAATTGCTGATATATGTGTGTGTGTGCGAGTGTGTGCGGCGCGCACAGGGGGCGGGGGAGTCCCCACTCCCAGGACTGACATCTGCTGTCTTTAATGTAAAAATCTAATTCTATGTCGTATGTGCTCTGCCCTTTAATGGGCTTCGCTATTGGTTTATCCCCTCGAGGCTCCGCCTCGGCACCTGAGTCAAAGTCCTTGTACTCGCCGCCCATTCGGGGGGTAGCACCCTCCCTATAAAACCCCAGTACGCGCATTGCTCGTCTCCCTTCTTTTACTCAGCAACCTGAGACTAGTCCACGAGCTTGTCACCATCCAGTGTCGCGGTACTAGATTGGGATATTAGCCTATGGAAGATTACTAAAGATGGCTGTTTTACTGCGCCTCACTTGTCGGCGGACTCACACAACACCTGCTAAGGTCCTTGTTGGGCCCCCAGCATCAAGGTGAGTTGGACACCTGCCTTGACTGTCTCGTGCTGCCCCCGGAGGAGACCCATGGCGGCGAGAAGGTGTCATTGCGGGTACATAAACTTCACACAGTGGTTTCACCACGGCTTCATAAGCGGCCTCAAGTTGAACCGCGAAACCCCAGTAGCATGGCTTGCGTGGCTAGCGGTGCTGGCCACCGCCATTTTGGCTCTGACCCCTACATTTTGGCGGATGACGTCAGAGGTTAGTGCTGTGTGCAGTCGTTCATGAACCGGATGCAAGATGGCGGTCATAACACTGCAGCAGCAGAGTGCGGTGCCAGAGGAGACATCCCTCACGTGAGTACTGTTGTTTACCTGGTGAGCCACAGCGGAGCTCGGTTGCTTCACCTGGCCTTGATGTTAATTTTGCCCTGTCGTCCTCGGGGATCGGTTCGCCGGGGGACGGAGCGAGGGAGGCAGCGACTTCGTTCTTGGTTTGAGCTGCATCACAGCCCTTTCTGCCAGAGCCCCTGTGCGCTCTTCCCCAAGGCGGGAGGGCGGGAACGGGTGGGCCCGATGTAGCTCTCCCCACCAATCCTGTTGCTCAACCACTCTTGGTCTACTCGACGTGGGTGCGGCTTTGTGGCCCTCTCTCTGCCTGGATGGAACGCTACTGAGGGACTGTGCGTTGCACTTCTGCCACAGACCCCTGGCTTTCGGCGGCATCATTCACCTCGCTTACCGATCAAGAGAGAGTGATCTTGGAGGAGGCGGTAGCCGCGCTCCTCTGGAAGGGAGCGGTGTCCCCTGTTCCCCACTCAGAGGCACGGGCAGGGGTTTCCCCTTCCTATAATTCCTTTTGCCAAGAAATTGGGGGGGTCTGAGACCAATTCTGCCCCCCCCACCTCCTCACCTGTGCGGGTTGAACACCTTCATTGCGCGCAGGCCATTTCACATGTTGACGATCAGACAGCTTCTGGAATGCGTTCAGCCAGGCGACTGGGTGACATCAATCGATCTGACCGATGCATTTTTCCATGTCCCCATCCTGCAGCGTCAACCCCAGCAAGAGCATCCTGCAGCTGAGTCAGTGGGTGTCTTAGTTGGGGCTCTTCCTTGACTCCCACACCATGACAGCACAGCTGTCAGAGGCACAGGTGGAGGCAATTTTACAGCTGGCCCAGCGGTTGAGGGGCATGGCTCTAATCCCGGCGGGCAGCATCATGTCTCTCCTCGGGTTAGTCTCTGGGGGAAAGAATCATACTTTCACATAAGGAGAGAAATAGGAAAATGGTGAAAAGCTGCTGTAGCAGGTTGTAAAACTAAAAACAAGCCTATTAATAACCAAGGCTTTCACACTGACATTTGAGGCATATAAGACACATGACTATTCACTGTCATTGTGGTAAATGGCTAAATGATGCTGGTGACAGTTAATACTGATAGATAGTTATCTTGAGTGGGAGGCATGCTGAAGTACAGTTATACAGTATAGCAGCATCAGACTGTTGTCTCCAATGAAATCTCAGGCTAGCCTAACGTTAGCTCCAGCAGTTGGCCATTAACATGTTGGTTATTTCCAGACAATACTTAGCTTGATACCTGCTGATTCAATCAAATACGTATAGATGTCCGGATAAGCAATGTCTGGGTACTGATCCACTTGGACGGGGGAATACTGAAGCTCAACCTTAATTTATTATCGCGAATGCTCAGGTTCAGGCAAGGTAGCAAAATAACTTTTGGACATGTCTATAAAACAAGGGTTTGTTTAACACCAAATGAATGCATACAAACCTATCAATACTGTAATCACAATACACGTCAAATTGATCTTTGGTTTTCTATCCCCCCAAAAGGGACATGGCCATGAGGTTTTACAAAGTATCTTTATGTGCCGGTCTGATGTATACCGCTGTTAGATGACAGCATAAAATGGGGCTCGGCATTCATCATCAGTTCAAATGTATAGACTTTCATTTTTTCAGCTGATTCAAAGAACAGCATTCAAAGTGTATTTTGATGATGGTGCTGGAGAGCGCTGTGTAACACGGAGCTTCAGAATCCAAGCATTCATTGTGTCTCTGCACTAATTTAGTCAGGTTTTTCCTTTACTTCATCAACCGTTCAACAAACTAACCACTGTGATGTCTGGTGTGAATGACTTCAGGTCATGTGTTGTAGAGGTTGCTGCTGGGTACTGTAGTTTTTTTTCTTTCCTTAGAGGAGGTCATTGTGAGGGAGCCCCTCCATTTTAGTCTTGGCTCAAACTGTGTAATTTGAGCTGGGAAGCTGAGCTGAAGCTGTGAATGATTAATTCCTCAGAACCTGAGCAGGGAACACAGACGAAGACCACAGAGACAATATTAATATTCAGTACTTACAAACTTATGTGTGTGAGCTCTCAGGTGCATAAGTGATGTCAGTAATGACTCCAGAGGTAGGCTGGGAGCAGTTTGTTCATTTGATGGTGAATCTCTCCCTGCTGTTGTGTCCTGGTGGCCTGCAGCTAAATTTGCCTGATCAAAGTTTGATGAGCAGGGCTTTGTAACATTAGACGGGACAGAAAACATGCTGGCTCTCTGTGGTGGAGCTCTGCTGGTCCTCCACCTAGCATAATGTGATAGAGGTGGTCCAGGGCCAAATCTGGTGGAAACAGGCTGATTGTAATCCTCTGCCAATGAGTGTCTTGTATGTGACAACAGACAGGCTGCCAGACTCTGTTGTGGAAAACACTAATATAATGTGGCCAATTTTCAGTGTTATTATGTTGAACTGCAATCTTCACTGCTAAAGTGTCACTACAATATCATGTTTTTCTTTTTTTTCCACAATTATATATTTCACTATATATAACAGATGGGTGACACATGAAAGGAAAAGCCAACATGAAGTGTCTCAGTATGGAGTCAGGCCACCACGAGCCTCCAAAACAGCCTCAGTGCTCCTTGCCAAGTCTGTGGAACTCTACTGGAGGGATGAACACTATCTTCACAAGATAGTCCCTCATTTATATATAGCCTACCATCTTTATTTAACCATTCAGTGAGCCCTGGTGCATCTGCATTTGATGTGTTTCTCCACTCTTTTAGTGAGGTTTTTCCTTTAATTTGCCCCCGTCTGATATATATACTTGGATTGAAATCAAAATTTAAACTTGGAAAATTACACATTCATGGACCTTCCATCATAACTTTCTTGTCTGTACCTATAATGAACATCATCAACATTTATGTCTTTGCTTGTACCCTTTTTATTCTCCATCATTACTGTTACTTCCATCACTTGAACCAGGTGAGGAATTCTGATTCTTATGTCGAGTCAATCTGAGTACGTAACCCAACGGATCATCATGCAAACCAAGCTGATGCTGCATCGTATCCAGGAACTTGTTTTTCTCTTCCTAAAGCCCTGCCTCACTCCAAGCAAAGCTTTCTGATCAATCATTTAGAGGGAATGAAAAGAGTTTAGAGACAGTTTAAGGCAAACCTCACATCCATACAAAATAGAGACAGCTTCAAACACTTTCTTTCACTTTAAATGGGGCATCATAATAAGTAGCAAACAAGATTATTAGCCTTTTGAAGTGTTTTACTTTCTTCTCTACATGTCACTGAGATGTGGACATGCCATCATATGCTTTAGAAATGTCTATGTACAGTATGCAGCATTTAACACTTAATTTTCTTCCTCATACAATTATCTATAAATGGCCTGCACAACAGTCCCTCTTATCATCATCATCATCATTGTGTTTAGATGGGTTTAACCTGCACTACTCTCCTTATCCATGGAATGTAATGAAGATACAACTCTTAGAACAGCTTAAGAAATGCTAAACAGGGCCAAACAGGTGATCAAGCAACAGGACAAAAAGGATCTGGAGAGAGAGGGATGGGGAGGAGCAGAGGAGGGGAGGAGGGGCAGGTGAGCGTCACAGTGGGTCGACTCTGGCTTTACTTGTTGCTGGCTTTCATCACTGCAGCGTGGCATGCAGAAGGACAGCAGCAGCTCCCGGGCCATAAGATCTGTTCCAGCTTTGCAATAGCCAGCAGCACCGACCCTGGACTCAGGGATGATCCTGCAGCAGGTCAGACACACCTTTTAGGTCGTAGCAATTTGACAAAACGTGCTGCTTTTTCTTCCTTTGGCTTGTTTTACTTTCTTTGTAAAAGGCTATCATGTTGCAGAACAAGAAAACAGTACTTGCTCTAATAGTTGGACCCTTAATACGTGTGGATGTTTGACAACAGTAAAGAAGGGATCATTGGAATATTCAGCACAATTTTGCTTTCTAAATAAAATGCTGCCTATTATCACCTGCAGAGAGAACATGACAATCTTGTCTGATAGCACACAGACAGATTAGAAATTTCCTAGTACAGCATATACTGTCGACATTGTTGTCTGGTTTATGTCTGGTTCTGATTAAACTATGTAGATGTAACACATGTGACAGAGAAACACAGCAGTTGTTAGAGCTGAGTTTTTGTGTACCTTATCTGTTGTTAATTCAATTTATTAATCAATTTAAACTATCTATCTTTTGTCGATTTAGTGTATTTGCTGTGTGTGTTTTATTATAATGTATTTACGTAGTGTGTTTACTGGGTAGAAGCTTAGCCAATCATGATAGCATTGCTGCAGGCTGAGAAAAGGTGATTTTGCTAAAATAATATTGTTTACAACTCAGCTTCTGTACATAAGAATGAACTCTGTTAATGAATTACATGACAGGTGTTTTGAGCATGAGTTGGACCAGCACCGAGTTAGTTCAGGTCATGAGTGAAAGGAATGCTGAGACCATGACAGGGATTTGGGGAGATTATTTGGCTTATCGAGCTTGACACAGAGACAGAACAAAAAGTGCAGGACAGCACAGAATGCAGTGAAAACATAAGAGAGCAGCAGAAAAGCATTCAGATCAACTTAGTGAGCTGCCAGGTGACACCATAAACAGCACAGGGATGAAGGCTGAGTAGTAAGACTGCTAGTGCTCTGTGGAGCAGGCATCTAAAGTTTAGAGTTCCTATATTGCTGCCTAAGAATTTCACTCATTCCTAAATGGTTCTTAGGAATACAAACAGCATACAAACACAGGATATATGAAGGGTTCATTTGCAAAAACAGATATCTCAGTTTTTTATTTATTTTTCTAAATCATGTTTTTTTTTTGTGCACACTGGTGTTGGTTTAATTATTTTAAGAATAGTGTTTCCTGTTTTTGCAAATGAACTTTTCACGTCCATCGGCATAGAACTATCTGAGCATCATATCATAGGAAAGTTTTGCTATGATGACTCTCTATATAAAGTTCCATTACAGTGCAGCAAAAGGCTCTGTTAGGGCAAAGACATGTATATTAAGCTGTATTTAAGAATGTATGAATATGTATGAATCTACCATATTGTCTAAATAAGGAATTAATCATTTAAATCTGTTTATTACTGACTATGTCTAAGGCTCTTGCAGGCTTTCCCCCAATGTTACAGTAAAAAGCAGAGTTTCAGAGCATCCTGCTGCCATAAGAGGACCAGATAGGTGTAATCCTTAATTTCAAAAATGCATTAAGAATCCTTACAAAAATCATTCATTATTATTACTACTATTAAGTGAATTTGTTGTCTCATATTTGGGTGGCAATAAAATTTTGTTTTTTAAAATTACTTTAATTAATCTGAATAAATGTAACACCATAAAGTGTTAAATGGTAGTTAAATCCCTGCAATGGACATAGTAGCGTTATAGAGCTTTTGAAATTGTGGACTGAAAAGAATTGATAAGAAGCGTTTGGGAATCAAAGCCTGCAGAAAACAAAGGTTTATCAGCCCATTAAATTGTGTAAAAGACTAAAGTTTATACAAATAAATAAGAATTTGTTTTGCTGATGAAATCCCCATCATGTCTAAATGTCTTTGCCTTGGAAGTGTAAACTTACATGAATAACTAAAAAGTGAAAACATAAGTAGTGTTCTTCAAGTATGGAATTCCCTGTTCTGCTCTTTTCTTTAGATGGCAGAAGTGTGAGACAACAACGAATGGCTTCCACAGGGAGTGGTCTGCGTAAGTCTGTTTTTGTCTCCTGCGGTGGGATCATGGTTTACTTTTCAAAATATTAAACTGAGGATACATATAAATTCTCCACAAGTTTGTTGAATTGGTGTAGAATAGCTCATTGGTTTGAAACGTTCTCTCTATGTGGATGTACATTTATGCTGGTGTCAGAATAATATCTGACTGCTACTGGCCAGTTTGTTAAAACTTTAAATCTAGTCTAGTCAGTGTTGTCCACCTCTAAGCAGAGACATTTCTCTAGTCTGTTGTGGGAGGATTTTCAACAAACCTAGGAATACAAAAGATACAAATGAAGCTATTAAATATTGGCTCAAAGTATGATTCACAGCTTGAATAAACTTTACTAATTATAGTATATTGCAGATCTAAGAGAGAGAGAGAGAGCTGCCTTGGTAAAGTAGACTTGTTATTTTCGTATTACACACCTATGAGTATAAGCTTTTGTATGGAAGTCCAGGGCAGCAATAGTGAGATATAGTAATTTAATCAAACTGAAATTTAATTTTCTATTTTTGTGTACATGACACATGACAAAATTTAAATTTTAAAAATCCAATTTTCATGTTTGAAATGGCACAATTACTGGCAAATTGAAAATTAATGAAACTCCACTGAAAAATAATTTTCAGTGTACTCCAAAGCATAACACTGCCATAATGTTAAAGAAATTGCACGTGTAATTGACCTTTTATTTTCAAATTGTCAGACAATGTGCAACCTAAACTTGGAAATGAAATTACAAATGGGATGTTTACATTTGAATTTCCATACTTTTGAGTGAAAGTACCATCTAATCACACTATACGTACAGTATATCATATGTATAATAACTCTATCCTTCTTTTTCAGGCATCCGGGGGGATGACAACCTCCAGTCTATGCTGGTGGGGACGGTAATGAGGAAAATCAAGTCTCGTACCTGGAAGAAGCAGCGCTACTTCAAATTGCAGGATGACTGCATGACCATCTGGTATAAATCCAAGAAGGCTGGCAAAGCCCACTCCACATGTAAGTACACATGATTTACTGATGTGATGGACCTCGCTGGTCAGACATTGAGCCCAGTATGACGATTATGATAACCCAAATGGTGATGCTGATTGCACAACACATCACCACATTCATTATGGTGGAATACAGTGGTAGATAAACTCAGTTTACCCAATTTTCTGGTACCTGATATATATATATATTTACTCAAGATATGAAATTCACAATTTCCAACATTTTTTTTCCAACTGTTTTTTTCAACAGGTAAGAAGCATCTATCTGATTAATCAATTATTTATCATCATTTTCTCTAGAGAAAACCTGGAGCAGGGGTTGTGTCCCTGTGGCAAAGACTTCACTTATCTTCAGTTCTTTATTTTTCTGGTTTCTGGCATGTCTTTTTTTGCATTTTGACCATTTTTGTTTTCATAGAAGCTGATTATCGCAGCTTTCCTCAGAGCAATGTAACTGAGTTTTTGCTTATTGTTGTTTATCTTATGATGATCACCACCTACAGATCATACAGTAGTTCACCTAGCTTTTTGATTAATCACAGATCGTCACTGATTGTTTTTTACTGTATGTGATGTAACTTGCATTTTTCTCAGATTTCTATCTGGTCTTTGTGTCCAGTTTCAGTGAGTGATGTGGAGGCAATACGAGAGGGCCACCAGTCCGAGGTGCTGCTCAGCATTGCTGATGAGTTCTCAGCTGATCGATGCTTCACACTGGTCTTCCGTGGTCGCAGGGGCAACCTGGACCTGGTGGCTGAGTCAGCCGAGGAAGCACAGTCCTGGATCAGAGGCATGAGGAAGCTGATTGAGAACCTGGAGAACATGGGGGAGCGAGAGAAACTAGACCAGTATCTTTCACTTAGTGTTTTCAGTCATATGCCAGCAGTGCCTTCAAAGTGGTTGCAGTCCAACCAAACATTTTCACTGATTGTTTTCCTCCTTTTTGGTTGGAGTTGTGCTATTAGCAAAATGATACACAGTAGAAAGACACTAAAGCCCACCAAGTAGTCAGTAAAAGCTGCATTGTTGAGGCCATGGGATCATTACAATCAGAGATTGTATCCCCATGGTAGCATGAATGTCCCCACACATCATAGCTATCTGCCCATATATTGATACCCCAGTATTCTCAGAATGATGTCCATATTGCATGTCATGATTTACGTCCAGTGCCAACGTTCAGTGCCAGTGAAGGAAGTAATGTATCCTTTATCTAGTAACGTGGAAAGTAATGGTGTGGTGGTCAGGGTGGTGTGTAGCACATTCACCTCCCATCAAAGACCAACAAATAACGTTATCTTTTTTATTAAACATAACAACAATCTTTCCATAACCGTAACCATGTGTTCTAGTTGCCTAAAGTTAACCATAGTTTATTTGCCAGAAACACAATTTTTCAATACTGTGGTAGCCATGCGCTGATATTATAGAAAGCGAGAATTTAAAATACTAGTAATGGTAATAAAAAAAAACATTTAAAAAAAGTAATTTAATGTAATCTGGGGTTTTGCAGAATCATACAGGGTTGAATACTTCTCATGTAAGTTGACATTTAACCTGATGGTGGCACTACAGGAAACATGAGAGGGACCCCAGAAGCATGGATGGATTTGTCCTCTGGGGACAGCAAATTTCATAGAAATCCGTGGCACATTCAATGGAAATTGATCCAGTTTTCAATATCTTGTGCCAAAATTGACAGTCTGACCCAAATTAATAACCCAGTTGTTGAGAATGAAGAATTCATCTATAAATATTCACAGCAAATTCTTCAATTCCTGAAAATTAAGTCAGTAAATCTATAGTATAAAGAATCAATTTACCTGCAGCAAATGCTTTCCAGGGCACCTTCCTGGCAAATAAGCCTTTGGATTCATGATATAGTCACAGCTTTACTGGTATACACATTGAAATGTGTCAGTTTGAGAAGTGCAGCACTTGCTGTAAAGTTTATTGTTCTGTGTAGTTGTGTGTAGTTGAGTGTTTCATCCACTATTGAATGTGACTCTTTCCTTAAGTGGCGTACCCAGATGGATTGGTGACTGGTTCAAGAAGGCAGACAAGAACAATGATGGCAGGATGAACTTCAAGGAAGTGCAAGATTTACTGAAGATGATGAATGTGGACATGAACGAGCACCACGCTCATCATCTCTTCACAGTGAGAGCCTTTGAGCTAAACACATAAACTGTGGTCATTCTTGTGATTTAAGCATTCAACACAGAATGTTTGGTTTCTATGGCCATTTTCCTGAGACCAGCTTGAGGCCACTGTAAGACCTCTGGGGGATTTGATGCATCTGTCCACAGAGCTACAGTGTTTCTTTCTCGTCTCTCAGATGGCTGATAAGTCCCAGTCGGGTACACTGGAGGGCGACGAGTTTGTGCTCTTCTACAAGATGTTGACCCAGCGGGAGGATGTACTGAAGATTTTCCAGGAGTACTCAGTTGATGGCCAGAAGTTATCTCAGAGTAACTTGGAGGACTTCTTGAGAGAGGAGCAGCTGGAAGAGGATGACATCCAGCAGCATGCCAAGCAGCTCATTGAGCGATATGAGCCCTCTGACACAGGTACATGCACTGTATCCTGGTGTTTGTCTGATTCTATGAGACCTTAGGAAAATTAAGATTAGAATCAGAATCAGAATACTTTATTGATCCCCTCAGGGAAAATTATGTGATTACAGTCGCTCTCATGTATAGAGAAGTACTAACAGAAAGGAAATAAAATAAAATGAAATATAAATAGACATAAAATATAAGAGTAAAATACGATAAGTACCAATAATAATAAGTTATGAATACATTATTGCACATAGTTATGAATGCGTTATTGCACGTAGTTATGAATGCGTTATTGCACATCATGAATCCGTAAATAAGTTCTGTTCAGGTGTCTGACACTCTGAGGGAGGAGTTATACAGTTTGATCGCCACCGGCAGGAATGACTTCCTGTGGCGCTCTGTGCTGCATCTTGGTGGGATCAGTCTTGCACTGAAAGTGCTCCTGAGGTTGACCAGCACGTTGTGGAGTGGGTGGGAGGTGTTGTCCAGGATGCTACGTATTTTAGACTGCATCCTTCTCTCTGACACCGCTGTCAGTGAGTCCAGCTCCACCCCAACAACATCACTGGCCTTTCTGATCAGTTTGTTGAGTCTCTTGGAATCCGCCACTCTCAGCCTGCTGCCCCAGCAAACGACAGCAAACAGGAGAGCGCTGGCCACCACAGACTCATAAAATATCCTCAGCATCATCCTGCAAATGTTGAAGGACCTCAGCCTTCTCAGAAAATAGAGGCTGCTTTGTCCCTTCTTGTACAGGGCTTCAGTGTTTGTAGACCAGTCCAGTTTATTGTCAATGTGCACACCTAGGTACTTGTAGGCCTCCACAATGTCCACACTGACCCCTTGGATGGAAACGGGGGTCACCGGAGTCTTTTTCCTCCTCATGTCCACAATCAGTTCCTTCGTCTTTGTCACATTTAGTTTCAGGTAATTATCCTTGCACCATGTGACAAAGTTTCTCACCACTGTCCTGTACTCTGCCTCCTCACTGTTACTGATACATCCAACCACAGCAGAGTCATCAGAAAACTTCTCAAGATGGCAGGACTCTGTCTGGTAGTTGAAATCAGTGGTGTAAATGGTGAAGAGGAAGGGAGAGAGGACTGTCCCTTGTGGGGCCCCGGTGTTGCTGACCACCCTGTCCGATACACAGTGCTGCAGGCGCACATACTGTGGTCTTCCAGTCAGGTAGTCAACGATCCAGGACACCAGTGGGGCATCTACCTGCATTGCTGTCAGCTTCTCACCCAGTAAAGCCGGTCTGATGGTGTCGAATGCACTGTAGAAGTCAAAAAACATGACCCTCACAGTGCTCGCTGGTTTGTCCAGGTGAGCATAGACGCGGTTAAGCAGGTAGATGATGGGTCCTCTACTCCAAGTCGGGCTGGTAAGCGAACTGTAAGGGGTCCAAGTGTGAACTGACCATGGGCCGGAGCTGTTCCAGGATCAGTCTCTCCAGGGTCTTCATGATGTGGGAGGTCAGAGCCACCGGTCTGTAATCCTTCGTTCGACTGGGACGTGGCGTCTTAGACACAGGAACGAGGCAGGACGTCTTCCACATCACGGGGACCCTTTGAAGATTTAGGCTCATATTGGAGACCTTCTGAAGTACTCAACCAAGCTGGAGGGTGCAGGCCTTGAGCACCCTGGGGCTGACACCATCAGGGCCTGCAGCCTTTCCTGAGTGAAATCTCCTCAGCTGTCTGCTCACCTGGTCAGCTGTGAAGCTCATCGTGAAAGTTTCCAATGGGGGAGGAGTGGAGCCATCAAGCTGAAGAGGGCAGCTGGTGGGGGAGCCAGTAGGGGGAGGAGTAGGACCCTCACCAGAGGGTGGGGAGCAGCAAGAAGGGGGAGGAGGGGGTAGTGGAGGTGAGGGTAAAGAGTCAGGTGGGGGCAGGGCAGAGGCCACTGTATCAAATCTGTTGAAAAACAAATTAAATTCATTGGCCCTGTCCACACAACCATCAGTCCCTCTGCCGACCGGCCTGAAGCCAGTGATGGTCCTCATGCCACTCCAGACCTCTCTCATGTTGTTTTGCTGGAGTTTCCCCTCCAGCTTCCTCCTGTACTTCTCCTTGGCCTCTCTGATCTTCACCCTCAAGTCCATCTGAATAGTCCTCAGCTCCTCCCTGTCCCCAGCTCTAAAAGCCCTCGTCTTGGCATTCAGGATGGCTTTAATGTCCTTTGTTACCCACGGCTTGTTGTTCGAGTAACAACGGACAGTCCTTGTTGGGACAATGGAGTCCACACAGAAGTTTATGTAGTCCATTACGCACTCTGTGAGCCTATCAATGTCCTCACCCTGTGGCTCACAGAGTGCATTCCAGTCGGTCACCTTAAAACAGCCCCTCAGTGACTCCTGGGTCTCCTCTGACCATCCCCTCACTGTCCTGGTAGTCACTGACTGTCGTTTAACCAGGGGCACATAACAGGGTTTGAGGTGCACCAGGTTATGGTCTGACCTGCCCAGTGGGGGGAGGGGGGAAGAGCTGTATGCATCCTTCACATTAGCATACAGCAAGTCCAGGATCCTCTCCTCTCTGGTTGAACAGTTCACGTACTGTATGAAGTTGGGCAGAGTTTTGTCCATGGTGACGTGGTTGAAGTCTCCCGAGATTATGACGAGGGCGCTCGGGTGTCTTGTTTGCAGTTTGGCTACTACTCCATGAGTGACGTCACACGCCGCTGTCAGGTTAGCAGAAGGGGGGATGTAGACCGCTACCACAATAACATGTGGGATTTCCCTGGGCAGATAATATTGCCGGAGTCCCACGGCCAGAAGTTCAATATCAGGGCAACAGACTCGTTTTTTGATTGTAGTGTGGCCAGGGTTACACCATCTGTCATTAACTAGAACAGCAAGCCCACCTCCTTTCCTCTTACCACTCTCGGTACAGTCCCTGTCCGCCCGAATGGTCTGAAGGCCGGTGATAGTAACATTCTGGTCAGGGATATCCTGGTGCAGCCATGTCTCAGTGAAGCACATGATGCTGCACTCGCGAAAATCCTGTTGACTCATGGCTAATGCTGTTAGCTTGTCCATCTTATTAGCCAGCGATCTAACATTCCCCATGACGAGAGAGGGTAGATACGGCTTGAATCTCCTTCTCTCCCTCCGTGCCTCTACCTTCCGCTGTCTCGACCTCCTTCCTCTACCTCTACTTCCTTGAGGCTTCCTCCGGAGCTCCTCAGGGATCTGGAGGTTAGAGTTCACAGCGGCCGGACGGAGCGCCATCAGTTGATCCCGGCTGTAAACGATGGCAGCGTGCTGTTGTTGTTGTCCTCCGGTGACACGGCACCCCAGAAGTAGTCCAATGACCAGAAAACTTATTAAAACTACTCTACACTCCATCATTGTAGAGGGGCACCACTTAGAAGTCTGTAAAAGTTACTTTTAAGCTAAGAGAAAAGTAAGAAAACAGCTATTTACAAAAGAGTGGAAAACTAACGAGAGCGACTGCAGCAGTGTCCGTCCAGGTCGGCGCATGCGCAAACATGTGTGCAGTCCTACCCATTGTCTCTTGGTACAAAATAATGTAGCATTAAAGGTTGGATTCCAACACTATGTTATAAGGTTCTGACATGACCCTGCTGTGTTTCCAGCCAAGCTGCTGAATGCCATGACATTTGATGGCTTCTTGATGTACCTTGGCTCAGCTGAGGGCTCCATCTTCAACCCACAGCGGCGGGGAGTCTTCCAGGACATGAGCCAGCCGCTGTGCCATTACTTTATCTCCTCCTCCCACAACACCTACCTGATGGAGGACCAGCTCCGAGGACAGAGCAGTGTGGAGGGATACATCAGGTAATGCTGCTGGGTTAACTTTCTAAGCTTAGTCAGGTATGATCTTGTGGCTCTGCTGGAAATGTCTTTGTGACGTTCAAATGAATGAAATATGTGCCCTCTAACAGCAAAATGTGGCACAGCAAAATTCATTTGCATAGCCTTGTGAAATAAGTGTGCTGGAAGACTACTTGTGGGGCTCGTTGGTGAGCCACTAAGCCATTTTGCTATTGACACAGACATGATACACAGTCCTGGGGTCAGCATGACTTTTCAGGGATAGTGGTATCTTTCGTGTCCATTGCACATGAACATCCATAAATCTGCTTGGAAATCATAGGAAAAAAGACACTTATAATTGATTGAATGAACACTACAGTTTGCCCAGGGCACCAACACATTCAGGACCACCACTGCAACTATCACTTCACCATTTCTCTTGTCATATTCAAAGTAATTTAGAAGCTGATTCCATCCAAATCCACTTCCGAACCATTTTATAGATTTCAGGGTTTCCTTCAGCGGAAATCCCTTATCTAATATGTTCTCTACTGTGCTCCATTGAGCCTCTCAGGGGTAATGCGAATTACTGTGACTTCGACCTGCATTAATCTTCCACCATTCATCAGTTTTACAAAATTCATTAATAAAACAAAGTGGGATTTCTGACGTCAAATTCTGATTCTGTGATTAATTCTATTTCATCAAATGTATCCATGCAAACAGTCTCATAATGGCATTAACAAAAGACATTAATTCATGGCCAGTGTATCTTTTACCCTCCTGTGATCCTAAATAAAAATGAATGAATGAATGAATGAATGATTGAATTTGTCTTTGCTGGTCAGAGCTCTGAGTCGTGGCTGCAGGTGTGTGGAAGTAGACTGCTGGGATGGTGCCAACGGAGAGCCCATCGTTTATCATGGACACACTTTCACCTCCAAGATACTCTTCAAGGATGTGGTCAATGCAGTGGGCAACTATGCCTTCAAGGTAGCATCACATTTCTGGTTGTTTCCCTTTGTTGATGACTGCCAGTGTAGAAGTGAATGCGGACTGTTTGATTCAAAGATAAAAAAGGACCCCACACATAATCCAGAGCTTGCAACCAAAACATTACTCCCAAGGAGATGTCTCAGTACAAAGATCTTGCTCAGGTCAGGCCATTTTTCTTTTGATCCTTGTCCATCTGCAATCAGTTGCAGTTCTTGTCCAAAGTTCTTGTTTTTGTCCATAGCTTGAAACTACAACATTTATTAGAAGACAATGTTTCAATCCAACCATGGATTGGTCAGGTCAGGTCTTTTTTAATCAATCCTTGCCAGAGCAAAACATCAAGTCATGAGCTTGTTTTGTTTTTTCTTGAGTACAGTGGCTTTCTGATGTACCTGTCCTTCAAGTTGATTATGTGTTAAACAAAATTGGCCAATAATTCTTCTTTCTGATGACATTTGTGTTTGGGACAATAGTCTTGATTTTGTACACTAACGGCCTGATTGGAAAGATGATCACACTGGTCTGAAAATGGCTTTTCAAGTAGACCAAGCATGTTTTGCAATCCCCTCATGCTGGCATTGCAGTTGTTTTTGCTTTCATTGTCCTGTAAAGCTGTATTAACAAATCGCTCTGCATCTCATTGTAAATTCATAAGAGGGAGTACAACTGTGCAATGACAGACAAGACATAATCTGAAAGCCCTATAAAGTGAGCTAGCCAGGACTGCCAGCCTCATGCCAAAGTGAACAGCTGCCAGGTTGACATGCATGTCAGAGCCTGCTGTGTATGAGCATCTGTCCGCAACTGAAGATTGTGGCCTCATGACCTCTTGTTCATCCATCTGCTGGTCTTTCAGCCAGCCAGGCACAACCCACAGGTATATGGCAGCAGGTGTATTAGCTTTCGCCTATGATAATGCTCTCCAGTGTTAAATTACGAACTCCCTCCCTCCCTCCCTTCGTCCCTCCGCCTCCTCCTCTCCCCCATCCAGGTATCGGAATATCCAGTCATCCTGTCCATCGAGAACCACTGCAGTATTGAGCAACAGAAAGTCATGGCCCAACACCTCAACCACATCCTTGGTGACAAGCTGCTGAAAAGCACATTGGACGGCAAGGCCCCCATTGGGCTGCCATCTCCTGAGGTGAGGAGAGCAGTCTGTTGTCCGTACCCAACCCCACTCTATATGGTACTCACTGGCTTTACAGTAAAAACTAGGCTTTGTCAGGCTTTACACACTGAAAAAGTTTGTCTCTATGGACACAAATCCACATAAAGACCTGTTTAAGTCTGTGTTCAGACAGACAACAGCAAATGAAATGAAAAAATGCAGTGCATTCATTCATTTCAATGCAACTGGTACAGCAGGGTGCCAGTGCAGAGGGCTGTGGCAAAAAGATGCAGGGACCTCTGGCAAAAAAGTGGAACCTGACTTAACTTTTGCTGCAACTCAATGCACCGTCATCCAGCAAGGTGCTTACATTCCTGGTAGGTCTGTACATCTAATGCTTACCTCTCGATTGTTGCAGTGGAAATGATAGCTTCTGTGCTGTTTCCTTTGTAAAATCCTGTCTCGTGGTATTATGAACCATTGTGCAGTGTCTTTGTGTCTGATAACCCTTACAATGTATGGAATTATATTTCATGCGTTATTTTTGCCTATGTTGGACACACCACTATCAGATGCAAAGTTTCAGATGACATTTTTAACACTCACAGGCAATGCGGATGCACATCAAAACATCCATGCCTATAGTTTTTCATGTAAGCCCACACCACACATGTTTTTTTTGACATGCATCATCGCAGGTTGATGTGCGGTCACATTCGCTTCCCGGATGGGCACATTCAGGCTACTGTACCTTGACTACTTCTTCTGTTTATGTGTTGCGTCCAGTCTACTAGCCATTTTGTATTGCCAACTTAAGATGTTTAGCAACTCCCACAACTACTGTCTGACCATTATTTCACTCATAAAGTATTTGAAAATTAAAGTGAATTTGAAGGATGACCCTGCAGTTTTTTTGACCTTCCTGTCAGGATCTTAAGGGGAAGATTCTTCTGAAGGCCAAAAAAATTGGTGGTCTGGAGGAGAGTTTCAACGGGATGGTGGAAGACTCTCTGACTGGAGAGGTCAGTGATGAAGATGAAGTGGCCGAAATCGATGAAGATAACCTCCACCGCGAGAGTGTCCGTCGCAGGGTTAAGGTAGGGTCAGGTTGTTTAATCCACAGTGGTAAAAACTTTTGGCCTCAGACCCAGACAGCCTGTTATACACAGTCTGATGAACCAGCCTGATATAGAATCAGGATCCTCTATTTCAGTTGTTTTTAGGCTGATGATGCAACACTGAGGCAAATCAGGAGGTGGATTTTAATGTATGAATGGAACACTTAATAGATTAAGCTGACAAACCCAAAATACAGGCACTCCTTTTGATTAAATGCATCTTGTTAATAATTTAATGAATTACATCTGGTAGTTACAGTAGAATGTCATGTCTCTGTTCAGTCCAGATTATAGAATTTCAACTGTAGAAGTTATTGCTTCAGTGGCACTTTTCGGTGGCCTTTAGTAGAAGAGTATGGTTATACTGGGTAGTTCCCAGTGTAAATGTATGTACTTGCATGAACGAGAAGCAGGATATTGAAGAGCAGAGCAGTTGCATGAATGTTGAATGTCTAGTATGACTGGATACATTTTTATTTTTATTTTTTATTTTTATTTTTTTATTAATGATGTTATTTACTTCATCTGTTGCTGTGTAATACTTTCATGTACATGTATATTATATATGTGCAATATTTTTATTTTTATCTTATCTATTGTTCATACTTACAAATGCACTCAGTCACACTATTATTATTACTGTCTTTACTGTGTACAGGACTTTTTTCTATTTATTTTTATTGTATTTTATTATATTGTATTATTGTGTTTCTATATATGACACTTTTTCTGGCTGTTGTAACGCTGAAAATTTCCCAGCTGTGGGACAATTATCTTATCTTATCTTAAATTAGGAGGATAAACTCATGTACCCAGACCAGCTGCAGTCTTTTTAAGTTTGAAATGCAGTAGATAGACTGGAGCCAGGATGAACTGATAATATTTTAAAGTTACTGTATATCATTTACTAAATAAGTGTATTTAGTGTTGAGTTACTCTTTAATAACATCTATAAAACTTGCACAGCAGAAAATGAGTCCCTCACTTTCCCAAGATGATATTGTCATTTCCTTGTCTGAGAATTGTAATAGGAAGCAGCATTTCTGCAGCCATTGTCTTTTTCATTCACACCTTACTTAAAATACAGTAAAATTAATTGCAACCAGATAATTATTCCAGTAAAAGCATAGAAAAACTTCTCTTAGATTGAAATAATATACTGATACAGTATACTACACTCAAGTTAATATAGTGTAATTAAAGATGTCATAAACATTCCATCTCAGCCAGCCAATGTTTGGAGCTCAAATGTGAACTGTGTAAAGTTTAAACTTTATCTTCATACTGGTGGTTTTGCATATTCATTTTTTATGAAAAGAAAACTGGGAAGCCAGTGTCTGTCTGGCAGATAGGAAAATATATTCAAAAACTAAAACCCTACAGCATGCTTTGGAGAATTATCAGTAATGAAGTCAAAAATATGCAAAACCAGTGCAATGGTTCTTTAAGATCTGTAGTGTTCCCTAGTTTCTGTGTTGTCTGAACCTTTTCTGGAGCAAGATAAGGCAATGTATTTATTTAGCACATTTCACACACAGTGGCACATTCAGTGCGCTTTACAAACTGCATAAAGAAGTAAAATAGGATAAGACATAAAAAAAACTGTGATGTTCATTGTTTTGTTATCTTTTCTGGAACTCGTTGTTGTTGCCTATAATAGTCTAACCTGTGAGTAAATGGGACCATAGTCACACACTGAAAGAGAAATGTAGTGGGTGGCTGTATACTTACAGTTTCCATTCAGTCACCCCAGAATATTAAAACTGATATTATTTGCATGTTATGTTGATCATGATTAATTATCTTGATTATGAAGTGCTTATCTTCATTTCACGGTATATTCCTTTTGTACTGTATATGGAAAATTATTTCTCATATAATGCCTCAGTCGGGGTCTTTTAACTGTCACGCTCAAGCTTTCCATGGAAACTCCACAAGCTCTTTTAATACGATTCTGCTGCTTTTATTTAAGTGCACATAAAGACACAACCATCTGCCATTAGGCTAGTTTAGTTTTGTTCTTACACACAGTACGCATTTAAAGATACACTTCCTGACTTTGTTTGACAGCACAACATCATACTAGACTAAACTAAAGGACAAAGAATTCTGATACGTTTCTCCTCAGGTGTGTGTTTGTTGTCACATTTTGTTTAAGTGTTTTGTAGTAAGCCTCTCAGAGACGCCCAGAAATCTGGTCACCTATTTATCCAGCAGAAAAGGATTGCATAAACTCCTGTCATCCCTCATGAAAAATACAGAGGATTGAAGGGCAGGGAGCAGACACTGGGTGTTAGATAATGTGATCTGTTTACACTGTGATAGTAGAGAAAGACACAGAGGCTTGCAGGGAAAGGTAAGAAAGGGAGAATGAGGCTTCACAACTATGCTACCACCTATGACACTGGTGTCTTCTACCCCAGCTGTCCAGATCTGACGTGAATTTAACTGAACTAGTCCTTTTAAAACTTAAAAACATAGCACTTAGCAAAAAGATATTGATCAACTCTTACATAACTAAAGGGAATACGCATCTTCCACCACTATGCATGTCAAATGTACAAGTAGACAAGACAGATACAGATAAAGGTAGGATAAGAGCATCTCATAGTTTCTGTCATGTCAAACCAGACCAAGCCATGCCATGCTAGGCTAGGTCAAACTAGGCTAAATTTGCTAAGTTGAAGGTTGTACAGTCTCCTCTAAAATGGGATACTTGATACTCTGAGCAGCACTAACTGTGGTCAGTAATCATCTATGTTGGTAAATACTGGAATGTAGAGCCTCTAAATAGGGCTGGAATGTAATATCAAGTGTAGCCTCTTTGGCTTCATTTCTTAATCCATTCAAATGAACCACTTGAAATGTTGCTATTTAATATATCTTATCATCAGCAATGATCAATAAATGTAATATCATGTCATTAATGCATAAAGTATTAAACTAACCTATTTTCTATATTGTGATGATTTGAAACATCAAATCATAATTACCATAAGTGGCTGCAGTCTATTGCAAATATTCTTCTTTTTCTTCCAATTTTGATATTCCATTTAGCTCTCTTTTCACTTCTATTTGCCAACTCTATCATCATTTGAGTGGCATTCGTGTGTTTTGGTGAAATTCTGCTCATTTGCCTTTGGATATAACAAGAGTTCTCATTGGTTGTCACCTTAATTTGTGTGCTGTTAAAACTTGTAAAACTTTCCAAACTGCAGGAATGAGCCATGTATAAACAGGCAAAACGTGAGATTTTGATGCTTCCTGTTGACATGTTTGAGAAAGCCATATAAAGGTTAATGCAACCGGCATATTTGTTAGTGAAATAATTGATTATTTTGTCTTTTCTTTATCCCTGATTTATTGTACAATGAAATATATTTGAGTGGATTTATTAGCGAGGTTCTGGAGGTCCTTCAGTGACAGATCATTGCATCATTACAAATAAAATTTGCACCAGGAACCTTAATTTGCTGGGGCTTTTTCAACAAAATTAATGTAATTTGCCAAAGACATTTTAACTCCACTTGCGACTTGCAAGCTTTTTTCAGAGCATTCTATCATATCTTGCAGTCTTCATCTTGCTGAATTGTTACTCAGCGTTCAGTCTTCAGCCCTGCATGAAATAAACGCAGCCAGCCTGGCAGCGCTGTCGGGGTGCCAACGCGGGGGGCTCTGAAAAACTGCAGGGTCATTGAACCTGACTCAACTTTTAATGCAACGCAACACATCATCCGGCCAATCAAATTCATGCACAAATTCCTGGTGGAATACTTTGTAACATGAATGCTGTATTTTTACTATTTACCTCACGATCGCTGTGATGAAACCATGTGGATTTTAACGTAAATGACAACCCAGCAAACTCCATCTGCTGAACACAAGATTTGATTTAAAGCTCTGGAAAGAAGCTAGTAACAGGACCTTGAGTTTTTTTGCTTTGTTTTTTGTCAAACTGACAGATCAGCTGTAGATTGATGTGTTCGGCACTTTCTGCACATTGCACAAAGTTCATTTTAAAACTGTTTTATGAGAGTTGGGGATGGGGGACATGTTCTGCTCAGGCCCCAAACTCTTGTTCCAGCTCTAACCTAGTTTGAACTTTGTCCTTATGTGTTCATACCACTGCATCACAGGGAACACATGTAACACTATTTATGCTAGGCTACTACTTTTTACGTCCCTGATTGCCATGCGCATTGTATATGTAATATGGATTTGTATTGATATTACAGGCTTTAGAGCATAATGAATGTGTGTCTATGTCCAGTGCAGGAAACTGTGTAAAAGAATCATTGGGCACTTAGAGTCATGTTTATTGATAAGCATCTGAGAAGCATGAAACGCCACACTGGGACTCCTGTCAACACGGTCATCAGAGGTGAGGTTTGGCAGTGAAGTGAGCTCGGTGGTGCCCCTGCTGATGGTTTAGGTGTCTGGAGAGATGGCTGTCTTGCTGTCTAGTAGACAGGTGAAGTTGGGGGTGTGACACTCTAAAGCCTGGGTAGACCAGCCAGATCAGCTTTCATGTGGAAGCAGGCAGACGTGCATACTGAGGTGCTCTGCAGGTTTCACTGTCGTTGTGCTGTTTGGGCCCACCACTCCTTTGATCTCTATGTCATGGAAGCTACCCTGGCAGCACACCTGCTTTTGCTTGGCATTGTGATTGGGTATCACTTACACAATTCAGAAGGGGGTTGTCTCAAGGTTTCAGTGTGCCCGGTGCTTCCACCCATGACAGGATTCCTTTGCATCACAAGGGTTTACCCTATCACGTGGTAGTGATTGAAATAACAGTCAGCTGACTTTAACACAGTGCCAGTTCATGGGTTGGCCTCATTGAGCCTCATGTGACTTCAATGTGTTAATGACCCAAAGTAGTTTAAATGCCTCTTTGGGTCATTGGGTTTGGGCCTCTTCCTACCAGTCAGCAGAACTGATGAAGCCTCTTGAGTGGATGAGTGGTGAAACATCTTCAAGTGTAAAACTGAAAAATCCAGTTGCCCTTAATACTCCCAGAAATCCTATGATCTGGTATCCTTGTTCCAGGCCTCTGAATCTTTGCCCACATCTCAGATTTGTTCAGCGATTCAAATAGGTCTGATGTTGTACTTATTAACAGCTTTTTCCCCAGTTGGAATGTCAACAATTCAGTGCTTTGTTGGAAGGAGTAAGAATGGTGAAGTCATTTTGCAGTGCCAGAAAATGGCAACACAAATGCTTTCATGATACTTGCCCTGTTCTTTTCCCCCATTCTGCCTCACAAACTCTCCCTAGCCCTTGCATTTTGAAAGATCCAGACCTTGTCATTCCACACCTGTCCAGTGGTTGCCCTCATACAGTTTCCGGCCTTTGCTGGTCACCTGACCCACAGTATTTATACCTGTGTGGTTACTCCAATCAGTTGCCATGCCATAGTATTCCAGCCATTTCTTCCTGTATCTGTATTCTGTATCCTCTTCCTGCTTGCCTGTTACCTGCTCCCGTAATCCAGCCCATCATCTGTTATGACTTACTGCCTACTGTGACCTGCCCTCCTGCTTCTGCCCTGATTTGCCAGTTTGGACTGCATTCTCGCTGCGGACTATAAGTTTGTTTTTGAATGATGCCGAGATGGAAAAGTGGCCAATGGTATGCCATGAATGTCTTTAGCGGCATATTCCAATTCTAAGTGTCTGTGGTTGATCATTGGTATGCTGCTGCTGTTCTACTGGTTTATGGCATTTATTAATGGTATGTCACTCACGTTCCACTGGGAGATAACACTTTTCACTTTCACTGACATATGCCACTGCTCACTATTGGTATACCAATGCTGTGTGCCACATAAAAACAGCACGCCACTTGTGTTTCACTGACAGATGCCACTTTTGACTGGCAGGTATCATGTTAAACTAGTAGCCTATGCCATAATATTATACATTGTAGGCAGCTGTCTGGTGTGACAAACACTACGGCACAAACACTCTTGCATGGTCCATGCAAGAAGTGTTTTCTTATCTGACGGCCCTTTCAGCAGGATGACATAATTTGTCTGTGCCTTCCAAAACTGTTTTATGATGTAACAATGCTACGGTTAAGATTTGGCTTGGTTAGGTTTAGGCAAAGATCATGGTTTGGGTTAGGGTTACTACTTCGTTAAGGTTATGGGACCTTCAATTATAACCATTTAGTTTACTGTAGGTTAGGGGACTTCACTATATGCCAATAAGCATTATGCCATTATGTATAATTTTTATTTATTTATTTAATCTAAGAAATGGTATATGTCAGTAGAACATCAGTGATTTGTAATGCATTAGGCATACATTACCACAGCAGTGGCATATATCAATAAGAATTGCCATATGAAAGTTGCTGACAAATTACCCCCATATATTTATCAGTCTTACCTTTTTTATCCTTTGTCTTCTTATTTCCATAGAAGTCAAAGCAGCGTCTGTCCAAGGAGCTGTCAGACTGTGTTGTTTACTGCAAAAGCGTCCACTTCAGTAGCTTCAAACACTCCCGCATCCACTCCAAGTTCTATGAGGTAGCCTCTTTCACAGAGTCCAAGGCACGCAAACACCTGAGAGAGGCTGGTGAGTCCGTTCTCATCATTCCTCTCTGCTTTACACTTTAAAATGTATGGCTTATGATAGAAATATCATAAGTCATACTAAGGTTGACCTTTACAGGATTTTGATATTGATATTTATAGTTTGGAATTTTGGTTCTATCAACAGCAGATATTTAGTTCCAATAGCTTTAAATTTAATACATGTTGTGTCATGGGGAAGCAATTAATACTGTACATTAGTAGACATTATCAGTATGAAAATGTCTAAATTTCACTGTGGTTATGATCCACACACAATAATATGTATCAGGGGCTTCAGTCACACCCTATTTGTCAACTTTAACTATACTTCTGATATTATCTCCATTTCAGGGGCAGAGTTTGTGCACCATAACTCACGGCAGCTGACCAGGGTTTATCCCAGTGGCTTCCGAACTGACTCCTCCAATTTCAATCCTCAGGAAATGTGGAATGCTGGGTGCCAAATTGGTGATTGCAACTAAAAGACAGACTTACCTCAAGCAGGCGTTTAAACCTTCTTCCTTTAATCATTTCTGTCTTATTGTTTTCACTATTAATGCTGCACCGGGCTACAGTTTGCATAAAGATTTCTTCTTTTCAACTTCAATCAACACATAATGGGAAAGAGGCAGGTTTGCTATTAATACATTAAACTGGGTTTTACAGCAAACAACTGCACCTCCCAAAATGTCAGTCTGTCTATTTTTTAGTTAAACGTAGAGTATACCCCCTCTTCAAATCTAAAGCCACATAACATCAAATTAACTTCCTAGGCAGTTGATGTCATGTGACTTCCATTCTCAATGGCAGTCATGTGAGTTTTGATCCTGAAGTGGCAGCAAAGATGGTAGAGGAGCCTTCCAGTGGAAGATGCACAGAGTTGAAGCACAATTATCTTAAAAGACAAAAAAAAATAAATATATCTCTGGCCAACAAAACAAAAACTGTGAAAAGAAAAATGATGAATGATAATAACCCTGATTTGACAGATGTTGACTTTTTGATAACATTCCCACAACTATGCAACAATTACAATTGTGCCAAACTACACCTTTTAGTGATGATAATGCAAAATGATGATGAAGTGTCCAAAATCTCAATTTACTGTTCACTATAGAGTAAACTCCTGTTTATTACTGAGGGAGTGAATGGGGAGTGACTTCGGACACAGCTTTGGTCTAGATTAGAACTGACTTTCTCAGCATGATGAGCTGTCCATGGTGCTGTTTGTGTTTTTACACTCTACTGTTCCCAGTTAAGCAACATCAAGCAGCCAGAAACATATGTTGGGAGGGTGTCAGGCAACATTGCCAAAAGCAACCAGTAGCTCAGTGTTACATAGCTACATCCTCCATACTTTAGTACCCAATTGTATCATGTACTATATTGTTGAAAGATAACCAGTACATAAACTGTGTCTTATGTCATAAAACTAGGTATAGCACTTCTGCTAACCTTAGTAATTTATCTCAGCTTTAGTAGAACAGGTGTTTCACCTCACCTTTGACCTGACCCAAGATCTGTAAAATGCTTGGGAAAATGGTACAGTTAGCTGATAGGGTTGACTTCTATCATTGACCGCAGGCAAATAAGCTATAGATTGTGATTACAAAATAGACATAAATCTTGGAAGACACAGGAAAAGAACAGAATAAAACTTAAACAGTCTCGAAGCAACCAAAGTTCCTCCTTAAAACCATTCCATCCATTGATGGTGATGAGTTCTGCATCTGGTGGACTAGAATGGACTAGAGGGCGTCTATGTGTCTGCACTCTCTCTGTTTGCATCCTACCTGACGTGTTGCTCCTACCTGGTGACATGGAAAGGATTGGTGTCTGAACCACACAGCCTGACAACAGGAGTTCCACAAGGCTCCATCCTGGGACCTCTCCTCTTCTCCCTCTACTCGAGGACAGAACATACAAGCTGTGTCTGCCATCAGACCTCTGCAGCTACTCCAGAATGCTGCTGCCCGCCTGGTATTTAACCTTCCCAAGTTTTCCAACACCACTCCTCTTCTCTGTTCACTACCCTGGCTCCCTGTTGCTGCTCGTATCCAGTTCTAAACTTTGGTGCTGGCCTACAGGGCAGTGAAGGGAATTGCTCCTTGCTACCTCCAAGCCCTGCACCCTGGCTCAACTGTTGCAGTCCTCTGCCTCGGGATGTTTAGGCATCCCATCACTCAGAGGACGCTCTGGTTGCTCATCTCAGTCAAGGCTCTTCTCTGTTGTGGCTCCACAGTGGTGGAATGAACTCCCCACTGAAGTCAGGACAGAAAAGTCACTGCCCATCTTCTGCCACTGGCTAAAAATCCACATTTTCAGACTACATCTTAACAACCTTCATTATTACTTACTTATGTCATGCCAAATGAATGTAATGTAGATCTTATGTGTCTCTTATCCCGTTGGTATTGTTTGGTATACAACATCAAAGAACAGCAGGAAAGTCATGTTTTCTAGGATTGTGGTAGTTAAAAGTTGGCAGTGTGCAAAGTTGCCCTGTGCAGCTTTAATAACTTTTAATTCTCTCAAAGTGCCTGAATACAGTGTGTTGTGAATCTAAATTTATTGACAAGAATAGCAATAGAGTCAAAAAAGCAAAAAAGTAAATCTTGTTCTTTTCCTTTTCATTCAGTTGCGTTGAATTTCCAGACTGCTGGGGAGGGGATGGACCTGAATGACGGACTGTTTAGTCAGAATGGCAACTGTGGCTACGTCCTAAAGCCCAGTTTAATGAGCAAGGCAGAGAAACGATTTGACCCTGAGATGCCCCAAAAACAGGATGGCTACCAACCTGTCGTCCTCACCATACAGGTACCAACCACAAATGAAGTAAGAACAAATGTATCCCTGCAGTTTATTATCTATTTCAATCATTGTTTTATTGAGGACACTGTATTTATGTGTTTAAGGTGATCAGTGGTCAGCAGCTGCCCAAAGTTAACATCAAAGAGGATTCTATAGTGGATCCCCTGGTCAGAGTGGAGATCCATGGTGTTCCTATGGACCAGACCAAGCAGGAGACAAGATACATTGAGAACAATGGTACAGGAGAGGCTGTAGGCCAATACACTTACCCCTGTAGAAATAAATAAAGGAGGGAATGGATGAATGGACAGGATGGTTAACTTTTAATATGTCAGATTTGGTTTAGTTCCACACAGAATTAAGACTTGTGTCTGAGCAGCGTGAGTGCTGACATTGACATTGTCCTCTCTGCAGGGTTCAACCCTGTGTGGTATGACACCCTGCGCTTCACCATACACACTCCTGAGCTGGCCATGGTGCGCTTTGTAGTGGAAGACTATGACAAGACATCTAAAAATGACTTTGTGGGGCAGTATACACTCCCTCTCAGCTGCATGCAGCAAGGTAAGGTTGAAAAAACTGAGTTATATCTTATAGCTTCTCAGCAAACTTTGTCTTGCTATATAGTACCTCTACTGTCAAACAACTTGCTAATTTAAGAACCTAAAATGTCCTTATCCAAATTGTACAACTAGTTAGTCCTCTCATTTAAAGAACAAAGGCTTCTTCTAAAATCACTATTTTCCAACCTTAGAGAGAGAAATCTGTTATCAAAGAGGCAGAGAGAGAATTTTTCCACAAAGAATAGCCACCAAAATCCACAATGCAGTGCAAATGTCTGATAGGTTTGGGGGTTTTATATTAACCTCTTGCTCTGACAGTGCTGTTGCATTCTACAGCAACCAAAGAGGAATTTGGTGTAGTTTTGTTTTCTTTTGATCATAACATAATTATCTTGTGATCACAAAGTAATTTTGTTATGATCTCAACATAACAAGTTTTGTTTTCTCTCTTTGTTTTTCTCAATTTAACCCTGAGCATCATCTTGTGATCAGTTGATAAAACAAAGATTGTTAGTTTGACAAAAAAAAAAAATCTATTTTCAAGGTCAAGAATGAACCGTGATGTTATGGTTGAGAAAATAAAATAATTAATCAGCGGATAGTTTTTTTTAAAGGTACAACAACTAGCCAGTACAAACACTTAAATAGCCCTTATTTAAATCATTATGTCCTAAAAGTTATAAAATGCATAAATAGCTGAATCCAGAGTTAGAGTCACTGCCATTTATGTGAGTGAGCCTTTCATTGAGCGGTTGGGAGGCGAGGCTAAAGGAAGCGCTAGTGTGCTTGCTCTATGGGCCACACAATGCGGAAGCTATGCAGAAGATCTGGGTAATTTTATACCCGGGAAGTCACACTTTTGTGAGGAAAATCCAGAACATGTTGGACTGATTTATTCCTTCCCACACACCCACGCTGCTTACACTATCACCAACTTGGCAGTTTTTTAGTGTCTTTCAGCTCATTGTTTTGGTTTTACGGTATTCGTTCAGTCTCAGCACTGCTAGTAGCGTTGTGTCCAGCAACAACTCTAACTTGTCTTGTCTATCTGGTGAACACAGTGGAGCATTTAGCAGCTAATGAACCAGATATTTTTCTCAGGAGCTGGTGACCAAAGCCAAGCCAAGACCAAAACAGAGCTAACAGGAGAGTGAATATTAGATTCATCAGGTGACACAAACACAACGAGAGTGAATGCTAATGTTGTTCTGTGCTTGCTGGATGCAACAGGCAACGGATTGCTAACATGTTAGCCATGTAAACTTTATAAGGTGATATGTCAACAATATGTGTGATTTTTAGCATGTTGCTTGTCAGCTTATTCTGCCTCCAAGTTAATGCTGTTTTAGTGTTCACTGTGTTACATCTGTGGTTTCACCAATTAAAATGGCCATTGTACAGCTAGACAGCTGAAGCGTTTAATCCAAGCTGTTGTGCTGTGCTATAAAGCCCCCTGAAGAAGTCTGCACCAGAATTGGGTGGCACCAGCTATTCATAAATCCTTCACTAGTTTAAATGTTAAGTCCTTTCTAAGTTCTCAGTAACTACAAACTACTGATTCACTAAATCAGGTTACACCATTAAAACATAAGAAATGTCTCAGCTAGTAAAGACTTGTAATGTGTAAATTGGTTGCAGGGGAATATCTGTAGTGCTGTCCAATCAAGAGCAATCAACTATGTAAACAGGAAGTCACTTTAGGGAAATATCTGATTATGCTAAGCTAACTGACGTATTTACTCATTTGTTAATGTTGGTACAACGTAACGCAATCTAAGTTACGCTGTGTTATTTTTGTGAAATGTGATTTAAATCATTATTAAAGCTGGGGTAGGCAGTATTTTTTTTTTTTTTTTTTTGGTGTCACTGGGCAAAATTCCATAATAACTCTGCAGCATATTGTAGTTCAAGTGGTCTGAGAGAAAACTAGACTTCTGCCCCTCTCCTTGATTCTGTTCTTGGGCTTTAGAAAATCTAGCTCGTGACGGGAGACTTTGGCCAATCACAGGTAATTTCAGAGACAGTGCATTCCTATTGGCTGTTCTACAAATGCAGATGGGTGTGCACATTCCTTCAGATGGTGAAAGCCTGATTTAATGGCGGAAAATCCTGCAGCTTGTGATACATTTCCAATACCTGATGTACTAGCCTCTCATCCCGCTGCTGGACAGTGTTGCAGCTGCCTCTGAAGCCTGGGGCGCTCTGCCCTGCGACCGCAAAGTGCCAAAGGGACGTCTTTCAGAAGACAAGTTGTGGCGAGAGGGACCGGGGTCTCTGTGAGGCTCACGCCGTGGAGAGCAGATCCTATGAGGCATGAGGTTTCGCAGGGCAAAACGGAGTCCTTCTGCTGCCAGTTGAAGTTGTGGGTTTGGTGGGAGGGGCTTAGCGGAGTGATATGAGGAAGCAGAGAGAAAGGTGGAAGGTTTTGAATAGGTTCCACAGGTTTTGCCTACCCCAGCTTTAAACAGCATTTATCAAGTTTCAGGTCAGATATGTTGACCGTATTCCATATTACCTCTTTTACTCTTCACTCTAAACAGGTCAGATATTGGCATGTTAACGTTAGCTTTGTCAGCTGGTTCAGTTAGCTACACAACAGTTATACCTGGCAGTTAGTGGCTGTAAATATTTAGTAACAACTAGTCTCTCTGTAACCACTTGCTTGCGTGGTGCAACCCATTTTAATTTAGTGATGCATAAAACTCAACTTAGTTAATACTTATGTTAGAACTAGGCTAAGTTTGAACTTAGGAAGAGCTGCTGCAACCGACTCCAGGTCTGTGTGTTTGTGCACTGTATCTCAGTAGTCTTAAGCAAATATTCCAGATTCCATTTAGTTTGTATAAATAAGTCAAGAGGCCATGTTCTCCTAATCCTTCTGGTTTTGTTTTGTGTTTTCAGGTTATCGTCACATTCACCTTTTGTCCAAAGATGGAACCAGTATTCCTCCCTCTTCCTTATTCGTACACATCAGGATCACAGAACTGGAATAAACCTTCTTCATTATCCTAATACACCAGAAGTATGAGAAAGAACATTCTCAACACATACTATTTAGTAATGAGAGTAGAATCCTTTCTTCCTTTAGAGAATACTTATAGTTCCTAAAATAGGACTTAATATTATTCTTATTTGATGTGAATAAATACTCCGCCAAATGTTGAGTGGTTGTTAGGCAGCAGTTGTATTAGATATGCATGTTTTTTGTTTTGTTCACTACAGTGTGTGTAACTTGTTTCTGTGACTGACTTGAACTTTGCTGCTCATGTTTGGTGTACTGTGTCTGTAGCACAAGTATTTGTTTCTGCTGAAATATTGTGTTGTGGAGAAGAATGTGCCACCAATCTGTTTAGATCAGGATGTATGTTTTCTGTTAGTATTTTTATTTAACGAATAGCACTTCATGGACACTGTCTGACTGCTGCAGTCCTCAGCTTTCACGTTGGTCAACATGCAAAACTTGAAAGCAATTCTGCCAAGGCTGCACAGATATCCTTTCAGACATTCATGCCTTGGTGAGCTTGTAGTGCAACACATTTGACACAACATATTAATAATAAAACATTCATATACATAAGATATTCATTACACAATGTACCATAAATATAAAAGATAAGCTAAAAACAATATACTTTACAGTGTGAGTGATTTGCAATTCAAAAGTCAAATGACCTGTTTAGGTTATTAGACATTAAAATATGCAAAATACCACAAATAATTGGAAAGACAACCATAAACTTAAAGGTACATTTAAGATACTTTTTTTATGTTCTTCACTAAGTTGTTCCTTGTGTTCACCAAGGAACACCAAGTTTCCATCATTGAAATCTGTTCATAGGTTTAAGAGATATCCTGCTAACTAATGAACAAACTAACTAATGAACTACAAAACAAATCTTTGTCGGTAAAAGACAGCAGTAACTAAGGATCTGGAGCTGCAGCAGCTGGAACAAAAAAATTGCTGTGACATCATTATGGATTCTTTTCATACTCTTTATACATTCAGGGAAGGTGTGCTTCATTTCAGCATACTTTTACTGTCTTACATTTACACTTAAAATTCCCATCACAAGCACAGCTTTGAGCAGCTGCAGTGGAGCAACGGGAGGTCGAAGGTCACAGGCATTATGACACCTCCCAATGTTCCCAGTCAGATCGGATAGTTCAAGAGATATGCTGCTTTTCTGCTCTTCCCATTAACACCAGATTCTTCTGCATGACATTCTTTTATAAAAGGCAAAAGTGATTGTAGTTAAGCTTGATTTGCTTGAAAAACATGATTATCTGATGACTATCAAGCTAGAGTAACAGGCTGAAATCAGAATTTAGTACTCATAAGTAATCTTGTGTCATCATAATGTTATTTTTGTGGTATGTACATATTACCCATTTGTGTAAATGTCTTTTGATATGTCTATTTTTGTATATACGAAACATTCATATGTACTGTACAGTACAGCAACATGTAGTGTTTAAATGACCATTTGCTTGTTTTTTATCATAGAAGACCTCATATTAATTTGCCACATCTACCTGCAAATAAATATGATTTTCACTTATTGATGCAATTATTTTATCCTTCATTATCATTGAGGTTACTGCTCTTCTTATTGAGCTGAGTTGTTAGTTTAAATATATGCTTACATGACCAGAAAGCTAAGGATGAGTTCATATTAAAACAAACATCGCGAAAACTTGAAAGGAAATGGCGTTCCACCAATCTGGAAGAATCACGTTTAGCCTGGCAAGTTAGTCTTAAAATTTATAGGAAGGCCCTCCGTAATGCCAGAGTAGCTTACTACTCATCATTAATAGAGGAAAATAAGAACAACCCCAGGTTTCTGTTCAGCACTGTAGCCAGGCTGACAGAGAGTCACAGCTCTGTTGAGCCATGTATTCCTATAGACCTCAGTAGTAATGACTTTATGAGCTTCTTTAAAGATAAAATTCTAACTATTAGAGACAAAATTCAGCACCTCCTGCCCTCAGTTGGTACTGACTTATCTTCAAACACAGGAACCTTAGAAACAACTGTAAAACCTGTACATTTAGACTGCTTTTCTCCCATCAACCGTAATCAACTAACTTCCATGATTTCCTCATCTAAGCCATCAATGTGTCTCTTAGACCCCGTCCCAACTAGGCTGCTTAAAGAAATTTTACCCTTAGTTAGCACTTATTTACTAGATATGATCAATCTGTCCTTATTAAAAGGCTATGTGCCACAGTCCTTTAAAGTAGCTGTAATTAAGCCTCTTCTTAAAAAGCCCACTCTTGATCCAGGGATTTTGTCAAATTATAGACCTATATCTAACCCTCCTTTTCTCTCTAAGGTCCTTGAGAAAGCAATCGTCAATCAGTTGTGTGACTTTCTACACAACAACAAGCTGTTTGAGGATTTTCAGTCAGGATTTAGAGTGCATCATAGCATAGAGACAGCACTGGTGAAAGTTACAAATGACCTTCTAATTGCATCAGACAAAGGACTTGTCTCTGTACTTGTCTTACTAGATCTTAGTGCTGCATTCGATACCATTGACCATCACATTCTATTACAGAGACTAGAACATTTAATTGGCATTAAAGGTACTGCACTAAGCTGGTTTGAATCCTATTTATCAGATCGATATCAGTTTGTACACGTTAATGATGAATCCTCTATGCACGCCAAAGTTATTCACGGAGTTCCACAAGGTTCTGTGCTTGGACCAATTCTATTTACCTTGTATATCCTTCCTTTAGGCAATATTATTAGGAAGCACTCCATAAATTTTCATTGTTATGCAGATGATACCCAATTATATTTATCGATCAAGCCAGATGAAACCAATCAATTAGCTAAACTTCAAGCATGCCTTAAGGACATAAAAAGCTGGATGACCTGCAATTTTCTGATGTTAAACTCAGACAAAACCGAAGTTATTGTACTTGGCCCCGAACACCTTCGAAACACATTATCTAAAGATATAGTTTCTCTAGATGGCATTGCCCTGGCCTCCAGCGAAACCGTAAGGAATCTTGGAGTTATCTTTGATCAGGATATGTCCTTTAACTCCCACATAAAACAAACTTCAAGAACTGCCTTTTTCATTTACGTAACATTGCAAAAATCAGGCACATCCTATCTCAAAAAGATGCAGAAAAACTAGTTCATGCATTTGTTACGTCTAGGCTGGACTACTGCAACTCTCTATTATCAGGCTGCCCCAATAAATCCCTTAAGACTCTCCAGCTGATTCAGAATGCTGCGGCACGTTTACTGACAAGAACCAGAAAAAGAGAACATATTTCTCCAATATTAGCTTCTCTACACTGGCTCCCTATAAAATCCAGAATAGAATTTAAAATCCTTCTCCTCACATTCAAAGCCCTAAATGGTCAGGCACCATCATATCTCAAAGAGCTCATAGTAGCCTATTACCCCACTAGAGCACTGCGCTCCCAGAATGCAGGGTTCCTTGTGGTTCCTAGAGTCTCTAAAAGTAGAATGGGAGCCAGAGCCTTCAGCTATCAAGCTCCTCTCCTGTGGAACCAGATCCCAGTTTGTGTACGGGAGGCGGACAACCTCCTCACATTTAAGAGTAGGCTTAAGACTTTCCTCTTTGATAAAGCTTATAGTCGGGCTGACTCAGGTGACCCTGAGCCCCCCCTTAGTTATGCTGCTATAGGCCTAGACTGCCGGGGGACTTCCTATGATGCACTGAGCTCCTTTCTCCTCCTCTTCCTCTCCATCTGTACGCCCTCATATCCCATCAATGCTTGTTATTAATTCAACTTCTTCCCGTGGTTGTGTGCTTTCTCTCCTCTCTCTCTCCCTCCCCTTCTGTTGCTTTCTGCAGGTGTTTCTGCCTCTGGAGCTGTGGAAGTCTGGGTCTGTGGTTGCTGCCGCCTGCTGCCCCCGTGCTCCTGCTCTGCACCCGCTGATGCTATTGCTGTTGTTGCTGTTATTAGTATTTCTATTATAATGTTGCTCTTAGTGTTGTTTCTGTTGGTGTTAACATCAATGCCATTACCATATCTATTGCCTTACATCCCTATGTGGAACTGTATTGTGCTGCTGTATGTTCTCTTTCCTCCTGCTCTCTCTTTCCCGCTCCCCCCCTCCCCCTTCAACCCAACCGGTCGAGGCAGATGACCGCCCACCTTGAGCCTGGTTCTGCTCAAGGTTTCTACCTGTTAAAAGGGAGTTTTTCCTTGCCACTGTCGTATAGTGCTTGCTCATGGTGGGAACTGTTGGGTCTCTGTAAATATAAAGAGTCGGTCTAGACCTGCTCTACTCGAAAAAGTGCCCTGAGATAACTTTGTTATGATATGGTGCTATATAAATAAAACTGAATTGAATTGAATGAGCTCCAGGGCAAGGTGGAGTATAGGTATTAGCCTGTTGTGGAAAAATGCAGACAAGACTGCACAGGGACAATAGTGGGACAGGAACAATGTGCTATCATTTATTATAGCATAGGCCTACAGTGTAATCATGCCCTCGGGTCTCAACATTAGCAGGCATGCATTAACAAACCAAATATCTGACCATTCCATACTTGTTTGTCCCTTATGCATCTAACCTCTCAAGTGTCTTTAAACTTTAAGTACTATATTCTCCTTGCATTTCAGATTCATAGCACAATTTTAGATTTGAATCTCAAATTTATATTTAACTTTCTGTGACATATGGGCGGCTGTACAGTACAAGTTTAGATCCATTGAGGATAAGGATTACACAGCATACCACATGGACCAAAATGCTGTAGGCCTACCATTCATTCAAGGGTTACAGTCCTGGCAATCTTGCTGATATCTAGCTTTTAGGCTACATTTGACTGACACAACACAAATATTGGGGTTGATGTTCTTGTATGACTCTTGTGTAGAATTTCAATCACCTCATTCTCATAGTCCAACTTGGGGAACAAAACACAGAAATCAGTTTCAACATTGTTTTCGAACCATATCACTTAAACAAATGTGTATTTTGAGGAAATTCAGGTGTATAACAGCCTTAGTTTTTCAGACATGCCTATCTTATGGAAAGTTATCCTGCTTTCTGAAGGCATGTATGAATGTAGCTTAATATCTGACACTGATTAGATCACGTTATTAAACTTTTTAAAGCAATAGTGAATAATAACAATTATTTATATAATAATAATAGCATGCGGAACTTTCTTCCTGCTCCGTTTCCCACCGATTCACTAACCCGGGACACCAGTCACGCTTGTCATGTCAACATGTCAAGGTACCTAGAGTAGAAACACGTACTTCTGGTATTCACTTTCAGACTAAAACTTTTAAGAAATCAATGTGTTCTGTACATGTATTTTAGTAAAATACAAAGTTCAGAATTGAAAATGAATTAAGCATATGCTTAAAGTAAATTGCTAAGCACTTTCCCCCCAAATGTCATATATCTCTGAATAGCGTAGCGTTAGGTAGCTAGCCATGTAACCTAGCTACATATGATGCCATACTCGTCGGGCCGAAAAAGTATAAGTAAAGAAAGACACTAAACAACGTAGAGGGTTGACTATGTATATGAAAACCACGACGGTTGCTATAGACAAAACACTAGCCAAAAGTTGCAAAATTTTGACATTTAAATTTGAAGGAAAAACATATCACTTCCGGTGGCAGTATAGCTGACTTCACAACGTCTCACGCTGTCGACATTGTGTGAAACACCTTAGATCGAGATCGAGTTTATTATAAAGTTCGCTAGGCTATATTAACATGGTTGGAAAGATAAAACATGTCCGTCAGAAGATTCACCAGGAGGCAGTCAAGCTTGACAGGCCGAGCAGCCTCACACAGCCCCCCGGCTCTGTGTTATCTCAGAGTTTAGAGAAGCCTCCTGCCTTGGGACTAACGTTACACACAATAAGTCCTTCACTTCTGGAAAATAAGAAGAGTGATGCCTCGAAAAATGTTACACAGGTTTGTTATAAAAACTGTTCGAATGAATAACGTTGGCATGTGATGTTGAATGTTCGTTAACTGTGAATCAAGAAGAAAGTTAAGTGCCGAATTTCATTCAAAATCTGAATTTAGTCAGCATTTTTTACCGGCCGGTTGTGTCCCCAAATATGCATCTAGTAAAACATGTATTTGTCTGACATTCAGATATTTTATGAATGGGCACGGTGATTTCAGGGAGACAGTACATTATAGGAGGAGTAGCATTTATTTAACTCAGTAAAGATTAGGAGTTTATTTTGAAGTCTCACTCCATTTAAGATAACGTTAAGACTGAGAAAAGGTGAATCTAATCTAAAACTCAAAATGTAACCAAAGTAACTAGTACTTGCCCGATGTAAAGGAGTTAGAGCATGACTATGGTGGATAATTGCTTTGATAGACTTGTACTTATTTACTTACATTCTAAAACCTCACAGGCTCTGGCAGAGAGCTCCTTCCCCACTGGGATCTTTGCTGGCACTAAAATCACTCCAGAGGCCCTGGTACAAACACTGAAGTTTGAGGAACCTCCAGATGTAACGTTACCCATACCTGCTAAGAAAGGTAAGACTTTCTGGAAGTGATTGAGGTCAGTCTGTCTGTTAGTACCTCCCTCACCTCATAATGACTGATGCCTACTCATAGCTTTGTAATTGTGGTGCCTGTTTGAGGGGGGCAGATATATAGATACTTCATACTACTTCTATCCCTTGAAAATTGTGTTATGACTGCAGCCAAGTCACATCTGTTGAAAAAATAAACCAATGACACTTAAGGGGATTAGTGAAAAACAAAATACCAACTCAAAACTAGAAATGCTCACTATAGTAGATACTGTATACTGGTGTCATGCATTTGTTGAATTAGGTGCATTGGAAGTGCTTTTATTAATATTTAAATTGTTACTGAATACACATATATACAGGTATGAAATAAAACAGAGATTAAAGGGGTACTCCAGCAAGCTAGTATTGCAAAGTTGGGGGCACTCACAAGAGACAGATTAAAAAAAGAATGGGCAAAATCTAAGCAGCAGTGGTGAAGATACCCTTACTTTAAGTCCCAGTCTGTCAAATCAAGCTCCAAAAGCACTGGATTTTACATTTCCCATAACATAACCAATAGAACTTTATCGTTAGACCTCAGGGATTTCTGTTATACATTTTCCATTTCCAAGCCAAAGCAGAGATAATCCTGATAACATCATCAGGGTTATCTCAGCTCTTTATGTGCAGAATCAGTGCAGTTCCACTTTAATGCAAAGATATATGATGTTGTAATAACTCTAGTGAATTGTATAAACAGTATTGGACAGATGAACAATAGATGAATAAGCAACATAAGAATGAATATAAAGTCTGTCAGGCTTCGCCACATGAAGTCCTGACACAGAGGGGATACTTTCTATAGAGTGATAACAGTTGGTAGGAATGACCTCAGTGGCACAGGGGGAGATGAATAAGTCATATTATTAAGAGTGGTCTGCATTTTGATAAGCAGAGTTTAGAGGGGATGGGTGACTCATCCCTTACCAGAATTCCAGAGTAGTTCCAGCACAGAGCCAGCCCTTCTGATTAGTTTATTCAGGTTGTTTGCATCGTAAACTCAGAGGCTGTGTTGAGATCAACACTACCACTGTGTTAGCACAGCGTGGATGCTAAAGCAGGGGGCTCTGGTTAAAAAACACAAGTTGAACCTGGCCCAACTTTTTCTGCAGCGCAATGGGATGTCATCCACTAACGCATTGCACTGGCCATTCAAATTCCTGAAAGTGCACATTCCTTCCTGGTTGATTACTTTATAATGTGAATGTAACGTGAAGCGACACACCCACACTGATTCCATCCCTTGCATCAACTTATCAAATCCAAATCCTTGCTAATCTGTAGCCACTCACAATCTTTGCCAGAGTACAGACACCGGCTTGCAGAGAGCACATTAAAGCTGGGGTAGGGAGAATCTGTGCAACCTAGGCAAAACCTTCCGCCTCTCTCTCTCTGCTGCCTCGTATCACTCCGCTAAGCCCCTCCCACCAAACCCACAACTTCGACCGGCAGCAGAAGGAGTCGGTTCCCCAGTGAAACTGTATCCCTCGTAGGGCTCGCTCTCCACAGCATGAGCCTCACCGAGACCGCGGTCCCTCCCGCCATGACTTGTTTTCTCAAAGACGCCCCTCCAGCGCTTCGCGGCCGCAGAGCGCCCCAGGCTTCAGAGGCAGCTGCAAGCTGCAAGCAGCGGGAAGAGAGGCTAGTACACCGCACACACGCCACTGTCCCCCGTCAAAAGTTATTCCCCACTGTTTGTCATCATGCCTCTTTGCCACTCGTCGTTATGAGTGCCATGGCATTGAACGTAATGAGCCTGAAGCTCCGTGTGCGTTGTTTTGTACTATACACCGCTGTAGGTGTAAGTTTCAGGATTTTCGGCAGGATTTTCCTCCACTGAATCAGGTTTTCACTGTCTGAAGGGACGTGTACACACATCTGCTTTTGTAGCTTAGCCAATACCAGCACACCCCCTCTCTGAAATAACCTGAGATAGGCTAAAGTCTCCCGTCACGGGATAGATTTTCTGAAGCCTGAAAACAGCCAAGAGGGGTGCTGAAATGGAGGTCTGCTCTCAGACCACTTGAATTACAATATGCTGCATGGTTAATATGGCATTTTTGCCCAGTGACGCCAAAAGAAAACTGCCTACCCCAGCTTTAATCAGACAACAACAAAAACTTTTGTATTAGTTGTTTCTAATAAAAAAAGAGTGACCCGAGATTATCCAAGAAATTTGTTTGCGTTGTAGCTTAAACCTGCAATAACTGATTTTGGTAACTTGAAGGCAGCCTAGTCAAGCTGTGAACACAATACTAACATATCATCACATTTCAAATTGATATGGTGAACAAACCGTTGCTTGATACATTCAGCAGTTACAGAGCAATATTTTCATTCATTTGTATCTGGCCAGCTGGCAAATGTAAATCCAGTATTCACTCTCTTTTAGCTCTGTTTTTGGTCACTACCAACTCATGAGAAAGACATCTGGCTTTTTAGCTGCTAAATGCTCTACTATGTTCACCAGCTGTGTCAATCTGTTGTTTGCTGCTGAGCAGAGTGTACAGTGGGGTTTTACAGCTCTATGCCGAAAATGACGCCATGAGAGCAAACCAAAACAGTAAAGTTGTGGGCTGTGACAGTAAGCTGAAACTCACTATAAAGCCCTGTAAAGCCGAAGGTATCTGCAGATTCAGATAATTCTCTGTAGGTTCATCACTACCAGAGACCGCTTTCACATTACAGCACTGTTTTTACATTGTCATTTGTTACAAAAATATTGATTATAGCCACTTTAACAAATTCTGATATTTTGCCAAATTACAGTCATTGCCAGAATGGAAGCGGCTGTCCAACCCAACCCTAAACACAACAAACTGGTAAATGATTTGCAACACCTTTCTGCACATATTAAAGGACCTAAACAATGTCACTGTTGTACTTCCAGTCCAGTGTGTTGTCAAGGTGGACATTGGAGGTATTTATATTTTTCCTTTGTAATAATAAGCAATCTCCTGCAAATAAATTATGGCAATTTTGTACAAAGTGGCAGCACAAACCTTAGTGATCATGTCTTCAAATGTTAGATGAATTGAAACAACTCTTGCATAATTTATTTTTGCTCACAGATTTTTACACTTTATTAAATTTTGCAACTCCAAATGGCAAAGACAATTCAATTCAATTCAGTTTTATTTATATAGCGCCATATCATAAAGTTATCTCAGGGCACTTTTTCGAATAGAGCAAGTGACAACAGGGCTGCAACACAGTGCCGATGCACTCTACTGTAGGAGGGAGTAAGGGCTAGGGGGACCCGGCCCTCTGCACAGTCTGGCCTTGTTGGGAATGACCACTCTGGTGCAGATAGTGGCACTTTGGCTCTACCTTCAGGGCATGAGCATTAGAAGCCAGTTTGTCTTCCAGGACCGACAGACGCCTCTGCACTGGCTCCATGTCATGATGGCAGTGCTGAAGCGTTGGGCGAAGTCCTGATGCCATTTTTGTCAGGTCGTTTTTCTCCAGCATGAGGGCTGGGCCTCTGGTTGAGGATGTCGAGGCGGTGGGCAGTCTGATACAGCTTGAAATCACAGTTCCTGATCTGACCTGCAACTTTCTGAGTGTCATTTGTCAGATCTTTAATCTTGTCCATGATCTGCTGCCTCTCCCAACAAAGCCTCTGCTGGACCTTTCTTATCACATTGACCTTTTTCTGCATGGCACTATCTGTGTTGCGGTGCTGACGCTCTTGGGCATTCTTCAGCCTGGCAAGGGTAAACTGCAGGTTTCCCCAGAAGGAAGAAGAGTCTTTAACCAGGTTATCAGCAGTCATGTTTATGTCCTTGGAGTGGGACTCCCACTTGACATAGCTCACGTAACTGGGCTTGTATTCACAAACTGGGAGGTGGGAGCTGGAGGAGCTGATGTCATAAGTAAAACATTTGGTGGTGAGCTTGATGGCCTCATGTTTGTCCCAATAGTCTGCTAGCAGCTGAGTTGGAGCTCTTTCAGAGAGCTCAGTTTATCCAACAAGATGCCGATCTGCTTCTGGAGAGTGATCTCATTTGTCAGCACAGGTTCGTGTGCCAGGACCCCTATGTTCAGACTCTCCTTAACCTCCACACACTAGCCCATAAGTTGGCCGTACAAACGCTTCTCCTCAGGAGTGCCTTTCATTTGTTTCAGGGCAATAATTTCCCGGTCCACCTGTCCGATAGTCTCAGATATCTGGGCCTGCCACTGGCTGACCTCCTTATGCTGGGAGGTCAGATGCCTCATGGTACTACGAGTGGCAGAGGGGATCTGTGAAAGATCATGACCCAGGGCACAAACAAGCTCCTCATCAAGCTTCAGTACCTGGTCCCTGTGAAGCTGAGGTCTACTCGTAACAAAGCTGGGGTCCTCTCTCAGTACACGAGGTTGCCTAACAGTATGAAAAGAGGTTTATGTTGTAAAAAAACTTGGCTTGACTCCTTCTGTTACTGGTATGGGTCGGTTCACCCAAATTCACAAACCCTAGTGGTATCTATACATACGGATAAATTAGGTTTTATTGGTTCCAGTTTTGAAATATCTGTCTTTGAGATTTCTATATCCACCCAAATGCAATGGAGATGAATGGATTTAGTTTGTTGGGCTCACAGCATGGAGGAATTACTTCATATTCAACATGAAAATGTCTTTCCAGTGTCCTTGTTACTCTGGATAATCCACAGAACAAACTGTGAACAGTTTCTATTGAAGCTACTTTCTACCAAATAAATAATTCCTGTAAAACTCCAGTGTGTTCTGTGAAGTGTCCATAGTACCAATGACACTGTTTTCAAAAAGACATGTACCACTTGAGGTAAGTGAAAAATAGTTCTGATCAAAATGTGAACACACTACATACTGAAACTGTGCTGACAATAAATATGTAGTGTGGAATTGGAACACAGTTAAGTACTGTGTTGTAGCATTGTATTCTTTGGCCACTAGATGGTGTATAAGACTCATAACTGTCCTCCTCATGCAGCAGCAGCACAGCAGACAACAGTAAAGGTTTTTGGGGGATCTCGGTGGCACTAATTAAGGCTGTTTGGAACAGCAGCTTAAAAAGGCTGGCACGGAAATCCAAGCAGAGCTGTTGAGGAACAAAAAAAAAAAGATCATCAAAGGGATGGAGGGCAGTGGTAGCATCTCTCTGTCTGGGGATGTGTCTGAAGAAGGGAGTGATGGATGTGGGCCTAGTTGCTAAGCACGCTGTGCTGCATGAAGCCTCACCAGACAACGGCCCGCTGCTATTTATAGACCAGGCGCAGTATAAATTTAGCTCATGCATGAAATCAAGGTTTAGCTGCATCAGTGTTTCCTTGCTTCAACTGGAAGACACTGTGACTGGTACTGTCTCAGTTTAAGGACACCCTTATTCTAATATCTTATTATATATATGAATGAGCTCTTAACTAAAACAACAGTTTAAAATGGAAAGAATCCATTTTTTGTAAATGCTTAGTCTTTTGCTAGACTTCTTGAAGGACTACATCAGTGTTTTGGGATTTCTTTGGTCACTTTATTGTAATAAACTCACATTTATATTACTGCTGTTTTCCAAAGTATGCTGTAGAGTTTTTGGATGTGTTTTCTTTCTGTTCAGACAGCCATTGATTTCTATTCTATTTCCGTTTTCTGTGGAAGTCAAGTTGAGTCTTAAAATCTGTTTGAGGGAGGTAATCCATCTAACTGAACATCATTTCCGCAGGGCTGCAACTCAGTTATTTTCATTCTCAATGAATCTATTGATTTGTTCAAATGTTTCAGTGTTTGTTTAGTCGATAGAATGTTATACAATGATGATAAAGGACCAAGCAAGTAAGGTAACTAAACCCATGTTCCATTTTTACGTGCATTACATTAAAAAAAATTGGCTTTTTTTTTTGTTGATAAATGTCTAGAATTATTAATCAATTATTTAAATTGTTGCTGGTTTATTTTCATTTAATCATTTAGGACTACATGATGTTGGCTGTGATGGAGTAACAAACTCAAAGTTTCAAGTCTCTGTAAGTTGAGTTTCCTGTAGTAAAAGAAATGAAAACCATTGTCTCCCTTAAAAAACAAATCAAAAACAAAACAAAAAAAACCCTACAACACTACGGCATGCTTTACATGCTTTGCTAAATCACATTACTACCAGTGCACCAGCGCAGAAATGTCATACCAGATTTAATAATTCTAGTGTACTGCGAAATACAGAGAGATTTACCTGGCGGTGATAGGCTTAATCAGCGTTGTGTGAACTCATCTGGCAATGGCTTGGATGTAATGGACGTTCATTTATATGTAAAAATCCTGCACTCCAGCTTAAGAGTTATTGAACTTAATCGCGTCTTTAGGTTGAAAGTTATAAAACATGTTTTCCACATGATATGGCAGTCACATTAATGTCGTGTAACATTTAGTCATATCATGTTTAATTTGAAGAAAACTGCATTCGCTCAGTAGAAATAGTTCACATGGATTCGGTGCCTGAGTAGTCCACTGTTCTGATAAATACAGAATGATGTAGCTTTTCGATGAATGTGCAGATCTTTCTCAGTCTACTCAAAAACACCACTGCTGCACTGGCAGAGGTTACTGTGCACCCTTAGTAGTATTTGGACAGTGCATATATGGGCAAATACAAACTCCAAACCAACAAAAGTCCGACTGACAGCTGGTCCAGCTGTGCCGCCATCCTCAGAGACGGACGTCGCTTCAGCTGACAGTTCAGAGGAAAGGACGTCTCATTTCTCTAAAAATGTGTTTCCTTGATTTTAGGCTTACAATGTGGACATTTCAAACTTTATATCCAAAAGATAATCCTTTCAGAAGCCCCACTGCTTGCTAGGTTGCTTGCTAGGCCAACGTTACTCCCTGACTGCATCTGGACTCCAACACACTCCCACTGCGGCAGCAGCTGATGTCTGTGCCGGGCTAGATGGAAACATTTTCTGCATCCCAGATACAAAAGCTGGATTCTCCAAAGTCTGCATTTCTTGACTGAATATGTTGTAACAAGCCAACAAGGCCTGTAGCATTTAGGGCTGGGTAGTGATTGGTACTCTTCTTTTTCTCATTCAAAAAACATGCAAACTGCTCAGTGCATCAGTGTTAAATAAAAAAAATACTTAGCCTAAATCAGTGTTTCCCATTCATTAACTAATGTATGGCGGACCGCCATAGATTAATTTCTTCCACCATAGTCTCATAATGAACCAAATTATTATTTTTTCATCATCTCTCACTCCGCATTAACCCTCTGAGACCCATGGGATCGTATACGATCCCAAAAATCACATTCTTTGACGTGTCATATCTCTGCAACGGTTAGAGCTAGAGACATGCTGTTTTTTCCTCTTAAACTAGAGAAACAGCACTAACCGGTGAGCCCGTTTTTCTATGTTAGCCATTTACTTCTGTCTGTAAAACTAATGCGTAAAGTTGTAAAAGATGTGGATGGTCTCCCCTTTTGCGTGGCGCATTGCTTGTTCTACTTGTATGTATATCGATCAGTTCTCACCCACCATCTTTGTTGGTGACATACTAGAGTGTAAAGGTCACATTTCTATGTCGGACACTGGTATTGGCTCCAGTGGATGCAGTTACAGCCAATCAGAGTGTCTCGATTCATTTATAGGTTCCTTGCTAGTAGTCAGCGCCCCCCCCTGTTGTATGTGCATATTTACACGCAAACACACATACGCGCTGGAATGGACTGTCTGGAACAACATTTCTGGCGGCATTTTGAGGACACGACATCGTTCGAGGTAAGTGGTTAACTAGCTAGCCTAGATAAGAAAATAGGAAAAGTTTCCTAGTGTGACTCAGTTGTCATGTCTATCCCAGTTTTATTTCTCGCTCGCAGCTGCCAGCTTGAATTTGTGCACTATGACTTATATCTTGCGAGTGGCAGATATTTGATTAAAATGCAAGTAGTATTACTGCCAGCTTTCATTCACAGTGAGTGTCATCATGAACAAGAGCAAGAGTGATATTTGTCAGTTTTTTGGGTAGCCTCAGAAAAGAAAAGTAAGTTGAGAGCAGTGGGAAAATGAGTACATTAGACTACCAGTCAGATGATAGAAGTAAGAGATGAGTCAATGTTTGATATAATAATAAATGGTTAATAACCCTTATTAATTAATAACCTGTATTTTGTGAACTGTGTTAAACAGATGTAGCTTCTTAATTTTGCTCTCAAATGCACTAGCTTGATGCATTTAACTTTAAAAGACCCCGGACACCCATAGAATTCCTGTGGGAAACATTGCCTAAATAAAATATCATCTATGTTAGAAAAGTTGGATTTAGATAATAATAAGTAAACAATCTGATTCAATGCCAACTTTTGCTACATTTTTTGATTTTTTGATACTTGGTGCTATGGATACATTTTGGTCCTACTCTTATTTCAAAGGCTCCTCAAAGAATCCTCTGAATGGAGCTGAGAAATGCAGCCTTCTTTTGCCCAAATTTGGCACAAACGATGTCTCCTTTGAAGCCTTCACATCTGTAGACTAACTCAGATATCTGCGTGGTGGAGACCGGGTAGCCATGATGACATGACCATGATAACGCAATACATATCAATATCATGATATAAGATTACATATACCATGATAGAGAATTTTATCCCTATTCCCACTCCTATAGTATGAGTGCTTGTGGATGCATATTAGCATATGCATACTGTAGCGAGTACATTAGTAGTTATACAACAAAACTGCTGGCTTGCCATCTGTAACAAGTTGATTCACTTATAATAATAATAACATTTTGTTTATCGTTTATGGAAACAAGACTGTTGATGCCCTTAGAGACCGCGTCCATAGTTACCGCCGGCAGCAATGGTGACTCCATTGTTTACACCAGGGATCAGCTGTTAGCTCTCCATCATACAGTGGTGCTACCACCCGGGGAGAGACCTGATGTGCCCCGCGAGCTTAGGAGGAGGAGACGGGGAAGCCGAGCGGGGGCTCAGCGCCGCGCCAGGAGAAGACGTTATACACCCGTCCTCCCATCGATTATCATGGGGAATGTAAGATCTATCACCAATAAGATGGACGAGCTGGCGGCGCTGACCCGACATCAGAGGGAATACCAGGAGTGTAGCATCATGCTATTCACGGAGACTTGGCTAACTGCGCTAACTCCGGATACAGACGTTTCAGTTAATGGCTTCCAACTTTTTCGGGCGGACAGGACGATGGAGAGTGGTAAGAGGAAGGGAGGAGGGCTGGCAGTGCTTGTTAATGACAGATGGTGTAACCCTGGGCACATCACTGTTAAAGAGCAAACCTGCGACAAGAACATTGAACTGCTAGCTGTTAGCATGAGGTCAAACTATCTACCAAGGGAATTCTCGCATGCCATCGTGATGGTAGCTTACATTCCCCCCTCTGCTAACGCTGAGGCAGCCTGTGATGTCCTGCTCTCAACAGTAAGCAGGCTGCAGACACAACACCCAGATGCCCTCCTCGTCATCTCTGGTGATTTGACACTACGGTATGGGCCATTGTTAGTGACACTCATGGGGAGGATATTGACAACCTTACAGACTGTCTGACGGACTACATAAACCTCTGTGTGGAAAACACCATCCCCACTAGGACTGTACGTTGTTTTGCTAACAATAAACCCTGGATTACTCCTGATATTAAGGCTCTCCTCAAGGAAAAAAAGAGAGTTTTTGTATCGGGAAACAAGGATGAGTTGAAGAGAGTTCAGCGAGAGCTAAGGAGGAGGATCAGGGAGGGGAAAAACAGCTACAGGAGAAAGTTGGAGAGTCAACTGCAGAAAAATAACACCAGAGGAGTTTGGAAGGGCCTTAAAACCATCTCGGGCCATATGGACTCCAAGCCCCGGCCTGCGGGGGATCAGAAGTGGTCAGATGACCTGAACGTATTCTTCAACAGATTCGATCAGGCATCTACCCCTCCCCCTGCCCCGTCTCCTCTGCAACCATCATTACCATCTACTCTTCCTGCCTACAGCCCTCCCCCTCCCTCATCTCACCACTCATCACTCCCCACAGCCCTCAGCTTACAGCCACTTAATACACCCACACCACAGCCTGGGCTGGGCCCGTCTCCCCATTTCACACCCGCAGACACCCCCCATTCAGCCCCCATGCTCTCTACAAGCTCAACTGGACTGTTCCTCACAACATCCCAGGTGAGAAATGAACTGAGGAAGATAAGGGTGGGGAAGGCGGCGGGCCCAGACGGCATCAGCTCCAGACTTCTGAAGTCCTGTGCGGACCAGCTGTGTGGGATTGTTGAACACCTGTTCAACCTGAGTCTGAAGCTGGGGAGGGTGCCAAAACTGTGGAAAACATCGTGTCTGGTTCCTGTGCCGAAGACCCCACACCCCAAGGACCTCAATGGCTATAGGCCAGTGGCATTGACCTCTCACCTGATGAAGACCCTGGAGAGACTGGTCCTTGTTCACCTGCGTCCGCTGGTGAGCCCATGTATGGACCCTCTGCAGTTTGCCTACCAACCTGGCATTGGGGTGGATGACGCTGTCATTTACCTACTTCAAACATCCCTCTCTCACCTAGAAAAGGCTGGAAACACTGTGAGGATCATGTTTTTTGATTTCTCCAGTGCTTTTAACACCATCCAGCCCAGGATTCTGGGGGACAAGTTGGAGCACGCTGGGGTGGACCATCACCTGGCAGCATGGATCCTGGACTACCTCACAAACCGACCACAGTATGTGAGGTTACAGGACTGTGTCTCTGACACACTTCTCTGCAGCACAGGGGCTCCACAGGGAACCGTTCTGGCGCCTTCCTGTTCACCTTCTACACAGCGGACTTCACCCATAACACTTCGAACTGTCACCTGCAGAAGTTCTCTGATGACTCTGCCATCGTCGGCCTCATCACCAACGGGGATGATGGGGAGTACAGAGAACTGACCCAGGGCTTTGTGGGTTGGTGTCAGCAGAACCGCCTCCAGATCAACGCGAGTAAAACCAAAGAGCTGGTGGTGGACTTCGGCAGGCGCAAACTCCCTCCACCTACACCAGTGAACATCCAGGGAACGGACATTGAGTATCTGGGTGTTCACTTGAACAGCAAACTGGACTGGTCAGACAATACGGACGCTCTGTTTAAGAAGGGCCAGAGCCGTCTCTTTTTGCTTAGGAGACTAAGGTCTTTTGGAGTGCAGGGTGCGCTCCTGAGGACTTTCTATGACTCTGTGGTGGCATCAGCTGTCTTGTATGGGGTGACCTGTTGGGCCAGTGGCATCTCTTCCAGGGATAGAAAGAGACTGGACAGATACCCCTTTTCCACCGGAGTAGTTCCCGGGCCGGTTCGGAGCCGGTGCCTAATCTGGAACCAGTTCTTCCTTTTTCGACCGCCTAAGAACTGGCTCTGGGCCAGGAAAACTGGTTCCACAGCGGCACCAACTCTTTGCTGGTCTAGAACCAAGAACCGCTTACGTCACGGGCTGGGGGCGGGATTATCGTGACCAATAACACCTTACGTTCAGAATCAAAATGTGTTAGATAATTACCTTTCTTCTTGAATGTAATCGCCGCATATAGCAATCACGCCGAGCAGCAACAACGCATCGGAACAGTCTTGTTTGGATGCCAATGTAGATTTTCAAAGCCAGGAACAACACCTGAAGAGGTACGGCGCCCGCCATTGTTGTTGTCTTCTGCCCGAAGTTGGCGCTAGTGTTGCTCGGAAACTGAAGACGTACAGAGTGACGTAATGACGTGGCTCTCTAACCCGTAAAGCTGGTGGGAACGCAAACGAGTTCTTTGTAGGTTCGTGAGTTGAACCAATTGCGAACCGGCACTAGCACCAGCCCAGAACTAGCACTAAGTTCACTTCGGTGGAAAAGGGGTAAGACTGATAAAGAAGGCCAGCTCTGTCCTTGGATGCCCTCTGGACCCAGTGGAGGTGGTGGGAGGCAGGAGAATGGTGGCCAAGCTATCATCACTACTGGAGAACACTTCCCACCCCCTACATGTCACTCTTTCAGAACTGGGCAGCTCCTTCAGCGACCGGCTGCTCCACCCGCGGTGTCTGAAGGAGAGGTACCGTAGGTCCTTCCTGCCTGCTGCTGTCAGACTCTATAATCAGTACAACTCCCGGTAATCTACACTTGATTGTCAGTGTGCAGACTATTCGCTACTACATCTGCTGCTGTGCATTATCGTCATACATATATTGTATTCATGATGTTTTCTACTTCATATGTTGCTGTGAAATATTTTTCATATACATGTATATTATATATGTGCAATATTTTTATCTTATCTATTTGTTCATACTTACAACTGCACTCAGTCACTCTATTATTTATTTCTGTCTATACTGTGTATAGGACTATTTTTCTATTTTTCTATTTATTAGGGCCCGAGCACTGACCAGTGCGTAGGACCCTATTGTATTTCTAAGGATTTTTATTATTCTTTGTCCGAATGAATCGCACTTCTGAGGCCCTAAACATGCTCAAAAACTCATGAAATTTTGCACATGCGTCAGAAATGGCAAAAAATTTCATATTTTATGGTTCTTGCGCATGGGTGTGGCAAAATGGCTCGGTAGCGCCACCTATAGACGTTTAACAAACTACATGTTTCACCTACATGCACCAAATTTGGTATGCATGTGTATCATGTCCAGACTTACAAAAAAGCCAGTGGGACCCCACCTCCCAAACCCAACAGGAAGTCAGTTATTTTTAATTGACTGTTCATTTTTGGCCATTTCCTGTCCTCATACTTTGGCGAACTTGTTCTACAGATTTTATGAGATCGCCTTCAAACTTGGACCATGCCTTCTTAACAAGTTGGCCATCAAGCTATACTCGTGGATTTTGTTTTTCATACACGGTCTGCCCGTGATGTGGCGTGGAAGTTAGGTCTTTCGCCGCCAAACAGGAAGTGCTTTATAACTGGACTGTACATTGTCCTACAGGCCCCAAACTTACCACGTGTCATGACCCCCCCGCACTGAAGGCGTCTATACGCAAATTTTCAGCCACAGTCATAGAGCCACCTAGTGACGGCAGGAAATGTCACGTTTTACAGTCCGACATCCAAATCCCAGTGGGTTCAGCAGAACTACCTCAAAATGCCCCCCAATACGTTTCATCAGTACACCTAGCACGTTCACCACATCCACATCAAATCTGGTGAGGATACACTTAAGACCTTCATGATGCTTCACTGTGAAGATTGTGACTTTTCATCAAACGGCGTTTCCATGACAACGCATTGTTCGCCATAAACAGGAAGCAGTATTTTGGGGGGGTTAGGGATGCGTGAAAACTCACCAAACTTTGCACATGTGTCATCTGTGCCACAAATGTAAATCTCATGTTGTTATTGGACATGGGTGTGGCTAAACGGGCTCAGTAGCGCCACCTACAGACGTTTAACAAACTAGCCCCTGCTGCACGTTTCACCTACATGCACCAAATCTGGTATGTCTGTGTATCATGTCCACACTTCTCTCTGGGCCTCTGTGGGACTCTGGGACTCCCCCCCTAAACCCAACAGGAAGTCACTTATGATTAATAAATTGGAAGTTAGGTGTTTCACCGCCAAACAGGAAGTGCTTTATAACTGGACTGTACATTATCCTACAGGCCCCAAACTTCCCATGTTTCATGACCCCGCCCCGAAGGCGTCTATATGCTAATTTTCAGCCACAGTCATAACGCCATGTAATTTAAGCCATTATTGTTCATTTTGCTATTTAAGTGTGTACTGTTCCTTTAACCTCTTGGGCACGAGAGCCCCCGTATACGGGGGCAAGACCGCCCCCGCGTAAGCAAACGCGTCACAGGGCATTTAAACACGTGACAACATAGTCATACGGCACACCGTTTTGACCAGCAGAAGCTCGACTAGTTAACCAGCGTAACCATTTCTACCTAAACAAAACACAAATCAAACACCAAGCAACTGACTGACTGCGTAGCAAAAAGCGTTCTCCGTCTGAGCACGGTGCATGTCCGCCATCACAGCGGTCCTGATATCGTTCAGTTCACGCCAGCCTCATAAACAACACATCAAATTAACGATCTCACGACATCAAAACTCACTGAATAAACCGTAATCAAAAGTTGTGTCTGGTCGCATAAAACCACTAGTAATGGCTACTCCAATGTCTCTGGGTCATTTTGAGTCGATTCCAGCCATTTTCTGTTCATTTGCATGTCATGGGGAAGGAACTGCAGTAGACGGACGCACCAGCCTTCCATGCGAACACACGGTCTGTGTCTCCATCTAGTGGTTGAATCGTAGCATTGACACAGATTTACCCAAGCGCACAGCGCCTGGCGTCTCTTGTTCGTGTGATCATTCCACAGCATTTTCAGGCTAAATGAAGGCCATTCACAAGGCAAATAACGGACAATAACATGCTATAATAACATTTTACAATTTCTGATTTGTAAACATGACTCCACTAAGACCTCTCTAACTTTGCTCTGCTTCACTTTATTAGAATCGATCTTGGCACAGGTAATGTTCAGATGTTGTACTATGGTTTGCTAGAGGCTTTGGGCTGCAACTGCATAATTCCAAGGGAATATTCACTCTAAAAGTGTACAATTTAGTTAGGCGGAAATTAAATATTTAATTTATTCTGTGTT